>CAJNDT010005848.1:198088-524059 GCA_905221615.1 Symbiodinium sp. CCMP2592 | reverse complement strand
ATAAAACAAATCGCTAGACGTCAATTGCAGGAGTTCCCTGGCGTGAACGGCAACTTCTGCCTCAACCTCGTCTTCACCGAGGAAGGCCCCCGTGTGCGAGCCCGCATCCAAGGAGGCTGCACCATCTCCCGGCCCGGCGACACTTCTCTGTTTGTGCTAGGCTGCACGCCTGGGCCTTCCCCGACGACATCCGCGCAAAATCCCTACAGTCGCCTGGCCGAACTCATGCTTCTTGCAGCGTCCGCAGAAAGAATGCGTGCTGCCGCTGCCGCTGACTGGCCCAACCGACCTGCTGCTTGGGGCAGCTGGCGTTGACCGCCTTTGTGTACAATGCTTGACAAACATCCCCGGAGTTCGATCTCGTCTTGTTGCAGGAAACTGCGCCGAGGTGCAAAGTTTTTCGAGCAGGACTGCGGCCGAGACTCGCGAGCTGAGCCGCGAAGAACATCGAAGCTTGGCCCGTCGAAAAAAATGTGTGTGCCGCTGCAGCTCCTTCTTCGGAATGCCAAGGACACGATAGGACCTTTTCAGGGTATAGTATATTCTTCAGGCAATACATCCCCGTCGAGAAGACCAGCAACAAGGCCGGCACGGATGCCGCCGGGAAGACCGGTGCCGTTCTGGCTAGCCGTGCGATCCTGTCGGTGCTTCTGCCGATGCAAGTGCTAGTTATCATCCTTTGAAACCAATACAACACAGCACTGCTCACACGTGCAAGCCTAAAATCCCTGCTGCCCTTGCCAGCAGGTTTCGGGACTCCCTCGAGGCGATAGAGGAATACGTGGACTTCGACCAGAAGGCAAGCACGTCGCCTGCCTCAACCGATTTTTTCGATTTCCAGAAACCTGTGTCCCCGGCGCACGCAGGGGACGAAACAAAGATCAAGGTGGCAACGGTCGGCGACGTCGGCGACCCCGGTCACTTCGATGATAAAAATCCAGATCGTTGCTCTATGGTTGCATTTGCAGGGTCTCGGCTCGCTAGCCAGACCAAGCCGAACGCTCCGAGCAAGTGGCACGGAAGACAAACGATTCTTGCGTACTAGCCTCAGGCATGTAAATGGAAATAGAATAACTGGAATGCCTCATGGGATTAAACGCATCGTCCACAACCACGGACATTGGAGACGCCTCGTGGTCAACGGTCTATTGGAGCAGCCAGATGCTCTGCGACTACGCGCTGTGGCAATCGAAACTGCAGTGAAAATGCCCGTCTGGCGTATCGATCCCTTGTTTGACGAATGTTAAGGCCAAAGACCGGATAGCGGATCGCCGCGGCCCGAGGCCGACGACACCTGAGCATTTTCCGATGCCGCTGTAAGTGTTTCCACGAATCGCGTGTCCGTGGCGACCGCCAAAACGTCTCCTGCCGCTGCATGTCCGTCCGATGCATGTTGGGTTGCCTGCCCAAGAAAAAAGGCGCGAAATGCCATCCGCGACTCGCAAGGTCTCGGCTCTCTGGCCAGGCCAAGCTGAGATTAGAGACTAGAGACAGACTCCTTGCCTCCTAGCCATGGTTCCATTTTGGATTGAGAACATCCATCGCAGCCCTCGCTTGCAGGTTGGGAACATGGAACCACGCCGGGTTCCCAGGCCGCCGGGTCTAGATCTCCTCTCAACATCGAAGGAGACGGAAACGGCTGCGGCGTCAGCCGCAGGAACATCGACCGGGACAGCATCGGCAGAACCCTGGAGCAAGGCGTCTTCGACGAGCGTGCAAACAATCCTGAGCGTGCCACCAAAGGATTTGCCTCCTTCCTGGCTACCCCACTACAACTCAGGAAGCCAAAGAAGCAGATCCTTCATCCTGCACGCCTTCGACACCAGCAAGGAAATGAGCAAACCGAAGTTTAGAACGTGGCTGCGAATGCAGCTCATGGCCGTGCATCCTAACGTGGCGGATCACAACACTTCGGCCAGCGTAATGACGGCAAAGCAGTTGAGGGCATTTATCTGCATGGTCATTCGCGAAGTGGGAGTCTACTAGTCCTGTCAGTGGCCACGGTCCCAAAAAGAGATGGAGTGCATGCAGTTTTACGTCTCGACCGTTGTGTTGCAGAACCATCTCATATCTGACTCTATGTAAACCAAGGTCTATTGCTTCTTGACAACGACAGAACAAGAATTGCACGCGCCAGCGGCCGGGCGGCCCAGTTGCTTCGATTAACCAGGAATCAGACGCAAGCTTTTTCGCCGCCAGCGCAGGGTCTCGGCTCACTAGCCAGACCAAGCCCAACGCTTCTAGCAACTGTAAAAGAACGCCGACAACTGTCGGCCTCGAGACCTGCTTCGAGCACAGAAGATTCTAGCAAATGATGAAAAAAAAAACTATCCTTGGCCCCACGGCCAAAAAAAAAATGCCCCCCGTCCGACCGAAACGAATGACCTCCGGCCCCGAGCGCCTCCGTCGACGCTTCACTCAGGTAGCAAGAGTCCCGCGAGGACGATTGATTCTATTATGGCTGCAGGAGCAAACCCTGATTCCTGGCTGGCGCTCCGAGATCCTTCTGCGTCCCGGACAGACACGCGCCGATTTGCGCAACTTGCTTGGAGCAGCTCGTTCCTCCGCGCTCCTGCTCCTACATCTGGGATTCTCTGCCTCCAAGGCATTGCGTGTGTGCAATCGTGAAGTTCGAGCCATCTTCCTGAACCTCATTGGTTTCTTTCGGAGTGACGTACCACGCTTGCAGCGGGCTTATCACGCATGAAAAAGTTCTCTCGCTCTTTGTGTTGATCTCCAAGAGGATCGCTAGCATCCTGACCAACCGCTGCCACGCTCCCCTCACATCGCAGGTGATTTCTCGCGCTCTACGACTTCGTTCGTCGGTGCTTTGCCGCGCGAGCCTTACTCGAGGACTTTTTGCCTTTATGTGTGCGCACGTTCTGGCTAGCCAGTAGTCTGTGTGAGATGATGACCCACTCGATGCCAGCGGGGGAAGCTCTTCAACACTTGGGTTTTCTACTCTACCAGATGGCAGCCTCGTACCCACCCTTCACGTGAAGCTATCAAACGGAAACACACAGGACGGATCGCTTGTGCAAGCAGTAAATCCCCGCTGCCCTTGCCAGCAGGTTTCGGAACTCCCTCGAACCGATAGAGAACTACGTGGACTTGAACCAGAAGGCAAGTACGTCGCCTGCCTCAGCTGATCAACATGATGTCCAGAAACCTTTCGTCCCCGGCGCACGCAGGGGACGATACAAAGATCCACGTGTCTGCGGTCGGAGACCCCGGTCGCTTCGATGAAAACATTCCAGATCGTTTCTCGAAGGTTGCGTTCGCAGGGTCTCGGCTCGCTAGCCAGACCAAGCCGAACGCTCTTAACAAGTGGCACAGAAAACTAACGATTCTTCAGTACTAGCCTCGTTTCGTAAATAGGACTAGACAAGATCGAAGGCTCCAATTATCAGAACACCCTCATTAACGCAGGATACTCGATTTCCTCCCCCCCCCCCAACAAGTCGCACCTTTGCTACAATCCCGAAGGTCTCGGCTCTCTGGCCGGACCAAGCTGATGTTAGACACGAACGCCTTGCCTTCCGGCCATGATTCCCTTTCTAGATCGACAGCATCCGGAAAAGAGCTGCTTTTCGGGAAGAATACAGACCTTCTGGCTTTGCCGGCAATTTTGCTCGAGCGCATTTTTCGATATGCATGCTTGGTGCGGGCGAAACTATGTCTCTGCGAACCCCGGGAAAATGTAGAACGTGTTTATCGATACCAAGACGAAGAAGGCAAATTCCTGTACAGCTGGCCGCGCCTAACGGACGAAGAGGTCAAGGCCAACCTGCGAGCCTGGAAGGGCAGACTACCTCGGCTTTCAGTGCTCACGGACCACCAGACTGGAGAGATCAAGGTGCGCTTCCTGCAAGCTGGGACGATGCAATCGCAGCTCCTGTGCGCTACCTGCAAATCAATCTTGCGGCATGCTATCAGGACCCTCCAGGACAGCTGGCGGCTCGCCTCGTTCTGCTGGGAGAAATACCTTGAGAAAAAAAAAAAAAAAAAACTAGACTTTTTCCGAACCCAGCGAACTTTCTTGCCTATGCTCTGTCTAGTTGCCGGATTGCCTCGTGAGATTAAACGCATCGTCCACAACTATGGAAATTGGAGACGCCTCGTCTTCATCCGTCTATTGGAGCGGCCGGATCCTCTCCGACTACGCGCTGTGGCAATCGAGACAGCATGGAAAATGCCCGTCTGGCATGTCGATATAAAATACGACAGTGGTTTATGCCAAAGAACGGACAGTGGATCGCCGCAGCCCGAGGCCGACGAAACCTGAGAATCATCCGATGCCGCTCTTCATGTTTCCAGAAACTAAACGTCCGTGGCGACCGCCAAAACGTGTCTGGTCGCTGCATGTCGGTTCGACGTGTGTTGGGTTGCCTACCCAATAAATGCAAGAGAAGTTCCATCCGCGAATCGCAAGGTCTCGGCTGTCTGCCCAGGCCAAGCTGATATTAGACACTAGAGACAGACTCCTTGCCTCCTAGCCATGGTTCCATTTGGGATTGAGAACATCCATCGCAGCCCTAGCTTGCAGGTTGGGAACATGGAACCACGCCGGCTTCCCGGGCCGCCGGATCTAGATCTCCCCTCGACATCGAAGGAAACGGAAACGGCCGCAGCGTCGGCCGCAGGAACATCGACCGGGACAGCATCGGCAGAACCCTGGAGCAAGGCATCTGAGACTGGCGTGGAAACGATCCTGAACGTGCCACCAAAGGATTTGCCTCCTTCCTGGCTACCCCAATACAACTCAGGAGACCAACGAAGCGGATCCTTCGTACTGCACGACTTCGACACCAGAAAGGAAATGAACAAACCGAAGTTTACAAGCTGGCTCCGAATGCAGCTCGTGGCCGTGCATCCTGACGTGTTGGCTCACAACACTTCGGCCAGCGTAATGACGGCAAAGCAGTTGAGTGCATTTATCTACATACTCCTTCGCGAAGTGAGAGTCTACTAGTCCTGTCAGTGGCCACGGTCCCAAAAAGAGACGGAGTGCATGTAGTTTTGCGTCTCGACCGTTGTGTTGCAAAACCATCTCAGAGCTCGTTCTACGTACACCAAGGTCTATGCAGAGACCGAACAAAAATCGTTGGTCCTGGAGCATATGGGGGGGGGGGTTGGGGCCAACGGTCGCCGGGCATCCGACCGTGACATCTGCACTCATGAACTAACGTGCCCGGTGGCCCCCCCCCAAAAATGACGTTGCCTTGGATGACCCAAACTCTTCCATGGAAGGCCCCAAAAAAAACTGCTGCGTGCGTTTGTTGCCAAGACTTGCTGCGCCTTTGAACAACGTCTTCGTTCCGATGTTTTCTGCTTTGTGGACCATGGAACCAAGGTCCAATCACTTCCAGCGCTTGACTGCCAAAGCGCAGCCAAGAGCAGAGGCCAGAATGCCCAGTTGCTTATGTGAACCCAGAAAGTTCGGACGGCACAGTCGCAGGGTCTCGGCTCGCTAGCCAGGCCAAGCCGCAGTCAACACGACATCATTGGTTGCTGCAGCCGCAACACCAACATGGACCTGGCGCCCTGCGCGTTTGGCGTGTGGAACACCGCCGCCGCCATGCACTCCGCTCGGCGGGCACTGTCCCCGAACAGCGATGAACTACGGCGAAGCGTCGACAATGCGTGGCAGGACCTTCACGCGGTTGTGCTGGCCGCCTACCGAGTTCTTCGCGTCGGTCCTGCTGTCTCGCTACAAACATTAGCATTCTCCGCCGACGTGCTCAGCACGCTTTTGTCGCTTTGTATGCAGCAAGAATACAAAGTTGTGCTGTTGCGTTGCCGAATACCCTAAATAGAAGCTATGAGTGCGGACGCTCTTCTTGCAGCTTTGTGATAATTCAGGCACACTCCCGAAGATCAATTGCAAGTCGGCGACGAGCGCATCCTGGACGTGGAAGAATGCATCCGCCGTGCCGACCTGGAAGCGGCGGTGTCCCTCGGCAGAAACTTGCCTTTCGACGTAAAAGCCACAATGGCCTGGGGGTCATTGAAAGATGCCACTTCGCGTCTGTTGCTTCTGGCTCTTCCTCGTTGTCTCACACTGCTTAGATACATTTGCGAGAAGACGCAGAACCCGACCGTTCTGGATTTTTGTTACGACCTCTCCGTTCTTCTGGACGATCTCTTGCTTCTCGTTCAAGGACTCTTCCAGCGACAGAAGATAGTGGGCCGAACGTCCTCGCCGATCGCCAACGAGTGAGCATTGCGTCCTCCTGAAAGAGCAAAAGACCGGCAAAGCCTGCATGAATAAACTAGTCAGACTAGACAAAGTATCGATCTTGTGTAACGAGTCGACGCGCCGGAGCCCGCTTCCGCTTCTGCAAACAAAGCAGGACACTATAGCTGCTGGACACAAGTACAGACGGGCGACACAAAATAGACAGCCCGAGATCTTCCTCGTGTACCGTACGTATGAGTCTCTACTTGGTCTTGTCTGCTGTAAGGTCAACTGCTTCTTCTTGCAGCATGTCTGGAACTTGTCGATAGGGAGCAACAATCTTGCAGTCTCGTGTCACGCCAACCTGAGCTCCACAAACCTGCGCCGAGGTTTGCCGAACCGCGCATCGGTCCGAGCAGCCGGAGACCCCAGCGACTTCGTGAAGCAATCGTCATGCCCCAGCTAGCAATTTGGATGTAACCGTGGCAGGAGTCTCGGCTCTCTGGCCGGACTAATAAGACGAATGCCCTTGCAACTGCCCAAGACATGACATGAACCCGGGCCCGAAGCCATGCGGGATCCGAAAAACCCGCCGTCGTCTTCGGCAGCCGTGGGCGTCGCATTGCACGACCGACAATATGGAACTGCAGTGGAGAGGCAGAACTGTCCTGCCGAAGACACAGCTTGCGACGCAATGGGGCGCGAGCCGGATGTGCTTTGCTAGAAGCCGAGCATATCCGGTTCGCCCCACCATTGCACTGTACTCACAAGAACGTGGCCAGGCCACGGGCGGAGGGGAGGGAGACTGCGACGGAGGGTGGGCTTGCCAACCTTGAAGGTTTCTCCGTCGCAGCGAGGCCTCATGGGGTTCCAAAAATGGAACTGCCGAGGTAACAAAGAGCGCAGTGTGCAAGATCTGGAATGCCAAGATCTGTGCTGTAATGGCTCCCGCGACGCTGGCTCCGTTATAGACAGACGACCCCTAGATGCGCTTCGGATTCGGAGTGCGCGGCGCACAGATCTTCAATATATTCTCTGCCATGCCGTCGCGAATGCTTCGGCTAACGGCCGTGGCTCGATGGCATGAAGCAGCAGAGCTGGCTCTCTTATCGCCAGATGACCGCCAGATGCACTTCGGGTTCGGAGTACACAAGAAGGATACTCGGCTTTCATCGAAGCGTCTGCTCGGTGAAGGCCAGACGAGAGCTGGTGACTGCAGATAAACTCGTTTCGGCTTGAGCGGGTCAGGAACCGCGCTCCGAGAGCTGGACACTTCGCGAAGAGAAGTTTCGGCTTGACATGCCCGCACCCATTCGAGACCGTCCGACAAAAGGACCGCGAGCTGCGAGGTGCCGACAGCCACGCTGTCTCCGATGGTTTCCAGGACGGCACGCTGTCTCCGATGGTTTCCAGGACGGCTTGGCAATCCAGAATGCACTTTGCGATGCTAGGGCCTGCCTAGCGAGAAAAGAAACCGGACCGCAGAATCAACTGCGATCGCTTTGACGAAAAGGATCGCCGGATCCAGCAATGAGAGTGTGGACGAGAAACCAACGCGCAAATCGCCTGACAGAGCTGCTGCGGAAATCGAAAGCAAGTCGGAAGTTCGTGCACGCTTCTTCCTAAATTGTACAGCACCTTTCGACACCGTCCTTGAAAGCCGGGGGCAGCTGCGGTTGTTTTCGGTGTTCTCCGACAAGACGACGTGCCTTTTTTTCTGCTTCTGCCGACGACGCAAAAGACGGCGCCTGCTGAACAGATGTACAGACGGCCAGGGTGGAATTGGCAGCCAAAGATCTTACCCCTATCGCTGTCGTCTGCATGGTCGGTCTCTACTTCGTCTTGTCTGCTGTAAGGTGAGCTGCTTCTTCCTGCAGAATGTCTGGAACTTGTCTATAAGAAGCAAATATACATATATACGTATACATATATATATATATATATATATATACGTATATATGTATATATATATATATATCTATAAATATATATATATATATATATATATATATATATATATATATATTTAGCAGTGTCGCGTCGCGCGAAGCTAGCTCCGGAAACGTGCGCCGAGGTCTGCCGAACCGCGCATCGGTCTGAACAGCCGGAGACCCCAGTTGCTTTCTGAAATAATCAGCATGCCCCCGCAACCGGTTTGAGTGCGAGCTTCGCAGGAATCTCGGCTCTCTGGCCGGATTAAGCCGCATGCCCTTGCACCTGCCCAGGACATGACGTGAACCTGAACCGAAACCATGCAAGATCAGAAGCACCGCCGCCGTCGCATTGCACGACACACGCGATGGAACCGGAATGGTCCTGCCGAAGACATAGCTTGCAGCGCAACGGGGCGCGAAGCGGATGTGCTCTGCTAGAAGCCGAGCATATCCGGTTCGCCCCACCATTGTACTGAACTCGCAAGAACGTGGCCAGGCCACGGGCGGAGGGGAGGGAGATTGCGACGGAGGGTGGGCTTGCGAACCTTGGAGGTTTCTCCGTCGCAACGAGGCCTCATGGGGTTCCAAGACTGGAACTGTCGAGGTAGCAGGCGATGCAGTGTGCAAGATCTTGGCTGCCGACATCTATGCTCTGAGGACAAGAAGAAACTCGTCGACCACGAGCTCCAAGGAGAACAGCTGCGCTATGATGACTGTCATCATCATGTCGCGAATGCTCCGGCGGACGGATTTCTGGCTCCTCTTAAGCAGCGCGTACGTTCACGCTAGTAACCAGTGCATAGATTTCGCATCTGATCGGATGCTTGGCCTGGCTGCTAGAAGCTGCTTCCGTGATCGCCAGACGACCGCTCGAAGCACATCGACATCGGACTACACGGAAAAAAAGTACGGCTTCTGTTGAACCGTCTGCTCTGTGAATTCCAGATGAGAACCATGACAACAGAGTAAAAAGAACGGCTTGAGCGGATCAGAGAACCGAGCTGTTCTTGAGCCGGAGACTGCACCGAAAAGAAGTTTCGATCTGAGCGGGTCGGAAAACGTGATCTGTGCATTTGACACGCCGACTCGAGCGTCTGACACAAGGACCGTCTGAAGACAGACCTGCGACGTACCCGCGGGACCGTCTGACGCCAGGAAAGCCTGCAGATGCAGCGGGCGACTTCCGACGGCCACGCTGTTTCCGAATGTTTTCAGCACAGCTTAGCCATCCAAAATAGATGTAGCGATGCTTGGACCTACCTCACTGCCACACTGCCGTCCAGTCCAGCTTCAGGCCGGCAGGAACATGCCGACCGCCGCGTGGACTATCAGAAAGAGGTCACCAAAAAAGTGACCAAAAAAGCAAAGAAACCACCGTGCAAACCGCGTGCCAAGGCTGCTGCGGGTTTGCGGCTGCAGCAAGCAACAGCAAGTGACGCTTTCGTGTCTGCAGCAAGCGACAGCAAGTGACGATTTCTTGCACGCTTCTTCCTAAATTGTACAGCACCTTTCGACACCGTCCTTGAACATCGGGGGCAACTGCGGTTGTTTTCGGTGTTCTCCGACAAGACGACGTGCCGGAGCCCGCTTCTGCGGACGACGCAAAAGGCGGCGTCTGCTCGACGGATGTACAGACGGCAAGGGTGGAATTGGCAGCCAAAGATCTCGGTCGGGTCGCTGGTGTGTGCCTGCTCGATCTGGTCTACTCTGAGGTCGGCTACTTCTTCTTGCAGAAGGACTACAAGTTCTCGAAGAAGTGCATTACTGTTCGACGCTCAGAACATGTCGCGCAGAGCTCCAAAAACCCGAGGTCACCTATAAGACAAAGCAACCGAACGCGCCGGTGACTTATTGCGGTCGTGACCATGCACCAGCTAGACATTTGCATGCAACATCGCAGGAGTCTCGGCTCTCTGGCCAGACAAAGCCGAATGCCCTTGCTAATGCCTAAGACATAACATGAACCTGGACCGAAGCCATACAGGATCCGAAACACCGCCGCAGTCTTCTGCAGCCGGAGGCGTGGCATTGCACGACTGCAAAACTGTCCTGCCGAAGACACTGCTTGCAGCACAATGGGGCGCGAGCCGGATATGCTTTGCTAGAAGCCGAACATATCCGGTTCGCCCCACCATTGCACTGAACTCGCAAGAACGTGGCCAGGCCACGGGCGGAGGGGAGGGAGACTGCGACGGAGGGTGGGCTTGCGAACCTTGGAGGTTTCTCCGTCGCGGCGAGGCCTCATGGGGTTCCCAGACTGGAACTGCCGAGGTAACTTTTTCGTCGAAAACAATGTCAACACATTGTGCTTGACCCGGCGAGACGCTTTGGCCTCGAGCCAGCCTGCAAACCGCAGTGCGACATGCCGACGGCCACGCTGTCTCCGATTGTTTTCGAGACAGCTTAGAAATCCAGAATACGTGTTGCGATACTTCAACCTGCGTGACTGCCACACTGCAAACGCCGACCTTTGCTTGAACAATCAGTAAAATTCACCGGAGAGAAAATACCGTGCAAATCGCATGCCGGAGGGCCTGCGCTTTTGGGGCAGCAGAAGACGAATGCAAGTGACGATTTCTTGCACGCTTCTTCCTAAATTGTACAGCACCTTTCGACACCGTCCTTGAACATCGGAGGCAACTGCGGTTGTTTTCGGTGTTCTCCGACAAGACGACGTGCCGGAGCCCGCTTCTGCGGACGACGCAAAAGGCGGCGTCTGCTGGACGGATGTACAGACGGCCAAGGTGGAATTGGCAGCCAAAGCTCTTGCTCAAGTCGCTGACGTGTGCCTGCTCCATCTGGTCTGCTCTGAGGTCAGCTACTTCTTCTTGCAGAAGAACCACAAGTTCTCGAAGGCAAGTGCAATGCCGTCATACGCTGACAACATGTCGCGCAGAGCTCCAAAAAACATGCGCCGAGGTCTACCGAACCATACCTAAAACAAAGCAACCGAACGCGCCGGTGACTTATTGCGGTCGTGACCATGCACCAGCTAGACATTTGCATGCAACATCGCAGGAGTCTCGGCTCTCTGGCCAGACAAAGCCGAATGCCCTTGCTAATGCCTAAGACATAACATGAACCTGGACCGAAGCCATACAGGATCCGAAACACCGCCGCCGTCTTCTGCAGCCGGAGGCGTGGCATTGCACGACTGCAAAACTGTCCTGCCGAAGACACTGCTTGCAGCACAATGGGGCGCGAGCCGGATGTGCTTTGCTGGAAGCCGAACATATCCGGTTCGCCCCACCATTGTACTGAACTCGCAAGAACGTGGCCAGGCCACGGGCGGAGGGGAGGGAGACTGCGACGGAGGGTGGGCTTGCGAACCTTGGAGGTTTCTCCGTCGCGGCGAGGCCTCGTGGGGTTCCAAAAATGGAACTGCCGAGGTAACCCAAAAAAGGGGCCGCAAGATACTGTCTGACGAGATGATCGCGTGCCAACCCACGACACTACGTGGCCGTGCGCCTGGTCTTGGACGAAGATTGACTCCGTTGCGTGTCTCCTCCTATTCCGGAAGACGCGTGTTTTTCGAGTCGCGGTACTTCTACTGCTGGGTTTGATGCTGCACGCGGCCCTCCGACGTCCGCGTGCCGCACTCAACGGCCATGTTGTCGAGGAATGTTTTCTGGACAGCTTCTCCGAGGACAGAATCCAGGAATGGGAGACCCTCTAGTCGGTCTTGGTCCTCCCTGTTTGCCTGAGCGCGCTCCACTGCAGAGCGTTCCCGTGAGGCGCTTGCCCAATGCTGCGAGCGCATGCTAAACGCCGCACAGACCATCGGGGAGAGCTATCCTTTCCTACAAAGCAACCGAACCGAAAAGTACTGAAGTTTGCTGTCTCTTGCAGCAAGCACTACATCGAGGAGTTCCTGCACGCTTCTTCCTAAATTGTACAGCACCTTTCAACACTGTCGCTGAACACCGGGGGCAGCTGCGGCTGTTTTCGATGTTCTCCGATAAGAGAACGTGCCGAAGCCTGGTCAGGCAAAAGACGCAAAAAACGCTGCCTGTCGGGCACATGTACAGATGGCCGCGGTGGAATTGGCAACAAAAGATCTTGCTCGTGTCGCTTACGTCTGCCTACTTGCTGTTATCTGCTCTAAGGTCAATTTCTGGTTCTAGCAAAAGAACTGCAGGTTGTCGACAAGATCCAGACCTATTTCAGGTTCCTCCGGTGTCGCCCTCAGCTCCGTCGCGTCGCGATATACTGAGCTCCACAAACATGCGCCGAGGTTTGCCGAACCGCTCATCGGTCTGAGCAATCGGAGACCCCAGTCACATGGTGAAGTCAGCACCATGCCCCAAGTACCGATTTGGATGCGACCGTCGCAGCAGTCTCAACTCTCTGGCCAGAATAAGCCGAGTGCCCTCGCAACTGCCCAGGACGTAACATGAACCTGGACCCCAGGCCATGCAAGATCCGAAAAAACCGAACCGCCGTCTTGTACAACCATGGACGTAGCATTGCACGACCCACGCGATGGAACTGGAGCGAAGATGCAGAACTGTCCTGCCGAAGACACAGCTTGCAACGCAATGTGGCGCGAACCGGATGTGCTTTGCTAGAAGCCGAGCATATCCGGTTCGCCCCACCATTGCACTGAACTCGCAAGAATGTGGCCAGGCCACGGGCGGAGGGGAGGGAGACTGACACGGAGGGTGGGCTTGCAAACCTTCGAGGTTTCTCCGTCGCAGCGAGGCCTCATGGGGTTCCAAAACTGGAACCGCCGAGGTAAAAAAGGCACGTTAAATCTGCGCCTCGGTCGGCCGACAAGGTGCGCCGGCCGGCTGAAGAGCTGTGAAGACCGGAGAGGTATTCGCGGTACTTCGACTGCTGCGTTTGGATTGTGCGCGGCCATCAGAAAGACTGCTGCTCTGTCTTCCGCTACAGCCAGGTCGGTATGCGTCTACGTCGATCCCGTGCATAGATTTCGCATCTGCTTGGATTCTTGGCCTGGCGGCCAGAAGCTGGCTCCGTGATCACCAAACGAAAGCTCGGAGCACGTCGACCTCGGACTGCACAAGATAAATATTCAGCTTTTGTGCCACCGTCCGATCCGTCAACGCCGCACACTGCCGCCCGGACCGGCTTGATGCCGGCAGAAACATGCCGCGCCGTCGAGGAGATCTCGCTTGGATAACAAACGAAAAGAGAAAGACACCACCGTTCAAATCTTTTTCCAGAGCTGCCGCGATTTTGCAGCTGCAGCAAGCGAAAGCGTATGAAGAGTTAATGCGTGCTTCTTCCTTAATTGTACAGCACCTTTCGACACTGTCTTTGAACACCGGAGGCAACTGCGGCTGTTTTCGGTGTGCTCCGACAAGACGACATGCCGGAGCCTGCTTCCGCTGACGCCGCAGAAGACGGCGTCTGCTGGACAGATGTACAGACGGCCAGGGTGGAATTGGCAGCCTAAGATCTTGCCTCTGACGCTGACGTCTGCCTAAGCGATCTTATCCTGCCTCAGGTCGGCTGCTGCTTCTTAAAGAATGAACGCAAGCTGACGAAGAGGTGCAAAACTGTTCTACGCCGACATCAGGCGGGGCTCAGATGCAGAAACGTGCGCCGAGGTCCACCAAACCGCGCAGAGAGCTAAGCGGCCAGGAACCCCAGTGTGTTTTTGAAGTAATCACCATGCACCAGCCACACGTTTGAGTGCAACCATCGCAGGAGTCTCGGCTCTCTAGCCAGACCACGCCGAATGCCCTTGCAGCTGCCTATAAGACACGACATGAACCTGGGCCCAGTTCCATGCTGGATCCGAAAAAGGGCCGCTGTCTTCGGCAGCTGTGTGCGTCGCATTGCAGAAAACGCTCCATGGAACTTCAGTGTAAATGCAAAGCGGTCCTGCCGAAGACACAGCTTCCAACGCAATGGGGCGCGACGCGGATGTGCTTTGCTAAAAGCCGAGCATATCCGATTCGCCCCACCATTGCACTAAGCTCGCAAGAACGTGGCCAGGCCACGGGCGGAGGGGAGGGAGACTGCGACGGAGGGTGGGCTTGCGAACCTGGGAGGTTTCTCCGTCGCAGCGAGGCCTCGTGGGGTTCCAAGGATGGAACTGCCGAGGTAACGGGCATGCCAGATCTGTGTGCCGTCGTGCTCTTCGCTGTAGCACATACAAATATTTTCTGGACCCGATGCAACAGCCGTCGTGATACGGCTGACGAGGAGATGCCTCCAAAAACTCGGCTGCATTGGGACGCAAAAAATTTCTTCCACCTGATACAAATCCTCGCGAACCTATGTGACCGTGGGCCTGGTCCTGGACGAACCTTGATAGCTATTTGAAATGGCTAGGCTAATCGAACGCAATCAATCAACTACAAAACCAAGGCGTTGGTGCATGCTTCGTCGTACTTTGTACAGCACCGTTCGACACTGTCGCTGAGCGACGGAAACAACTGCGGCTGTTCTCGATGTTCTCCGAAAAGACGATGTGCCGGACATCCCTCGGCAGACTGCGCAGAAGACGCTGGCTACCGGACACGTGTACAGACGGCCGTGGTGAAATTGGCAGCCAGAAAGTCTTTGCCGAAAGGTTTTTTTTTCGGGTGCACAACCCACTCCTTCTTCATACGCTGAACGACTCGGAGTTTTCTAAGCGATACTAATAACTTCCTTGTGCTAAGGTTCACCGAACAGCGCCTGAATCCAGCGAACTGGCGTGGTCAGCGCCGGTTGGCAAAAATTTCCAAGAAAGTTGCACGTGTCGATTGAGCTTGCCAAATCTACGAAAGTGCTGCTCTCAGGTCGACCACTCTTGTGATGGAGAAAAGTAACACGTTCTGCATTAGGTGCTGATGCGTTTCCTGTTCTAGAACCCCAGCAAGAGATTCTCGTTCGGCTTGCAGGCACTCCTCTGGCAATTCCGGAAGTCGACTACTCCGATGACGTGCCGTGTTGCTGCATTAAGTGCCATGACCTGTTCCTACATAACAAGCAGAAACAAAACGGCGGCAGATGCTCCCTGTTATCCGAAATTTATCCGAGGTCGTTGCTCTCCGATTGCTCTTGTGATGGAGAAAGGTAACGCGTTCTGCATTAGGTGCTGATGCGTTTCCTGTTCTAGAACCCGAGCAAGAGATTCTCGTTCGGCTTGCAGGCACTCCTCTGGCAATTCCGGAAGTCGACGACTTCGATGACGTGCCGTGTTGCTGCATTAAGTGCCATGACCTGTTCCTACATAACAAGCAGAAACCAAACAGCGGCAGGTGCTCCCCGTTATCCGAAATTTATCCGAGGTCGTTGCTCTCCGATTGCTTCTGAGGAAAGACAAGAACGTGCTGTGCAGCCTCCCAACAAGCCTTTGACAGTGTTCCTCGGGAAAAAAAAAACTGCCGTCAGCAAAAATGCTACTGCGCCCGCCCTCGTGCTTTTTGTGCTGTCTCATTAACGTGACCTGCTTCTGTCCAGACGGACGCACGAGGCGATCGCAGACGTCTCGGCTCTGTAGCCAGACGAAGCCGCCTTCCGAAACGTTTTCGCTGGGAATAGTTGAGAGCCATTTTGTTCGTTGAGCTCCTGGGAAGATCCATCACTTGCTGTTTGATACCGCCTGCTATGGATTCTCGAGTATCAGACGAAGCTATTCACCGTCCCGCATCTTCGAGTGCGTCGTCCTCGAAAGCGCCGTCCGTTGAGGCCTCGCGTTGCAGACCAGAATTCTCTGCGACGAGCATGCCTGGCGGCCGTGCTGCGGTAGCAGACAAAGTGCGGCTGATGTCTCGACGACGAAAAAAAGAAGTCTTGCTGGAAGATTATCAGCTGCCGTCAGGACACCCGGATTTCCACTTCCAAATACAACTGCTTCGCACGGATGAAACGACTAGCATAGGTCTGCGCTTTGCCAACAGAGAAGGCAAGCTCAAAGTGGTTAGTGTTCAAGCAAATGGACTTCTGGCCGCTCACAACGATCGCATGGCCTGGCATTTCGGTACCTCGCTCTGTTACTATCATCAAGTTCTTCCTGACGACATCATCGACTCAGTCAACGGAAAGACTGACATCGCGGAGATGAGACTCGAACTAAAAAGATCGACGGAGCTCTTCTTGGTTCTGAAAAGAACGGCTTCGGAGGTCGCTTACCCATGCAAGATTCACGATGCGCCCAGCCGTTGTGCAAAAAGCTAGTCAGCACTGCGCCAAACTTCTCGTTTGCGGACGATGGCTCAAAAGAATAAAAGCAGCTCGCTTTCTTTTGCATGCCATGCTTGCACCCCAACCTTTCGCATTTGCGTTTGCCAAGCACCTGCAGGCCGAAAGAAGCCGACTTCCTCGACGGGGCAAAGAAGCGTCTCTCCGACCCTGCCCCCGTTATTAGCCCCCCACACAACCCCCAACCCACCCAAGACAACCAAATCGTGCGGACGTTGTTGGCGCCCACCCCCCCTCGAAGCAAGCGGAAAAAGATGCTTTTCCAGCCTCCGAGCTTGCGTTTTCCAAGGTTCCATGAGAATACTCTTGCTGCACGCGTCGAACACGGACGTTATTAGCCCCCCACCCCACCCCGCCCCACCCCCCCCCCCCACCACGCGAACTTGCCTATTCCAGGGTTCCAAGGGGACTGCTTGCTGCACGCAACACGGACGTTATTAGCCCCCACCCCACCCCCCCGCCCCCACCCGCCGAGCTTGCCTGTTCCAAGGTTCCGCTGAGACTGCTCTTGCTGCACGCGTCAAACACGGACGTTATTAGCCCCCCACCCCACCCCGCCCCACCCCCCCGAGACCAACCGGAAGGTGCGTTTCCAGCCTCCGAGCTTGCGTTTTCCAGGGTTCCAATGAGAGTACTCTTGCTGCTCGCGTCAAACACGGACGTTACTAGCCTCCGACCCCACCCCCCCTCCGCCCCCACCGCGTCGAACACGGACGTTATTAGCGGCCCTGCACGCAAACGCGGACGTTATTAGCCCCCCACCCCACCCCGCCCCACCCCCCCCCCCCACCACGCGAACTTGCCTATTCCAGGGTTCCAAGGAGACTGCTTGCTGCACGCAACACGGACGTTATTAGCCCCCACCCCACCCCCCCGCCCCCACCCGCCGAGCTTGCCTGTTCCAAGGTTCCGCTGAGACTGCTCTTGCTGCACGCGTCAAACACGGACGTTATTAGCCCCCCACCCCACCCCGCCCCACCCCCCCGAGACCAACCGGAAGGTGCGTTTCCAGCCTCCGAGCTTGCGTTTTCCAGGGTTCCAATGAAAGTACTCTTGCTGCTCGCGTCAAACACGGACGTTATTAGCCTCCCACCCCACCCCCCCTCCGCCCCCACCCGCGGAGCTTACCTGTTCTAGGGTTCCAATGAGACTGCTCTTCTTGCACGCGTCAAACACGGACGTCATTAGCCCCCACCCCACCCCACCCCCCCACCCCCGGCCCCACCCAGGACCAACCAAAACGTGCTTTTGGGGCTTCCAAAAGTACGTTTTCGATGATTCCGCTGAGGCTGCCCTTGCTGCACGCGTCAAACGCGGAAGTTCTCGGCCGCGACCCCAACCCCCCACCCACCCCCACGTCAGCCCCCAAGCATGCTCTGAAAACGCTTCTCCGGAAACCAACGAAAACATTCTTTTCGAGACTCCAAAAGTGCATTTTCGATGGTCTGTCAGATGTTTCCTAAAACGCCTCGAAACGCACTTTTCGGCCAGCGTTTGCCAACTGGGCAACTGCAGTTTCCTATGGTTTTTACAATGGATTCGGCACTTTGGCGCGCAAAAGTCGTCTATTGAGGCTAACTTGCAAAGTGGGCTTTCCTATGGTTTTTACAATGGATTCTACACTTTTCCGTGCATGTTGAAGCCATTTCCGGAAAAGACCGAAGTGCACGTTCATATGGTTTTTACAATGGATTCGACACCCGTCTTTGCGCAAGCGACTTGGCAAATCTTTGCGCAAGCGACGCGATTTTATTTGCGTAAGTGACGGTGTTGCCTTTCAGGGGACCTGAATGCCCGAAAGCTTCAGGGTCTCACAATGAGCCTCCGCCACAGACAAGCTTTGCAGTAAGGTTAGAGACCTGTAATTTAGTTGGGGTAATATGTCTATAATTACCATATCACTCAGTTACAATTCCCCTATAACCAGCTAGTGCCGGATAAAACCTGGACGTATCGGACTATCTTATTGCTACACGACATTTGCGCCAGGTTCCTGGTCCGAATAGCTCCTCGTAGAGATGCGGTTTAAAGTTTAGGGTTTACCTGTAGCCGAAAAGACCTACCTTTTTAAGGGACTATATTTAGAAACCATAGTAATGAACCCTAAAAAGGTAATTAGGTCTTTCCGGCTACAGGTAGGGGTTTTGGCTTGAGGGCCGGAGGTTCCCCGATAGTTTTTTGGTAGAAGACCCCCCCCCCCAAACAAGACACAAGTGAGCAACAAGACTAGCCCTACGTACACCCTCAACGCCAAAGGCTTTTCTGCCATATGGTGCAAGAGCCCCTCCTAAGACCTTCAAATAACTTGGGTATCTGAGAATAGGGGTCCCTTCATCGGACCCCGTAAGGGTCCTAGGTAGTACCAGGGAGACCCCTTAAAAGAAGACCCCTCTTAACCTTACTTCTGGCAAGGGTCATCCTAATCCTAACTCCTAAGTTACTAAGGGTTCAGGGTTTAGGACATCCCGGGGTTTAGGGTTTAGGATTTAGGGTGTAGGGTTATATCCCCAAATCCCAGCTCCTAAGGGTCCTTTACGGTAAACCCCATAAAGTTGGAAACCGGATTAAGGCCAAATAGTGCTAGGATTCCCCCAAAAAATTGCTCTTAAGGATCGAGGCAAATGGGTTCCAGCATATGGGCTTCTTCTTTATCTCACTGAGAGCCGCCTTCCCCGACCGAACCGTGCAGTTGGCTCTGAAATGCTTGCCACCGACGAACGAATCACCTGGGTTCGGAGCTTCGACTTAAAGCAGAAGCCAGAAAGTTGGAATATGATTATCCTAAACCCTTTATGGTAAATTATATAGGGTATCCTACCCTGAAACCATATTCCAGCTTTCTGGAGTTCCCTTTAGGGGCTTAGGGCGTGGTTCACGGAGTTTTTCAGGTTTATGTTTCAGGGTTCAGGCGTTAGGTTTCAGGGTTAAGGGAGTTTAGAGTTTAAGTCAAGGGGCTTCGGGTTTAGATTTGTGGGCGTCCAGCCACGCTACAGCCGTTTAATCTACGTATTTCTTGCGACACTGTATGTGAAATATCTGGAAAAGAAGAAAGGATTGGGCTAACTTCTTGAACCCAAAGGGTCCTATGTACTGTTATGGGGGATACTTCCCTAAGTCATAATAGTAATTCCTAATATGGAAACCCTAGATTCCACTATACCGGTGCATAGGACCCTTTGGGGAAGAGTCTTGATTGTATTCCCCGTCTGCCTGCCAGAAAGTGCATCCGGCTTTCAAACCCGGGTGCTGCGATCAGAGCCGCTTGCCGACATGGCTTCTGTCGACCAGGAATGCCACCCTGAAGTCCAAACCTGGACACTCAATGCTCAGATGGCCAGGACTTACGTGCCTCTAAACGCTGAAGCCCTTAAACCCTAAACCCCTAACCTGCCATCTTCTCATCGTTCAGGCCACTATTGTTATCAAGGCTACTGTACCATAAAGGGTACCATCAGCGTACTCTATCGACAGCCTTGCCTGGCCACTATTGTACTGGTCCTTCTTGTTGCGGCTGTTTCAGCCCAGAAAATCGAGCAAGGGAGCAGGAACAGGCAAGATGGTGGCCACATGAGGGAGTTTACTATTACTAATACTAATACTAATATTCATACCAATACTAATACTAATATTAATACGAATACTAGTACTAATACTAATATTAATACGAATACTAGTACTAATACTAATATTAATACTATTACTAATACTAATACTAGTATTAATGCTGCTGTAAGTCGCATCAACCGGCAGTCGAAAGAATCCAGCTTGTATTCAACGCGCAAGCCTAATCCCCAAACCTTATTGGCTGTAACCTCAACTTTTCAACTTTTGGGGTTCTTGTAAGGTACTCGATTCTGAATGTTTCAAGTTTTGTTTCTTCGGGTCTTGTGCCAGTGATAAACTTAAACCCAAAACCCTTTTCCAGCGTCCTCGTGTTTGGGCTTCGGGATAGTAGAGAACTGGATTTCCTGCCTTGCACCAAAACCTGGGCGATTCTGCAGAATCGCATGACGTGCGGGTCTCGTCTGTCTCCGGAAGACAGCAGCCTCTCAACAAAAAAACCGCGTATCGATCTAAGTATTGGAGGGGTTCAAGGCTTCTTACTTGGGAGTTTGAGAAATATGGGGGTTTCCGAAAATTAGAGGTACCGTATTTTGGAGTCCTTATAATAAGGATCCTACTAGTTAGGGTACCATATTACGGTCCCCTATTTTCGGAAACTCCCAATATAGAATGACTACAGACCCTGAACGGTAGGATCCTTGCTAGCAACAGAGCTCTTAACACAGACCCTGAAAAGGATTCTTGCTATCACAAGGGTCCGATCACCCTGCCAACGCATTTTTGGTCGATCACCGTCATCTCCGATGGTGACTTCCATGGTCGAAAATTCCCCCTGCCAACGCATTTGGTTCAGTTTAGGGTTTCGATTTTCAGATTCAGGCCCAAGGCACTGCCGCTTAGTCGGCTTGCGGTTGGAGTAGGGCTGCAGGTTGGGGAGTCAGAGACTCCAATATCCCTTAATTAAGGAATATTCCTTAAATTATAATACGATCCCTAATATGATTTAAGGAATACCTTAACCCTGAAGAACCTACCTTTTTAAGGACTTATATAAGGAAATCATAATAGGGAACCCTAAAAAGGTAGGTTCTTCAGGGTTAAGGTATTCCTTAATTAAGGGATATTGGAGTCTCTGGGGAGTCAGGGCGTAGCGTTTCGAAGAGCGGTGAGGCTCGTCAACGGGAGATGCCAGAGACCTGCAATACAAAGAAAAGGCTCAGTGCCAGTATCCAACACTGGGTTGAGGCATCCCGAAACCTGCACCGTATCTACGTACTTGAACTACCTTACCCGATTTTTGTGTAGGTTCTTACTATAAGGTATGCGAAACCCTAGTATCGAATCTATATGGGCCCTGCAAGAGAAGTAGGTTTTGGTAGGTTAAGGTATGGCTCTTGGGTAGGGTTCTGGTTTGTTCATGTTTTGACCCCCGGTTTCCTTGCATAGGTTTTGTTTACCTGTTTACCTTCCAGCAGTAGAGTTATAGGTTATAGAATTTTGAAGGCAGGCCTGATGGAATCCTTGCAAATCCCTTTTGAGCACAAGCCCCTTTTCAACCTCACAGGACCCTCAACCCTAGACCCTGTAATTGTAAAGCTTAAACCCTACTTAAAGTTATGATTTAAGTTCCTTGTTTTGGTTAACCAAAAATTAAGTATATTATAGGATTCTAGCCGTAAAATTGGTTGACCAAAGAAGGAAACTACGGTGGAGACTAAAGGTAAACCCGAAACGGTGGAACCGGGCCACCTGTTGCTCCCCGCTCTTCGCTACCAGTGATGCCAGACGCACCGGAACCTACACCCCCCTCAAAAGCCCTCAAGCTCTAAACCCCAAAACCGCGCAACCCTAAATCCTGGTTTAACAAACCACCCTTTCGCAGCCCAAAAAACCTTAACACGTCTTTAGCCACACGCAAAAAGCAAAACTTAGGGGTACTTAGAAATAGCTTTTTAGTTTTTGGTTATCATAATCCCTAAGAAACAGCTAAAATCATAATTTTTGCCAGGGTTCTAAGTTCAGTATAGAAAAGAGGAGCTCCTCAACCTGCCAGTTGGGGTCAACTTGCTGACTCTGTGAGATCGTGCCGCCGAAGACGGCTCCTTCAGCCGATGGCTTCCTTCCATGACGTTTTGGCTTCAGGTAGGGTTTAGGGTTTGAGGCGTAGGGTTTAGGGTTCAGGGTTTAGAAGGACTCTTGGGTTGTACAGGTCTTCAGGGTTTAGGGTTTTAGGGCTTTGTGATTTGAGGGCCCTGTATGGTTGTACTATGGAGGCCTTAGCAATTAGAATAGGGTTTGCAGTGTACTGAACAAGAATGATGTAATCGCCGAGGGCTCTCTAGCAGGAGTTCCCTGTTTCTTGCTGCTTCTACTTCCATACTACAGTAGGAGCCCTCAGCCCCAGACCCCTAAACCCGAACCCTTCAACTCCAAATTCAAAAACCCTAGAGTCCTAAATGGGTGGTTGTCAAAGTTAGGGTCCCTTTTGGGGTCCTTTATATAAAGCGGCACCTAACATCTAGGGTACCCAAAAAGGGACCCTATTTTTGACAACCACCCAAATCCTAAAACCTATACATATTCAACCCTAAAAGCCTAAATCTAAAATCCTATATGGCAGTACCCTGAATAGCAGGATCCTATTATAAGGACCACCAAATAAGGTACCCTTAATTTTCGGAAACTCCCATATTCGAAGACTTGGGGCATCGTGGTGGTCTCTCAAAGGGGAAAAGGAGGGACCCTTAATGGGGGACCCCTACCCTATAATGGTTTATATAATGGGTAGATATAGCTATATTAAGGGTATAGACCTAGGGGTCCGTATTAAGGGTGCCTCCTTTTGCCCCTGGAGTCTCTGTTTGGGAGGCAGTCCACCAAGGGCTTCGGTGTATGGCTCGATGTGTTACCGGTCCAGCGTGGAGTTTAGAGTTTAGATGGGTTTCGGGATGAAGGGTTTAGGGTTTAGGAGTTCAGATTTCGGGCCAGGGATGCGGCTTGAGGGTGTAGGGATTCGGTCTTAGTGCCTTCGGGACTGAGCCTGCAGGGTTTCGGTGATTTTCGGGGCCCTCGATGGTCCACCTACGGGTTTGCGTGCAGTCACCATTGTCGTGCCACAAGGAGGTCAAGAATGACGAAAGGTGCAACACTTGCCGTTCGGTAGGACAATGAGCGGGGTTGAGAAAGCAGGGTGGCAGAGCTGATCGTAGTGGTCGGGTGTCATCACGCGGTGAAGTCTCACATCAGGGCCGGGCGGTGGCCGTACAGTAATCCGTGCTTTGCTCCCGGGGACCCTTGACGACCTCGAATGAAAAAGTTGAGTTGCAGGGTTTGTTTGGGGTTCTCCGCCGGTAGCTTGTATGGTTGACCCAACGGTTTAGGGTTGAGGGTTCCCAATCCAGTCAATTAGGTTTCGAGTCGACTTCTTGCTATTGGTCTCATCTGCAAGCCTGCATTATAGGAGCACACCTCTTCCAATAAGACTGTCTGTCGACCTGAAGCACGGTCCGTGGGTTGTTTGTCAAGACGTTTGCAGGTGATGGCCCGCGCAGCCGTCTGAGCCTCGTAGAAACAACGACAAGAAACACTTTTACACATCACTTCTATGTACCATTGCTGTTGCTAGTATTTCACTGCCATGACTTGTTGCGGCTTCTATACGTTCTTACGATATTACAATTATTGCGAAATGTTCTTTCGGCTGAGAAAATGCGTGAACTGAAAGCGCCTTGAAGCCGGCTGGGCAGCATAGCCAAGGGCATCGCCCGGCCCCGATTCCACCTACTGTACCATGTGCAGACTTTGTAAGCGCATTTAGCACTATCACCGGTTTGACGACGACTACTTCTGTCTAGTTCCTGGCAGTGTTACCGCTTTCGCTACCACAAACCGCAAGCAAAACCACTACCACTACCACTATACCACCATCGATACCACTGCCTCCACGTCTGTTGTGGATGCCGCTGCTATCGGGAAATCCTAAACCCTAAACTTTCAACCCGAAACCTAAGCCTAAAACCCTAAACCCTAAGCCCACAACCCTAAACCCTACACCTAAAACCCTAAACCCTAAGCCCAAAACCCTAAACCCTAAACCTAAAACTTTAAAACCCTAAACCCTAGGCCCAAAACCCTAAACCCTAAACCTTAAAACCCTCAGCCCTGGAGGCATGCTGACGGAAAAAAGTGCTTAAAAAAAAACCCTAAGCCCTAGGCCCTAAAACCCCGGCGGAATGGAGGGCCCGTCATCCTTCGCAGATGCCGTGGATGCAGCAGCCGAGGAGGCGCTTGCCCCCTCGGGCATTACTATAATTCTTCTAGGACCTAGAGTAGGCCCTTATTCCCTGTTTTAGGGTTCAGGTTCCCCTTTAAAGCAAAAAGGGCACCCTTTTTATTCCTGGGTTACTCTTGGGTCTAGTAGGGGTACTTTAGAAATATTTTTTTTTGTTATTATAATCCCTTAGAAGCAGCTAGAATTGTAATTTTGCTAGGGTTCTAAGTTCAGTATGGTAATATTTGCCTTTACTCTTTCGGGGGGCTTCCTTATATTATAACTAGAATATAATGGGCTTCAAAACCTCGATTCTATATATGAAGGTCCCTATATTAGCTTCAGTTTTAGGTTTGGGCTTAGGGTTCAGGGTGTTGGGCTGTTTAGGGTATTGGTTTTGGTACAGGTCTAGAGGGTCGAAGAAGAGCTTCGAATTGTTCAAGGTTTCGGGGTTTCAGCGGCACGGCAAGCCCCAGGTTTTCCGGCAGCCCTTTCCAAGACCCTACGATCCTAAACCGGACATCCAAGAAGGCCTTCTAAGGTCCGAAACACCAACCGGGCCTAACCGCAAATGCTGGACCGAAGCCTTTCATCCAAGCCCGAAGCTGTACCGTCCCTCAAGACCCCCGAGCCCATCCCACCCTAAGCCCTCGCAACTCTGAGCCCTGTACCCTGCACCTTCAACCCTAAACCCTAAACCCCTCAACCCCTAAACCCCTAAACCCCTAAACCCTAAACCCTATACCCCTAAACCCCTGAACCCTAAACCCCTAAACCCTAAACCCTACAGATCCCTAAAAGGCTGCACCGCAGCCTATAGATGCTGTGCTGCCAACCCCAAAAACCTTGCAAAGCGGCCCCAAAGCCTAATACTAAACAGCAAACTCTGACCCTTCTATAGGGGCCTAAATAGTTACGAATACTATTTTGGGGGTTCCTTATTATAAGTGTAGTATCAATGGTTACGAATACTATTTTGGGGGGGTTCCTTATTATAAGTGTAGTATAATGGGCCCCAAAACCCTATTCTAATTATTGAGGCCCCTACCCTAAACCCGCACCGAGAAATGTTTCTTGCCTGCATTAGTCAGGTGCCTGACTTCGCAGCTGTGGAGGACCAGACGGTGTGCTCCAGGGCTTACGAAGACTTGGGGTGTACGATTTCAGCGCTGAGGGCTCAGGATTGTGGGTGTGGGGTTTGGTGCTCTAAGGTGGATGGTCTTGTTTGGTTTCGGTTGGGTATTTCGTGCTCTAAGTTCAGGGTTTGGCGTTATGGTTTACTGTTCTGTTCAAGACTTCCACCGGTTTTGGCTTAACCAAGTTTATGGTCAGTAAAATTCAGGGTTCAAGTATAGCCACAGAACCTTAAACGCCCAACAACTAAATCGTAAAGCCTAAACCCTATACCCTATACCCTAAACCCTAAACCCCTAAACCCCTAAACCCTAAAGAACCCTACTCTCCGAAACCCTAAACACTCCTCCCCTGAACTCTGAACCCGGAGCCCGGTACAGGAGGGACTTCGCGAGTTCGGGTGTGGTCTGTCTCTCATCGTTTTGGGTTTAGGGGTTTTGGGCTTACAGTAAACTCCATAAAGTTGGAAACCGGATTAGGGCCAAATAGTGCTGGGATTCCCTATATATTACTCTTAAGGATTCAGGCTATTGGGTTTCCAACTTTTGGGCTCCTACTGGCTTTCGGCTTAGGGGCTTAGGGTTTATAAGTACCATAACCCCAATTAGGGTCCCTTTTATATAGGGTACTTATAAGTCTACTTACTACCTACTTACTAAGTCCCCCGACCCTCCAAGTAGGAGCAGGGCCCATTAGTTTAGCAATCTCTCAACCTTACACTGGGTACCTTTTCAAAAATGTTAGTGCCTGGAAGATTTCTGAAATACTGGGCCTTGGGTCTGGTAGTAAGAAGATATCGCCCTTTTAGTCCCTGTAAGTATGATTCTACTACTATGATGATGTACCCAGCAGGCCCCCATGCTAGCCTCTTCGCTCGCTTCGTGTCATGGGTACTTCTTCCATCGAGTTCCTAGTCCAGGTCGTCAGGGCGACATGTTTTTTGTTGTTGTGGCACCGCCCAAACTAATGTAGCGCCCTTAAGAGTTACCGACCCTGTACACCGAAACCCCTCGATATACAGTTGCTTTTAACTGTTCCAAAACTCAAAGGGGAAAAGGAGGGACCCTTAATGGGGACCCCTACCCTATAATGGGCTATATAACGGGTATATAATATAATAGCTATATTCAGGGTATATACCTAGGGGTCCTTCTTCAGGGTCCCTCCTTTTACCCTTGGATAAACCCTCGTCTTATCATTCAGCGCCCCAGAACTACCCTAAACCCTCAACCCTACACTGACCTAAACCCTCAACCCTAAACCCTAAACCCTAAACCTTAAACCCTAAACCCTAAACCCTAAACCTTAAACCCTAAACCCTAAAACCTAAAGCAGGAGGATGGTGGCCAGTCGCTGAGTTATGCAGAGCTCTCCGCGAAGTCCACTGCTGCTGCCCAAGGACCGGGCTGGATGATTTCAACTTGGGATTGGAACACCTTGCTGAGGGGGTTCAGGGTTTAGGGTTTGGGGTTTAGGGTTTAGGGTTTGGGGTCTAGGGTTTTATTTGGATCTGTCCCTTAAAGAAACCATGACGACATAAAAGTCTATTCTTTCTTCTCCCTGGCTTTCAAAGCCCAGTCAAGGTGTCCGGGAGCAGAAAAGCTTTCAGTTATGAAGCAAGAACTTTGATATCACTGTGCTTATTCTTGCCTTGGTCTTTCTGACTGTGTAGCTGGTGTGCTGATAGCTTGCATCGCGTTCTGCTTCTGCAGTTGTTTGCCTCGTCCTCAACCCCTGAATCTTAACTCTGAATCCTAAACCCTACCTGTAGCCGGAAAGACCTACCGTTTTAGGGTTCCTTATTGTGGTTTCTAAAGATAGTTCCTTAAAAGAAGGTAGGTTTTTTCGGCTACAGGTAGGCCACAGCCTCATCCCCAATTCCCATAAACCCTGAAGCCTGATCGCTAAACCCCGAGCCCCTAAACCCTAAACGCTGCCGTGGAGTTCCGAGTTTGGACCTGTTCGAGCTGCGCTCGGATGGATCCAATAAGTTCACCACCCAAGCACGATGAATGAAGATCCGGATTGATAAGTACCTCTCCTTCAATTACTCTAGCGGCCTGAAAAATTGCCCGACCTTGTTTGATGGGTTCCTTATAACTTACAATATAACTCTCGTACGATGGCCCCCAAACCTGATTATTCAGGCTTCTACATTAGTGTAATCGTCATCCTGATGTTAGGGCCCCTAGATGAAGATGTCGTAGCATCCCGAGACACTGAGCTCTTCCCGAACCCCGATTCCAAGTCCTAAAACGGTGGCAAAATCATATTATGGAGTTTCCGAAAATAGGGGACCCTAATATAGTACCCTAAAGAGTAAGATCCTTATTATAAGGGCCCCAAAATATGGTACCCCTAATGTTCGGAAACTCCCATATAACCTTCCTACCTGTTCGAACTATTGTTCTTATCATTATGATTGTTATTATTAGTGTTGTTTGTTTATGTATTTGTGATATTTTTATTCATACATCTGTCCCTTATATCAAACCCCTAAACACCCGTAAATGTGAAGCCTTGTAAAACACTATTCTGGCTACGGCTGATGATATAAATCCTGCATTACCCATAGTAAGGAGCATACCATGATTCCCGTAGTTTAGGGTCCTTAAGGTAATGCGGGATTTATATCATCACCCTAAACCCTAAACCCTATAGATCCCTTAATGGAACCCTTTAAAGGTACCCCTATAGATCCCTTTAAAGGAACCCTAGGGATTTATATCATCAACCGTAGCTATGTAAGGGCCCCTGTGTCACGCCCCTCGGGAGAGGACTCTCGGCCCTCGGTGTCCGTCGCCCACATCCGCTGCTCACGGGCATGCGGCGAGGCAACATGGGAGTTTCCGAAAACAAGGGGTACCCCCTAAACCCTAAACCGTTACCTTAATTGGGGTCCTTATAATATGCATCCTATTATTTGGGGTACTGTTTTAGGGTCCCCCTATTTTCGGAACCTCCCTAATGGGGCTCAGGGTTCAGGGTTCCTTTAAAGGGATCTATACGGGTACCTTTCAGGGCTTCCTTTAAGGGCTCTATAGGGTTTAGGGAGTTTAGAATAGGGCGTTTTGTGAACAGGGTGTAAAGAGGGTTCTAGGCATAGGCGGCGTAGGGTTTTGTTTTTTTGGCTTCAGGGTATACTATGCTACAATGGCCAGTGAGACTCTGAGGAATAGTGTTGACAATGACCCACACTTCTACATCAGTGTGGTTGTTTTCGCGGGAAAGACCAATGTCACGATTGGCCCGAGAATTGAGCGTGACGACAGTTGCAGCAGCAGCAGCAGCAGCAGCAGAGCCATGTTTCCAATGGTTCAACACGGTAATCGATACAGACAGAGTGTACAACGTAAAGCAGACATGTTCAGGGTAATATGTGGTGACACTTGTTTTTCAGACTTGCCGATCATGATGTATAGCCAAACATGTAGTACTGGAAGGATGGCTCAGCATAGTTGTATTTTTTTTTGCGGTGTATGCCGACAGCGGCACTCGCAGCAACACATGTTAAAACGTTCGCCATGCATACACGCACTATGTCACGTGTTGAAGAGCAAGCTTCGGTGCTGCAGCAGTGGGTGGAAATCGCTGGCACATTCAGCAGCCCAAGCCCTGCACCCCAACATGCTTGAAGGTTCAGGGTTCAGGGGAATCCTGACAACCTCAAAGATTTTGAGCGTTATGATGATCCCGATCACACTCATAAGCCGAAAAGGACCCTCGCTGCAGGTTGCGATTGGTATGTTGTCTACGTGGCTTCCGCACGGCTCGGTGTGCCCGTTGTTCCTTGGATCATATCGATTTCGGGCAACAGCTCACAAGACACACAGCCAGAAAGAAAGTCCCCACGCTGCAACGATTCAGCAGTGCGCTTTCAACACTGGGCTCAGTAAATTTGATGTACGAGTGACTCTATGGCACACTATAAAGAGTTCTGCAGAGCGCACTTTGAACTGTATGACTTTGAGGATGCGTAGTAACTGTCAGTGTGAGTTCCTGCGACTGCGGCTGCTGCTGCTTCTCCTTCTCCTCGTCCTGCTCCTCCTATTGCTGCTGCTACTGCTACTGCGACGACGACGACGACGACTACTACTACCTCTACCACCACCATCACTGCTGCAGCTACTCCTGCCTATCATTGGCACCATTCGTGAGTTAGGCATATGGTGTTCTGTCAAGCCACCAGACATCACAGCCTTCAATAAAACCAGTGGGCAAGGCGATAACTTGGTATGAACAGATCTTGAGAACAGGATGCAGTAGGTTCAACTTCATTAAACATAGAATGTGGTCAATGCTGGTTTGTCCGTAAACGTTTGATGTTACCATGCTCAGCATTTGCGCTCAAGTTCCCGCTGTGCCGCTCTTGACTCGCGATCCTTCCCTATCAATGACGATGAGAGTCCCGGAAGTGGTTGGTGAACATGAGCTTCTGGTTGAGTCGTTTTATCCCAGTGTCCACGATGAAGAGAACCAGTATCAGCATGAGGCTCCAAGCAGCATTTGTGCATTCTCGTGGAGGCTTGCTGCAATCATGACTGTCTGTGTCGTTGGAGCTTGCTTGGCCTTGACAGATCGTGACATGGCGCAAGGGAGGCCGAGTGACGTCCAGAACAACACCATCGCAAGCTTCAACCCGTCCGTCCAAAAGGCCTTGTTGGATTGGAAGCTGAAGAAAGCAGTGGCCAAAGCCAAGGTCGAGAAAGAGATTTGGTGCTGGAAGCATCGGATTTACGGAGTCGATTGTCACCGAACCGCCAGCCATACTTCAACGACTACTCGTACAACGACTACTCGTACCACCACTACTAGCAGCACGGCCACTAACACGGTGGGATATTGCCAAAGCGGAGAAATCCTCTTCTCCTTCCCAAGTAGAGGCACCCGCGTTGTTGGTTGCATCAGGGGCCTTTCCTGTGACCTGGCAGGTCAAATAGCTTCATCGGTTGAAGTGTTTGAGGCACCCGAAAACGACCAACTGGGTGAGTTCGTTCCAGCCAGTCAAAGCAATATGTGGACTACCGGTCCTGGCTGCAGTGTTACCAGCTGTGACTTCGAATCCCGATATGCGACTGGTGCGAATCGGGCAACACTGGCAATGAGGAAGTATACTAGTGGCTTCGAATGTGCAGGAATTGGGAACACAAACGGTTTTATTACGCAGTGCCGCCTTCCTCCGGCAACCTTGATAGACTTTTTTTACATCCCTTGAGCGCAGCGGCAATTTGAGAATATTTGTCGATTTGGGACGTGCAACGTGTAAAGTGTACAAGGGCTCGTTGCTCAGCTGACTAAGCATCAATGTGCCTTAGCTGCATGTCCGAATGTCGGTGCAAGCTACCTTGGCTTGGGATTCGGGTTCAATTTCAACTCCTCTCAAACGATGGTTGAAGGTGTTGGCACTGCGGCACACAGCGCCAAAAATCCCTGTACAGATTTTGACAAGTTCGGAAGGGACAGATCGACCAAGGAACAACTGACAGGGTGGCCATCACTGTGAGTTGAGGGTAGTTGCATTCCAATTTTCCAAGGTGGTTTCAGAATTTCAGGAGACTTCATCATTGTTTTCTGGGTAACAACCTGTTTCGCTTATCAGCTTCTTTGGCGATGCATTATACTCTCCGAGCGGAGCAAGTGCACTGTTGCGGGGATTGGTGGACAGTACAACCTGGTGTCGCTTTTCTGCCGGAAGCAACGCGGTAGCACTACCATCTATCTATCTATCCATCTATCTATATACATTATAAAGAAATATAATTATATATATATATATATATATATATATACATACATACATACAGATGTACGTATATGTGTGTATATATATATATACAAACTGACCCTAAACGCTGAGCTGCATTAACTCGCGGCATCACCCTCGAAAGCCCCACTCAGCAAGGCTGCCATGGCGACCGAAAAGTATTTGGATCCCGATGCTCGAGCAAGGTCAGCTGGTCTGTTGCGGGCTTTCGGCGTCAGGGTTTCGAGGTTTAGCCATTTATGACTTTCCGAAAATGAGGGGTACCTTCTTTTGGGGTCCTTATATAATCAGGATCCTACTATCTAGGGTACTACATTAGGGTCCTCTATTTTCGGAACCCCCCCTATTATGGAGTTTAGATGTTGGGGGGGGAACCTGTAGCCCCAAACCCTACAAAATAGTAGGTTATGACCCCTTCATTAAAGGGTCTGACCCTTAAAACGGTAGGTTTTGGATCCCAGGGAAGAAGGTGATGCTTTGGGGGAGGTTCAGGTTCTGCTGGTCGTGTCAGTCTGTCTTCTGAAGCACGCCTTCTCGGGATTCGGAGTTCGCCATTGTCCGGATAATATAGTATTGTAAAGTTCAAGTATGTGCTTATTCACTTGTGTAGAAAATATGCTCGCAGAAATACTATCGCAGAAATACATAGGATAGTGCCTGTTTTACGTGGTAACTCTTTCCTAAACGCCCTAACACGAGTGCAAGCGCCAGTCTGGCATACTTCGAGGATCATGGGACTTAGTAAGTAGTTATAAGTACCTTAATTTGGGGTCATAAGTAATGATAAGTGTAGTTACTTTACTTATAGCCCTACTTACTAAGTCACATGATCATTTAAGCAGGCACGCTCAGTTGATAGTTGCTCCCAGGCGACGGGACCAGTTCTTGTCGTTGCAGCCGCAGCTGGCTGTCGCCGCATGGCAATCTTCAGCTTCTAATTAGCCTGGTTCCTGATTCGGATGAGATTCATTTTCCTATAATGATGATATGACACGTTTTTCTGTTTTAAATACTACGAAAATTACTACTACTGTGAATCATGGTATATTCCTTACTATGGGTAATGCAGGACTTTTTATCAACCGCAGTACTACCATTATTACTGTTATTATCATTCGGAGCTTCAAAAACATGGGCCATGGACTTCGGTGGTTGGAGCCCCAGGCCGGAACCCTTTGGCCACAATGAGATGCCGTTACTACGGTATAAATCCCGGGGTTCCTTTAAAGGGATCCATAAGGGTACCTTCAAGGGGCTCCTTTAAGGGATCTATAGGGTTTTAAGGTTTAGGGTTTAGGGATATAAATCCTGCATTACCCATAGTAAGGAATACACACACCATAATTCGCAGAGTTTAGGGTCTTTAAGTTAATGCAGGATTTATATCATCAACAGTACGGCAGAGGGAATGTAGGTGCCTTAATAAGTACCTAATTATACTATTTTTGTTTGGGGGGGGGTTCCTTTTAAAAGGGTCTTTAAGGATTGTTATAAGGGGTATTACAAGGGTTTAGTATAGGTGCCATACTACTTGCCTGTACTATTCTGGGTGTTCCTTAATAAAATAGTTACTATGGCAGACTTAGCTGCCTGCATTCTGGGCTTGAACCTGCTTAGGGGTTTAGGTTACGGTTTAGGGCTTAGGGTTTCTTATGTTGCGGAGTCCCTGCGAGGGTTAGCTTATCTCCAAGGGTAAAAGGACGGACCCTAAATAAGGACCCCTAGGTATATACCCTTAATATAGCTATTATATACCCATTATACAGCCCATTGTAGTGTAAGGGTCCCCATTAAGGGTCCCTCCTTCCCCTTTGATTATCACTGACAGAGCCTTCATCTTCAGCGCTTCTTTGAGTGTAGGACTGGTGTGCGGTTCTGGCACTGCTGCTGGGTTTAGGGTTTAGGGCCTAGTTTAGGGCTTAGGGCTTTAGGGTTTAGGGCTTTAGGGTTTTACGGTTTAGGGTATAGGGTTTTAGGGTTTAGGGTTTAGGGTTTAGGGTTTAGTGTTGTCGTTTTGCACATCGGTCTAATTGCTTGCCTGCTTGCATGCCACCCCACATGCATGGTATAGTTGTCCTTCCCTGTTGTTCTAGCATCCATGCATGCAAACATGCATGCATTGAGCCCTAAACCCAAAGTCACGACTTTTCAGTGTTGGGGCTTGGTGTAGAAGCTTCCCATGATGAACCTTACTTGTGACTTGTTTTGTCTTGGGGTTGAGACTTGTTGCATTCTTAGGCTCCTTGAATTAGGGTTGGGAGTTCGTTTGCTGAGGATTCTCCAAAGTATTGTTATGACGAGGCAGGGATTTGGGGTTTAGGGTTACGGGCTGTCGAAAAGTTTTGCACTGCGCCGCGGCCAGCAACCAACTTGGAGTGTGGCCGAGGTCGACGAGACCTGCGACGACGCTTCTACTGCCTGCTTGGCACAGGACGGGCAGGGCCAGTCGGGCTTATGGCTCAAGACAGTGAGTAAAGAAACTCGAATCCGTAGTACTGCACCACTGTATGGTTCCGTATTGGACTTACAGCAAAACATCCCCCCCCCCCCAACTTCCATTCGAATGATTGGTGTTGCTTGGCATGTGCAGTGGAGTGCTGAGATATGCCATTTCCCAGGCCATGGAAATCGTGCAAACAGCGAAACACCTGAAGCTTCAGGGCTTAAAGTAAAAGCCAGAAAGTTGGAATATGATTATCCTAAACCCTTTATGGTAAATTATAAGGTATCCTACCCTGAAACCATATTCCAACTTTCTGGAGTTCCCTTTAGGGTTTCTATCTCCATCTCGGGATGCCAACTTAAGATCTCTGAAGCTTGTCAAAAGCCCCCTTGCCCAGAACCCCATGGATGAACACTGTAAGCCTCGCAGTTTTTGTTGACCAGTTTTTGTCTCCTAAGGCCATTCTTTGGAATCGTTAGCTGAAGTGCAATGACAAACGGCTGCTTAGGGTTTCGGGTCAAGGGTTAAGGGTCTGGGTTTGTCGTCTTCTTACCGTCACGTTCTGACCGGCTGCAGATGCTGATAAGCACATATTGTTATGGGATGTTTTGGGGAGGGAGTTTCAAGGGGAGGGTGGTAATCTGGTGTAGTGATCCCTACTTCTCCCCAGTACTCCCTAAAATTCACCCTAAACCCGAAACTCTAAGCCTGAAACCCACACTTAAGGATCCACACGGTTTAGGCTAAACCCTGCACCGTCACTTAAGCAACCAAAAACCAACCCGAAACCCTAAACCCGAAACCCCGGAGCCTCCCTTAAGGATCCCTATATTACTCTCGACCCTCCCTGAAGGATCCCGTAGTAGTATCAGAAACCTTAGACCCTCCCTTTAAGGATGCCATAGACCCTCCCCTAAGGATCCACCGAAACGATCGACCCCACACCCTACACCCCCCAAGCGCTATAGTAACCCTTATGACCCTTATAGTAACCCCTATAGACCCCTTTAAAGGATCACCGTCCCTTAGAGATCCCTATCGCACTATAGATCCCTTTAAAGGAGCCCCTAAACCCTGAACCTTAAAAACAAAACCTAAACTCGACGCTCCCTTAAAGGATCCCATAGACCCCCCTTAAGGATGATAGTAATCCTTATGCCTTATAGTATCCCCTATAGATCCCTTTGAAGGATCCACCGAAAAGTTACCATAATAGGAATCTATTGTAAATCGTTTGAATTCCTTATTATGGGAATTTAAATTAAATCCCTTAACAACCACCCAGGACCCTAAACCCCTAAACCCCTAAACCCCTAAACCCTAAACCCTAAAATCTAAACCCCTAAACCCCTAAACCCCTAAACCCTAAACCCTAAACCCTTAAACCCTAAACCCCTAGACCCCTAAACCCCTAAACCCCTAACACCTTCACCAAACATCGGCTAGGATGCCCAGTAGTACCCTTATTCCCTTTTTGTAGTCCTAGGTTCCTTATAAAGCTACCCAATACCAAAAAGAGATGCCTTTTTATTCTTAGGTTACTGGGTATCCTAGTAACATATGGGAGCTTCGGAAAATGGGGGACCCTAATACCTGAATAATAGGATCCTAAAACTAAACCTTAAACCCTAACCCCTAAACCCCTAAACCCCTAAAACCTTCACCAACTAGGATGCCCAGTAGTACCCTTATTCCCTTTTTGTAGTCCTAGGTTCCTTATAAAGCTACCCAATACCAAAAAGAGAGGCCTTTTTATTCTTAGGTTACTGGGTATCCTAGCTACGGTTGATGGTATAAATCCTGCATTACCCATAGTAAGGAATACACCATAATTCCCAAGCCCCCCTTGAAGCCCCTTTGACCTTCACCAAACATCGGTGAGGCCGGCTTGGCCCTGCATCGCCTGGCTGGGTTGCTCTGCAAGAGCCCCTGGGATGGTCTCAGCCTTCGGGGTCCTTTGAAGGGCTCCTTTAAAGGGATTGGGGTTCAGGGTTTAGGGATCTACAAGGGTTTCGATAAGGGTACTATAAGGGTTTAAGATGTCTAAGATTTTGGGGGGTTTTGAGGGTTTAGGGCTGTTTAAGGGTTTAAAGGTTGGAGGGTTTAAGGTTGCAAGGGCTTTCGGTGTCAAGCGTTTACGAGATTAAGGCTCTACGGTCTACGAGTTTATAGGTGCAAGGGTTTGAGATGGTTTAAGGGGTTTAGGATTGTTAAGGGTTGTTTAGGGCTTGGTAGCGTCTAGGGTTTAATCTTTTTTGGTTTCAGTTCTTAGTCTTGGTTGCTTGTTCTAAAAATTTGAGGTTTGTTTGGGTTCTCGGCTTTACAGCTTTTGGGGTTGAAGGTGTATAGGGTTTAGGCGGAGGTTCATTTGGCGGGAAAGTTCAGGGTTTAGGGTTAACGTTTAGAGTTTAGGGCTTAGAGATTGGAGTTTTCTGTTGAGGAAATTGACGTAGTCAAATCGCCCACAATGTCGGTATAGGCATCAGTATCCATTTTTGACCATGGTGTATTGCTGTAGTCATTGAGAAGCCAAGTCGAGTCTTCCTTGTGATCCTAACCTTGAGCTCTACATGGACACGAAGGACTTTGAATTGTTCGGGGCCGGGTGTTGCTAGTCCTAAACTCCTAAACCCTATACGCAATCTCTGAACCCATAGTAATACAGCACCAGGATTGGGGATGTCCGGATCTTTAGATTGGGGACAATCGACGAATCAGTGCTGCATGCCGCGTCGTGATTTCAATGAGGACCCGTGTGGTGGATGAAAGAATCTAAAGGGAAGACATATTTTAATAAGTCTAGTATCTTGGGCCCTAAAACCCCATTCCAAAAATTAAGGCCCCCATAGTAAATGAGTAGGAGTCGCAGTCCCATAAAATCCCAGAAAAAACTGTACCAGAATCCCTGTCCTTCCTCCACCCGCCAAAAACCCATTCCAAACATTGGGGTCGGGTTGTGTTGAGCAGAACCCGTGATCTGCACTCCAGAAGGCTGAAAAAGCCCAAACCCAAAATCCTAAACCCTAGGAGGCTCGGAAGATTTTGTCACTGTCAGGGCCGGCAGTCTTCAAGAAAAGCCCGAGTCAAACCCGAGAGCCCTGACATCCGCAGCAGTGAAGCCTGAAGCCTTAAAAAGCCGCAGGGTCTTGGGATTGGGGTTTAGGGTTTAGGGATCAGGGTTTAGGGTTTATATGGGTTTGGGGTCTATATAGGGTGTAGGGTTTAGGAAGCTTTGCTGTAAGCCAGAACTAAAGCCAGCAGGCCTATGAAGTACGAGGGAAACGAGAGATCGCCACTCTGTGCTAGGTACCGGCACTTCTGCGGCTTCCCTGCTGCATTGAGTAGGGGTTAGGGGTTGAGGGGGTTCAGGGGTTTAGGGGTTCAGGGGTTTAGGCTACGAGTTTAGGGTTTTAGTAAAGGGGAAGGTGCAGATTAGGGCTTCGGGTTTTAGGGTGTCGGGAGCTATAAATAGGGTAGCAAAATACGCATCACTGCCCATAGCCCCAAGTAAGGCATTTCCAGCCTTACTAGCTGAGTCCACTGATACCCCAGGTAGGGGTTTTGTGCGGTTAGGGCGGGTGTTTGGCTGCCTTGGGAAGCCATGGGGTCTGTGACTGCAGTCTTTGCTGACGCTTGCAGTGGGCTTGAAATGAACAGTGTACTTTTAGGGTTCAGGGTTTAGGGATTTAGAGTTTAGGGTTTAGGATTCTAGACCTCGAACCTGAAATACTAAAGTCTGTAATTCTGAACCCTGTAGTCTTGCATTGAACCTCACCCGTCTAATAAGATCCTTAAGCGTAATCTCAGATCGCTAAACCCACACTGTAGCCGTTACCCCCGCGACACCCGTTGGGGCTTAGGGTTCCTAAACCGTTCATCACCTTTCCTGAGGAGCTGCCTGTGGACGTGGGCAAGTCCGATGCGCTTTGCTACTGTGCCTCGGCTTGAGTGACAGTTCATCAAGTCGGGAACTGATGGGAGACCAAAAGGGGGGTTTAAGATTCTTGGGGTAGGGATTCCTTAATATGAACCCTATTATGGGAACCCTAATCCGTACTAAACCTCCATAGGCTACAACCCCTTTCGGCCTGCTATGATGAACCCAAGGACCCAGGGTTAGGTTTAGTGTGCGTGGCTGAATTACAGGGTTTAGGCAGTTGGAGCATGTAGCTAAGCTCCAGCTGACCCTGGTATAGACGCTGAATAATAGCATCTTTATTGGAGGGAACTCTAGACGCCCTTGACCCCTAGTCCACTAGAAATCTTAAACCCCTACACCGTAAACCCTCACTTTAAAATGCAAAAGGTTCAGGACGAAGCGTTCTCAGGAGCTCGGGGTTCGTATCCGAAAGACCTCGGAATCCCCGAAAGCCGAATCTGTCACATTTAGGGCTTACCTTAACCCCGAAAAACCTACATTCTTAAGGACATATATAAGGAAATCACAATAAGGAACCCTAGAAAGGTAGGTTACCCATAGGCCCCAAAGCAGGGCCTTTTCGGGAGTACCTAATAGAATTCTATATATGAACCCCAAAAAGGAACTACTTTGGGGCCTTTAGGTATTCAGGGTTCAGGTAGGGCTCGGCAGCGGAGGCTATACCGGTGGTACCACGGGGCGCGAGCGATGTGTGGAGATCCACCATGGTGCCTGGGTCGGCAACGGGAGGGCTCTACCCATAGGCCCCAAAGTAGTCCCTTTTTGGGGTTACCTTATGGGATTCTAAATATGAGCCCCAAAAGGAACTACTTTGGGGCCTTAGGGTAAGTGTCTAGGGCTTAAGGCTCTGCGGCTTCAGGGTTCAGGGCTTGAGGGGTTGGGTTTAGCTTCAGGGGACTTCTTTCAAGCCAGGTTCCCTTATTCTGAGGCCCCTATGAAGCAAGATCCTACTCCGAAAGGCCTTGTACCCTGGACGCTCAGCCCCAAAGCACTGAACTCCCACTCTGCATGACAGGACTAACAGTAGCTCCGTATGGTTTCGCATTCCCAGAGGGCCCAACACCCCTTAATTAAGCAATATACCTTAAATAATAGGGGGCTTCATATTATGATTTAAGCTATATTCCTTAAGTAAGGGGTATTGGAGCCCCCTAAACCCTAAACCCTATAGATCCCTTAAAGATCCCTTAAAGGAACCCTAGGTATTTCTTAATTAAGGGGTATTGGGCTCTCTGGGTTCATCCCTCATAGAAAGGCCGAGCTTCGAGCAGGACAGCAGCGGAGCAAACAGCTCTGGTGCATCGTTCAGGGTTTAGGGTTTAAGATTTAGGGTTTAGGGTTTAAGATTTAGGGTTAAGGGGGGTGTCAGACTCGGCCCTTGTAAACATCTGTTGCCAGAAGCCCGCAGCGTGACTGCTTGGGTTGTAGGTACTTTACTTGTAGACACGGTAGGGTTCTCGGGTTTGGGGTATCAGGCTTGGGAGTTCATTTCGGGTATTAGGGTCCTAACCCCTGAAGGGTAGGTTTAAGGCTTCGGGCCTGAACCCTAGACCCTAAACCCCAAACCTCTCCTTGCAGACGGAAAAGGGTGTTTAAAAGCAAAACCCTAAATTGTGCATCCTAGAGGGCAGGTTTAGGGCCTATACGGCCTAGACCTTCTACCCAAAGCCCCAAAGCTTGCATAGGTTTAGAGCTTTAGGCCTAAACCCCATATCCTAAACCCCTGAACCCAGCACCCTAAGGCATGGCTTTGCATGAGCTGCGCAGCTACCCGACGGCATTGCGGCTTCGGCCGGCAACCCGTCGGGGACCCAGCCTTGAACCAGATGAAAACCCACGGTTTTAGGCTTTGGGGTTTAGTGTTTAGGAGTTTAGGGCTTTGGGTTTAGGAGTTTAGGGCTTTGGGTGTAAGGTTTAGGGTTTAGGAGTTTAGGGCTTTGGGTTTAAGGTTCAGGGTTTAGGCTTTAGGAGTTTAGGGACTAGCGCCTTAGGGTTGTAGGAGTTTAGGGACTTAGGCTTTAGGGTTTGGGGTCTAGGGCTTTGTACATGGTTTGTTCAACTGGTTTTTGGTTTTACTGTTGTGCGCCTTTCTGCATTACGATACAGTAGAAGCCAGAAAGTTGGAACATCATTATCCTCATGCCCTTAAGGCAAAGTGTAGGGGATTCCAGCACTATTCATCCTAAACCCATGTTCCAACTTTCTGGGACTAACTATATCAAACAGATAGTGCAAAAAACATACATGCATACATGCAGGGGCTTGTATGCAGGTTCCCATCTGGCTGTTTGCCTAAACCTTCCTGCTTATCTGTCCCACCATACATGCATACATACATATACATATACATATACATATACATATACATATACATACATATATATATATATATATATATGGACGCACCCCTATTTGGGGTCCCCTACGTTTCTCGCTATACCAACTGACTCGGTTATAACCACCAGACTTAGGTTATAACCAGCCGACTAGGTTATAATCAGGTGTACGTCATCGACTACAGTATTATATCCGGTTTGAAGACTAACCCGGGAAGTTGCAACAACCCATGCTTCCAAAATGCTGAAACCCGCACAATGCTAAGAATTCTATGACACCCTCGTCGAAACCCCGTTACAATGTGCTAAAATCCTTGCCTTGAAGCCGTCGATATATCTTCGTAGTTCATCTTTGTGTGACTGTATCTAAACCGCTGTATTTCAGTTTTTTCCAACACGCGCGCTGTAGTCATTAGTCTTCTTCAGTCATTCCTTATCGCGAACTAGATTTTGGAACGAAAAGTTCTCCATCTTTGCACTGAAAAAGCCGCAATCCCACCAAGGTCTCTGTTGTTGGACGCATTGCTATGACGTTTTGGCAAACTGATAGCTTTCAATGACATTTCCCTGTGCCCCTATGTGGTTGCTTTTAAACACTGGTATATCCGGTAGGTGTATTTGAGTGGTGCATTCTTAATTCTGCATGACGGCTGCCCCAAGCCAAAATTGAAAACTTGCATACCACAAGCTTAGCAATCGTTGTATAGTGTTTTTCCTGGGGGACGACATGAAGCGTCGCTTCTTAGGCTTGGCACTGTTTCTAATGCTGAGTGATGAAGCCTGTGCTTTTTGTATCAGCATACTTTAGCCATCACGCAAAGCCGACTGAAAATCATAAGGCGACATCTAGCTTGTCCGAATTTCTGTTTGTGTTCTTGTGAATATTCACTGAAGGTCGAATAGAAGCCATTGTTCCCAGTCCAGAACGTGATCCTCGTGATAGAAAAAGTGGTAACCACACACCGAATCACTCCTCGAAAGAGGTTCATCCATGTAGTTGGAAATAGCAGTGCTAGGAATGTTCTATGTACCGAGCGAGGAAACCTAACAATTTGCAAGCTGCAAATTTTGTTTCGCTCACCACACATATTCTTATCAGTTTTGTCTCGTCGAAATCCGGCTTCCTTGGAACGATGTTTGAACATAACGTTGCAACCAGTTTGCCTATGTACGAAGTGATGAAACCTGACCACGCTGTAAAATTTGAAATACTGTCTCCCTCTACAATGACGTCGTATCAGTCGTATCTCAACTTTCTGTGTACCGTCATATTCCAATGTTGACAACACTTACTGACCTACTGTAATCCCGATAGAGCCCCTTCATATTCCGCATTTTGATTCCTGGGTGTGTGACATGTTAGCGGCTATTCTCTCAATGTCATAAACCCGATGTACTGGAACGGACAGACCATTATGTAAAGTCCGCCATATAGCCTTTCCGCTAAAGTTGGGGAATGCGCATATGGTCCCCGGAATTATGTTTGTTGCAGAGCACTGCATCATGCCTCAGCAACCGAAGACATGCCAATTACCTCGGACCCTCTATTCTTCTAGTCCTTGTTTAATTTCATTGCGGTTACATTCACTGAAACACCGGAACTTTCGAACGTTTGGATTTAGGTGTTGATGAAGTAGCGGTGGCACAGGCCTGGTTATAACCTCTGTCCCCGGTTATAACCAGGACACCTGCGTAGTAGGCAGCCCTAGACCCATCACTAAACCATTAAACCATTAACAAACCATTAAATTAGTACACAGTCAAACCAATCCTTTCCCTTAATGGACCCAAACCAATAAACCATTAAACCATTAAACCAATCCTTTTGCCCCATACCAGTAAACCATTAAACCATTAAACCAATCCTTTGCCCCATACCACTAAACCACGAAAACATTAAACCATCAAACCAATCCTTTCCCCCTATGGACCAAAACCAATAAACCATTAAACCAATGCTTTCGGCCCATACAGGGATGTGTCTCTCTCTCTCTCTCTCTGTCTCTCTCTCTCTCTCTCTCTCTCTCTCTCTCTCTCTCTCTCTCTCTCCCTCTCTATAGGGGAAATGATTGGTTTAATGGTTTAATGGTTTAGTGGTATGGGGCAAAAGGATTGGTTTAATGGTTTATTGGTTTGGGTCCATTGGGGGATTGGTTTGATGGTTTAATGGTTTATTGGTTTGGGTCCACTGGGGGAAAGGATTGGATTAATGGTTTAATGGTTTATTGGTTGGGGTCCATAGGGGGAAAGGATTGGTTTAATGGTTTAATGGTTTGATGGTTTACGTGTGCAAAAACCCAGGGGGCCCCATATAGGGGGGTACCCATATATATATATATATATATATATATATATATTTGTATATGCATATGTTTAATTTAAATATATTTATGTGTATATATATATAATAGCAACACATGCACGTACACCTATGCAGAACATGCACATTTGTGCATGCAGATGTGCTTCAGGTTGATGCTTCGCATCTTCGTACATGGTCAAATTGTGCTGGGCGGTCCGGGTGCGCTCGGTACGGTGGATGATATAAATCCTGCATTACCTTAAGGGCCCTAAACTATGGGAATTATGGTATACTCCTTACTATGGGTAATGCAGAAGAGGAGACGTATTCAGTCAATTAGCTGCGTGTTGCCATGGTTTGGAGTTGTTGAGAGCTTGTAAGGTTTTGGAGTGCTTGAGACCTTGTATAGTTAAGTTATGCATGTCTGCTTAGAAGATGGCTGCTTCTGTTCGCAATAGCTCCTGAAGCCTTGAACGCCATCGGAGAAGATTCCTGCCAGCTGTCAGTCTAGGCTAGGCATCGATTTGGGATACTGGTTGATTTCCCTTATTGCTTAACATGGGGCCCTAAGTTGAGGTAATTCTTTTAGGGGCGGTTGAAATCGTCACCGTCGCTAAGGTGACTCGAGACCTGAAGATGTCTCGCCGGCCATGTTCGCTGAACCTTAGACCCTTAGAGCCTTAGAGGTACATAGAAATACTGTTTAATTTTCGGTTATTATAATCCCTAAGAAACAGCTAAAATTATACTTTTTGCCTTGGTTCTAAGTTTAGTATAGGACCCTGCAGCCCCAAAAAATCCCACCCGAAGCCACCAGAAGCTGCTTTCTTGTGGGTTCATCATAAGAGCGTACACAAACTAGATTATGGTAGTTTATGGTTGGCCCTGAACTGAACCCTAATCAACATCCCCTTCGAAAGCCAGATACCTATCACTCTGCGATACTTTGCATCTATGCACCGGTAGTGAGTGTGGGTCACACAGGGACAGGAACCTACCATGCAGGCAATTGTAGCTGTGGTTCTAGGGTCTTGCCATAGTTTCCGACTTGGGCTGTAGTCCTTTAAACCTCGGGCCCCTAAACTTCTAAACCCTAAACCCTGAACCCTAAACCCTAAACCCTAAAGCCCCTAAACTTCTAAACCCTAGACATCCCTGGACCCTAAACCCTCCATCCTAAACCCAGCTACGACAAGACTCCGACGATCTTTCGTCAAGCATTGCATGTGTGCCTGGGGATCTTAGAGGGTTGGTTGATACATAGAACTCTGGGTAAATACCTATGCTGTTTACTATTTGTTGAGGTTTCCTCAATAATGCGATTAAATGAAGACCACCACTGCTGCTTTTGATAAGAACTGTTCGTCATAACCACGACAACAGCGACAGTCGCAACAAGCTCATATCCCTCGTGAGCTCCGCTCGTTCAGACTCGACATTTTGAGGTGTCGACTAAGTGGCAGAAGCATGTGTCCTATAATATATTTTAATATACTACAATATAGAATATACCAGCGGTTCCAAGACTTCTCTTCAAGGCGTGTCTGCTCAAACCTTACCACTGGAGCCAATTCCCTGAGGCGAAGACCAAGTAAATCCAGATGCCCGTTGTTTGCAGCTGTGTAGGGCTTCGGGTTGCTCAGATTCTAGTGAAATCCATGCATGACTCTTGCTAGTCGCCGCTCCTTCCGGAGCCAAAAGTCGTTTGCACAAAGCAGTCCTAAACCATAAGCGCCAATACGCCTGGACCCTAAACCCTAGCGGCCCTAGCGACCCGTTTTCAGATGGCCTGCCTCAATCGAGGCTCTCTAAACCCTGTGCGGGAATAGAAAGCGGCTCTCACAAGAAAAAACCCTTGCGACACCCTAACCCTAAACCTTAGACCCTAAACCCCAAACTCTAAACCTTTAAACCATAAACCTTACACCGCCAGGCCATCAGGGTGTTACAGCCGTCCTCATTGCAGTGGGCAGCAGCCGTCTACGGCCCTTCGCTGAGGAACACCGAGATTTCGCGTGTTTGTTGGTCAGGGTCGGCTGGCTCGACCTATGCTGTTGAATGCTTCCGTAATCATCCGCAACGCATGCCCTGCTTTCTGGAGAGACATATTCATGTAATGTAATCATTTACTCAATTACAGTTCTGCTTGTTTTTGCGTTCATCTATCCATCCGTCCAACTATTTACCTACCTGTCTGCCTATATACAACTGTATATGTATATGTATACGTATGTATATATATATATATATATATAGTTATGGAGGTTTATGTCCTTATGTCTTGTTCTCACTTGTTTATTTTCAAACATACGCATATGTGCAAAGAGAAACTTGGATACCTGTTCTATCGACTACCTATCAATCAATCTGTCTCCGCCTATCTATATATCTTTCTATTTATGTATCGATCTACCTCTCTATCGATCTAGCCATATCTCTCGATCTATCTGTCTTTCCTTCTTGTTAACCTAGGTAGTCTATCTGTCTATCTATCTATTTGTCTATCTGTCTATATATCTGTCTGTCTAGATGTGAGCGAATTGGGTGCGGTCATGTCCGCGGTTGTTGATTTTGCGAGAAGCTCAGCCTTATAACGTGTCCGGAAATGCTACTCGTATGATTGCTGAAAGTTCCCCATGACTATCGCATAATTTCCCCGATACCCTTTCCATTTCTTGAAGTCCCTTTTCTTTGATCTTGATTGCAACTGTGTTGTGGCGATCGACCTCAAAGTATGAAGTGACCATTTCTTTGCTTGTGTGCTTCTGCCGTGCCGTCGCAGTAGTAATATACGCACCGAGATAAGTGCCACTACTACTACTACTACTACTGCTGCTACTACTACTACTACTACTACTACTACTACTACTACTCCCTGGGGTTCCTCCCTATAATTGTAGTCTAAAGGCGCCCAAAAGCCTATTCTCATTACTAAGGCCCCTATATAGAACCCTTAATAGTAGCCCTTAAGGTACCCCTCTAAAGGAACCCTATGGAGACCCTATTCTAATTATCAAGGCACCTATAGAAACGGTGCCAGCCGGAGCAGGAAGACAAAGAACTTCGGCAGATGGCTTTCAGTCATGCCGCGTCTTTCCTTAGAGTTTAGGGTCTTGGGTTTAAGGTTTTTGGGGTTTAGGGTTTTTTGGGTTTAGGGTGTGGGGTTCAGGGTTTAGGGTTTAGGGTCCCCTTCCCCGTATTTCCGCCATGTATCTTTTGGCAAGCCATGGCAGCCATGCGTGGAGCATCTCTACATTCCGATGTCAGGTCAGCTGGACGTGGCGTTGGCTTTCCGCGGCTGCGCTGTGGTAACTGCGGCCAAGCAGCACTTGGATCTCAATCCCTGGGCCCTAAACCCTAAATCCTATACCCTAAACCCTTAAACCCTAAACCCTGGGCCTGTAGACCCTCTATATCCCCGTTGGATGTCCTGAGTCTGAGGTTCCGATTTAAGGCGATTTCAGGAGGTCCCGGCATGCCAATCTAGGATGCCCAGTAGTACCCTTATTCCCTTTTTGTAGTCCTAGGTTCCTTATAAAGTTACCCAATACCAAAAAAGAGAGGCCTGTTTTTCTTAGGTTACTGGGTATCCTAGTCATGCAGTATGAAATACTCGTATGCATGCAAAGTAAAATAGGCATGCTATGATGGATGCAACCGTGGCTAGCATGCAGGTCCACGATTTGCCAGACAGGTTGCCTTGATGCCAGGCCATAGAAAGACCGTAAGCCCTAAACCCCAAGCCCCTAAATCAATTTCATTCCCTATGTGCCGGACCTCTACAGAAGCGACACCCAAATTTAGCGAACTTCCAGCCTTGCAGCCAAAGTCTGGACCAGGGCGGGGAGGATTGCAGGGTGTAGGGATAGTACTATTTGCAGCCAACAGGACGCATACAAATCCTTCCTGCGTTTTTCACAAACCCTAAACCCCTAAGCCCCTAAACCCCTAAACCCCTAAACCCTAAACCCCTAAACCCCTAAACCCTAAATCCTAAACCCCTAAACCCCTAAACCCCTAAACCCCTAAACCCTTAAACCCCTAAACCCTAAACCCCTAAACCCCTAAAGCCTAAGATCCTGCCGCCCCGATGCTCCCTAGGAGGCTTTCGACCTGCAGGACGCTCTCATGGTTGAATCCGGGCTTCAGAAAGAACCTTGCGTTTAGGCCCATAGGGTTCCTTAAAAGGGATCTATAAGGGTTCCTATAGGGGATACTATAGGGTTTAGGGTTTAGAGCCGTTTAGTATTAGTGATTTAGAGTTTTAAGGTTAAGTTCAGGATTTAGAGCCGTTTAGTATTAGTGATTTAAAGTTTTAAGGTTAAGTTCAGGATTTAGGGCCGTTTAGGGTTTTAAGGTTCGCCTTCCAGCCATGTGACAAAAACACCTGCATGCAGTCTGTAGTTACTGGGAAAAAGGTCTCTGGATCAGATCACGCCGTTGGACGCTTGCTGTGGATGATCTCTTTCTCAGCGATGTTTCCTGAGATTCACCAACTTACCTTTGGTTAGTAGGGAAGGGAAGAATGGTTCTAATAGTAGTTATAATTGTACCCCATTCCTCCATTCCCTACAAACCAAAGGTAAAGATCCCTCTAAAGAAACCCTGAACCCCTAAAGATCCCTTTAAAGGAACCCTAAAACCCTATAGATCCCTTTAAAGGAGCCCTATTCCCTACTAACCAAAGGCAAGCAAGAGCCCGACACCTTAAACCCTTATATACCCTAAACCCAAGCAGCAGACCTTCAACTTCAGACTCTAATCACTTGTCGACCCTAGCGGCTACCCCCTAATCTCCAAACCCCAACCCTGAAACCCTAAACCCAAAACCCTAAACCCTAAACCTTAAACCGAAACGCGACTCCAAGCAACAGGAGTTGGTCTCCATCGTGAATGAGCGGAAGGTACGGCCCTGAAGCACCCACAGATGGTGGTGCTAAGGGTCTTCAGCGCGGTGGTTTAGGGTCTATCTCTCTGTCTGTCTCTCTCTCTCTCTCTCTCTTTCTCTCTCTCTCTCTCTCTCTCTCTCTCTCTCTCTCTCTCTCTCTCTCTCTCTCTCTCTCTCTCTCTCTCTCTCTCTCTCTCTCTCTCTCTCTCTCTCTCTCTCTCTCTCTCTCTCTCTCTCTCTCTCTCTCTCTCTCTCTACCTACCTACCTACCTACCTACCTACCTACCTACCTACGTACCTACCTACCTACCTACCTAATCTATCTATCTACTAGGATGCCCAGTAGTACCCTTATTCCCTTTTTGTAGTCCTAGGTTCCTTGTAAAGTTACCCAATACCAAAAAGAGAGGCCTTTTTATTCTTAGGTTACTGGGTATCCTAGTCTATGTGTGTATATATAACTATACACAACTACAAATATATGCACAGGTATATAGATGGAGATAGAGACATCGCATGGAGATAGATAAAGAGATGGATCGGTAGATTGGTAGATAGATATAATCCAGGGTATAGGGTTCAATACTTTTGATATGGTCAGGGGTTTCGGCTTGAGGGAGCCGTGCTTTTGCTTATCGGCTGGTAGGGGGTGCTTGGTGTCGGTGTCTATGTCATGAGATTGTTCGACCAAAGCTCTTCGTGCTCGTCGGGGTTAGGCTGTAGGCTGTTTCACGTGGCAACGGCCGGTGTCTCTCGTTTCATCCGTGCGGCCTGCCTCACCTCGCCACAGTGACGCTCGGTGTTCCTCTTTGGGGTACAGGGTTTGGGCTTACCCCGGAGTCATGGCCATGGCAAGATCTGGCAAGTTCTGAACGTTTCTCGACCCACCCCCCCACCCACACCCCACCCCCACGCCCAAGAGAGAGAGAACGAAAGAGAGAGAGAGAGAGAGATCCCCTTGAAGACCCCTCATATAACCCTTCCAGAACCCATCATGACAGAAACCTAACACTAAGTGAGAGAGAGAGCTCTGCGAGGTGTCGATTCTTGGACTGCCACCTTCGCTGCTGCAGCTGCTGGCGCCCAGCGACTTCCTCGATGCCAGGACTTCGAGGGTTCAAGGTTCAGCCCTTCAAGGGATTTATATAATGTTCCGCTCAAGGGATCTATAGGGGATCTATATGGTTTAGGGTGTCCAGGGACTCCAATATCCCTTAATTAGCGAATTTACCCTAGGTTGTGAAGGTATCTTCCTAATGAAGGGATATTGGACCGGAGTCTCTGGGAATTCAGGCAGATGACCCTTGAATCGAAGAATCGCGAGCTTCATGGATCGATAGAGATGCCGGTGAGCTTCCGCGCAGTGGCGTTTTAGAGTCTATAGGGTTTAGGGTCTAACAAAGGATTACATACCCACTGAAATACCGGTGGGCCAATTGCAGATCCGGAAGCAAAGCTGCGACGCGAGGAGTGCTGGTGGATATTGCCGATTGCGCATCTCGGCAAAAGGGAGTGACTTTTGACAGTGAGTTCAAAACGGCCTCTAATATGGGGGACCGAAGAATTTCTAACTATGTCTTCACCCATTATATATAGTGCCTGGGTAGTTCAAAGTATACGGACCCCAAAACCCTGTTCTATCTCTGCAGCCTCTTTCAGGGAGGTTTCGGGCCTTGGGTTAGCGTGTAGGCTGGAGGCAGAGGGTATGGATCTGTTTGTACAGTTTGGGACTTTCAGAGAAGAAGGGGACTCCGGAACAGACCCCCAATCGTAGAAGCGTGCGATCCTTAACACCAGCTACGTGTATTTTTGTTTAAGGATATGCCGCCCAGGCTTCCAGAATACGCAGGTCTTTGCAGGGATTATACAATTTGCTTGGCATTGGCTGAAGGGTTTTGATAGGTTTCGTCGGGGTGTTGTTTGGCTGTGTCGGGTTTGATCAGAGTAGTGTTGCTGGACATGTGCTGACTTATAATGATGCAGGTTTGCTCAAACGGACCCTTAAAACCCCAAAGCACCATATCCTCAACTTTATAAGTCCGAGCAACTCAAAGACTAATCTTAAACCCTAAAATCTCAACTCCGATCTCAGTGCCCTGCCCTCAATTGAGGTTTCAAAACTCAGTTTGCAGGGATTTTTGGAAACTGTGCCGAAGTCCGACACACCCCTACGTTCCTGACCTTGAACCTCAATCTCTAGACTCTAAACCCCAACCCATACCCTTGACTTCCTGAAGCCCAATTCAGTAAACAAAACCCCCTAAACCCCAAAACCAAGCCCCTAAATTAGAAAAAAGTCCAAGAACCCCAACCCCGAAATCCCATAATCCCAAGAAAAACCCAGGACACCCAAACCCCCAAACGCCCTATTGCTTGAGCCCGAAAACCCTAAACCCCCAAAGCCAGAACTAAAGCCCCAAAGCAGCACAAATTCTCATACTTTCAACCCCGAGCTCCAGAGCTAAACCCCCAAACCATCTCAAACCCCTATACCTTAGATCGCTAAACTCCGAAAGCCCTATATGCCTAAACCCTCACATTTCTAAAGCCCTAAACCTCTAAACCCTGAACCCTTAGATCCGCACTGACGACAAGGGCTGCAAGATATTTTCTGAGTAGTAAGTGCTCGCCCCAAGTGGGGCTTTCGCTGGCATGGATAATGCAGGTGGAAAAGAGCCCTGCCAAAAAAGCCGGACCTCCCTAAACCCCTAAACCCAGAACCCTACACTCCATAAGGTCGACTCATTTCGTGGGGGGAGCCGTGTCCTTCTGTGGGCCCCTCAGAGCCTGCAGTGTTGCCCAGAGTGTCTTAAGCGTTTAGGGTCCTTAAAAACTGATATTGGGTTTGGTGGCATAAACTTACGAAACAAAACTCTAAACCATTTCCATATATATATATAGATGGCTACATATAGACAGATAGCTATAGTAAGGATCTTCGAGCGGCTTTTCTTGAGTTGGGCTTGGGCTTTAGGGGTTCAGGGATTTAGTTAGGGCTTGAGGGGTTTCGTTGTTTTGGGCTCAGGGCTGAGGGTTTGGGTTTGTAGAGTTCGGATGTTTTGCGCTGAAGCGATGAATGATTCTGGGTTTAGGGTTTGTCAGGTGGCTACGGGTTTCGGGTTTTAGGATTATTGGGTTTCGATGTAGGTTTGGGTTTAAATTGGGTTAAGCGGTGTCGTTGAGGGCAGGTTTTGGCCTTTGGGAGGCGGGATCCCTAAACTCTAAACCCTGATTTGCCTTCTTGAGATGGTGTGGCTGCAGATACTGTTCTGGTGCTTGCACAAAGCTCAGGGTTTAGGGTGTAGCACTTAGTACAAGTTGATGGTCTCTCATATTGTTTGGTTTTGCGCCCTGTCCGCATCCCTAGGTTACAGCTGTGAACTTTCTCCTGTGATTCTTCGTGTGTCGCCCGTTGGTGCGTCATGCCCTTACATCGAACCCTTACATTCATCGATGCATCGAGCCAGATTAGATCTGCTATTTCTCTAAGGCCATCTATCATGATTTCTCCCTGGTGTGTTTCAGCTACATTGTTAGACTTCCGAAGAAACATCAACAACGGCTGAGTTGAGCTACTGTCACGGTGTCGTTGACAGCCTGGGCGAGTTGATTAGAGGAAATTAGAGGCATAAACTCGGCTTGTACCTTTCTGGTTAAGAAAGGCTTCGTGCACCATGTTGACTCTGTTCTTACCGGATTCCTACGTTGACATGTAACTAAAAATTAAGAAGGTGTCTCAAGCATCAACGAGATGCACGACATAAGCTGGGTCGGCTATATGAGGCATATAAAATCCGTTAAGACATGCTGAGGGCTTCTGGCGACCATGCTTGAATTACAAGCTGAAGTGAGCCGCCTAGGATCACAATCAGACTGTTTGTTGTGCACGCTCCAGGGAGACGCTGAAATGGAAGCCCTGTCGCTGTGTACCTTGATAGCTGTATCAGTATCAGTATCAGGAGCAGCTGCAGCGCAAGCGGCAGCGGCAGCGGCAGAGTAGCGGTAGTCAGTAGTCGTCGTCGAACTCGTCGTGTTAGTCAGCAGCTACCTAGGGTTCGTAATGTGAAGCCAGAAGTGTCTCAGGCCGTGGTGGAGCGATGGGGTGCGGGTCACCTACCTTGGCGCTTTCTGGATGTACTCATCTCGACGGAGTGCCTCGGTACTGGAATTAGTTTTCGTTTGGGGCAGCTTGTTTATAGCTTGCCAATTAATCTCTCACGTTCTAGCTAAATCATACTTTGTCACTGTCGTCGCCATCAACAAACCCACCCTTATGCCACCAGTCAACAACTACAAGATGGAACATGAACTATACAAATCAAGAGTGCGTTCGACTATCGAGTCGTGATACAAGCATTAGCATGCAATTGAGTATGACCTAACTCACTTAAAGATATTCAAGTCTTCAGGATCTTACTGCTGTTCAGGGTGTATACATGCCCCGTGAAGCTTTCGGCTATGCTAAGCCGCCCAATACTTCGTGACCCACGTTTTGTTGTGAATCTGGGTAGCCGCAAGCGAAGCGGGACGTGGCGGGAAATCAATCAGTCAGTTGAAGCCATCCACAACGCGTCAAATTCGAAGTCTCTCGAATGTCGATGCCGAAAATATACCTTGGCACAGTGCACCTTTCAAAGCTTGAAACGCTAGACTCGCGCAAGAGGTGTCGTGAAGGTTAAGGTCGAGTGCACTGTTGTTCTTTGGGACTGTGTGAGGGGGAGGTGTCGATAAGATTCTGGGCGCAGCCCTAAATCCTAAACCCCTAAGCCCTGAACCCTCAACTTCGCCGAAGGTATTGGCTCACCTTCGTCTCCTATGAGTTGGGGCACCCAGACCTCGCCAAGCATGGTGTTCTATTACGCCCAAGATCTACGTAGTCCTGTTCTTGAGCCATTTGATGTGCTAGGGACGTGGGAACATCGGCGAAAGGACGGAACTACAACTCATCTTAGGAAGTTTGCAAGCATAAATACAGCTGGCCCGCGACGGTTTAGCGTTTAGGGGGCTTGTGCCAAAGCGAACTAACTAGGCATGACCTGTGGGAATGCTGAAAACTAAACCGCCTCCAGTCAGATTTTGGGGTCGATTCCTGTCGCCCCGGAGCCCTTAAGGACCAAACCCAAAAAATTTCAGATTCTTGGGGCTTGGACCAAACCCAAACATGACCCTAACCCTATAACCCTAAACCGTAAACCCTTATAGTACCCCTATGGAAACCTTTGTAGATCCCTTTAAGGAAAAGGACCCTAAACCCTAAACCCCAAAACTCAGACAAGACCAACGAAGAAAGCTTGCGAGGCGCGATGAGAATGGCCGAAGCCTCTTCGAGCCTGCCCCGGCCTCCATGGGTGTATAATACAGGGGCCTTAATTATTCGAATAGGGTTCCTTTTGAGGGGGTCTATAAGGGTTATCATAAGGGACCTATAAGGGTACTACAAGAGAGGAGCCTTAATGATTGGAACAGGGTTTCCCCCAAACTAGTATTGGTAATTATTTAGGCCCCTCTAGAGAGAATTGCAGCAGGGTTTAGGGTCTATGACTTATGGAGTTACTAGGGGTTCTAGGTTTCGGATTTAAGGGTTCCGGGGGTTTAGGGTTTTGGGGTGTAGGGGTTTGGGACTTTTGGGGTTTGACAGGTCTGGTGTGACATTCAAAGACCCGTCAGGGCGCAGACTGCAAGGCATGGCAGATCTGGAGAAGGTATACTTTCGAGCTGTTGGTTTCACACCGGATGCTTCTGATGATGATGCCAATGATGATCTCTGAACAAGACTGTTCATGATCCTGATGTTGCTGCAGATGTTGCTGCTGCTGCTGCTGCCATTCCCCATGGTGGGAAGGTGGATGATGATTGTGCTGGTGATGGCGGTGACCATGATGAGACGATGATGATGATGATGATGATGATGATTACAGTGGTGGTAGTGGTGGTTGCGTGGCGATTATGACAATGGCGGTTACGTTGATGAATACAGCGATTGTGGCATTCGCTGTCATGGCCATGTGCCATTTCAGCGTGTTTGTTGGCATTGGCAGTATAAGGATGGGCCTTGGCGATGTCATCGTGCAGCACCGAACTCCATGACGTTATTCCTAAAGCCAGAGATCTCAGAGGCTTGCAGGCCCCAAGAACACCAGACTCTGGGCACTTCGGCCTAGATTTCTTATCGTTTCGACCTTTTGACTGACTTACACATTCTCGAATTTTGGCACAGCATGCAAGGCCTTTCCGTGCCATCTCTTAGAATTCCACAGCCGTCATTGCTGGCATCGAAATCCTAAGGCCCTAAACCCCAAGAACCTGGACCCTACAGTTATCTTAACACCCTAGATCCCGAATCCCAATGCCCTAGAACCCTAGACCCTAAGCCCTGGACCCTATACGAAACCTGTCTTTAGTGCATAGTGCAGACGGACCTCGACGCACGAACTTCCAACATCGTCAAAGGTTCCTGGCGTGAAGACCTTCCTGCTTTCCCCAGCTTTGGAAGACACAGGAGAATGCAGGGCTTAATACAATCAAGTCATAATAAACGTGTACATATGCATATATACATATGACATAGAAACAGAGAGACGGACGGACAGACAGACAGACATATGAATTCTTGATTCGAGTCAATATCATAGACATAAATATATAAATATATATATACACACACATGTATAACAAACTAACTAAGAACACCAAAAAGGGGCTTGCGGGCTTTATGAGGGTTTTGCGTTGACGGCTCAGGGTTTCTGTCTCTGAGAAGCCATCTCACCAAGTTCAGGTGGTGCGGTAGGTGGGGCGAAGCTCTAGGATGATGCGCTTAGTCATGGACTTCTGCGACAGAAAGTCCAACTTGTCATTTTGCGTGCGCGACCACAAGCTCAAACATGGACAGCGTAGAAGTGAGTGTGTGTGTGTGTGTGCATGTGTCTACATATGTATGTATGCTTAAAATGTTTCAATCTTATTGGCATGCCGCACTGCTAGCTGTTTGTTCAAGCTTCATATCCAACCTCCGTCTCGCTGTTTTCCAAGCAATCCCCCTGGAAACTCGAAAGGCTTTCTACAGCGGGGATCCGCCGGACGACAAAAGCAGAATACTTAATAAGAATTGGGCTTTCCGGGCATCGTCCCGAAGGTCATACAGGAGCCAAGTGGTGATCCTTGCCCTAGTTAGTAGGATCCTGATTATAAGGACCCCAGAATAAGGTATCCCGAATTCTCGGAAAGTCCCAAAGTAAGGGCTGTTGAAGGAAGCATGTTTGACGCTCCCTGGGACCTGTCCGCACCGTAAACCCCTAAACCCTAAACCCCAAACCCTAATCCTAAACCCTAAAGCCCTAATCCTAAACCCTAATCCTACACCCTAAACCGTAATCCTAAACCCTAAACCCTGAACCCAGGAGCTGTGGAATCCAAGGAGGATGCCGGGAGCTCGGAAACAGCGGAGGCAGAGTTTGGGATTTTGAGTTCTTACGAGGGTTTCTAGGGTTTAGGGTTTCTAGAACATCAAGAAAAGGGGTTCTGCATTTTTTAAGGGTCCTATTACGGATCTAGGAGGGATCTGCCAGAATGCAGTCAGCGATCTATACGCTTTCAGATTATCTCAGGTTCTGGAAAGGTTCATTCAGAGATTCACGAAGGGATCTACAAGGGTGCTCTGAGGATCTGTAAGGGCTCTATCCCCAAGGGTCCAAAGGACCCAATAAGTAGATACTCGGTTTTAGGATAGTAATTATGTAGGTTGGGATTTTGGGGAGTATATGATTATTGGGTACTTGGACCCTTGGGGTATCAACAGATCAGAACCCTAAACCCTAAACAGATCAGAGGTCCGTCCGGCTCGAAGGGTTTCCATACTTAAAGGTTCATCGGACTTAGTAACTATGGTTATTTAAAGGCTCCTTTAAAGGGATCTATAGGGGTTCCTTAAAGCGATCTATAGGGTTTAGGGTTTAGGGTCTACTTAAAGGTTCATGGGACTTAGTAACTATGGCTATAAGTAAGGTAACTATACTTGTAATTGGGTATAACCCCAGTTAGGGTACTTATAACTGTACTTACTAAGTCCCATGAACCCCAAGTACAGGTTCTGTGATGAGTCGGGTTCTACTTAAGGTGTGATTTCGGCTGTATAGTATCGGTTTAGGGTTTAGGCTGTATTAGGCTGTATAGGGTTGACAGGGGCATTATGTAGGAGTTATTGCGTGGGGTCTGCAGCAGTTACGCTTCAAATGGCTATGAGCAGCACCTGCAGTGTCGAGCCGCACAGTCCCCAAGCTAAGCTCTGCGTAGCCCATTATGGGAGTTTCCGAAAATTTTGGGGGTCCTTGTAATCAGGATCTTTCTATACATTTAGGGTACTATACTAGGCTGCCTCATTTTCGGAAACTCCCAGATATGATAATCCCCATTGAGGGGAAAGGGGGGTATTTAAAAGAGCCAGATTGGATCTTGGAGTCTGCTCTAGTAGGTTCATATGTGGATATGAAGGAAGCAAGCTTGCAAACTATTCAGACCTCTATATCAGCTATAAATCATGTCCCCAATCTGATCTCTCTGCAAAAAGACCGTTCAAACCCTAGGAAACCTTATACAACCCTATAGGACACGTTTAAGCATCCTTGTATATAAGAATCTCGTCGACTTCCATGATTCCGCAGGATCTTTCTCCAAGCGAAGTGGGGGAGGCCGGCATGCCCCACCCATGTTTTTCTTCGGGGGGGGGGGGAAGTGGGGAGGGTTTAGGGGGCAGTGGAGTGGAGATTTAGGACATCAAGCTCCGGTTTGAAGGTGCGGGGTCTAGTACGGGTTTAAGAGTTCTGGATTTGTAAGGCTGAGTTTAGGGGCTGAGGGACTTGGTAGTTTGATCGTCTGGGTGGGCCAGGGTAATTAGCCTTCAGTCGTCGCACAGCACAGCCGACAATAGAGGCGCATAAGCATGATACCGGCGCGCTCTACACCGAAGCCCTGGCACCAGTTCTCAGTAACCTGCAGTAGCGTGATCATGGCGGGTACAACGGGTCCTCAGCCAATACGTCACGTCTGGCAAAGGGGAGTTTCAGAAAGTCAGGACCCAATATAGACTCAAGTTATTGAGGATTCTTCACATCACAAACCCTAAACCCTCGCAGCAACCTACATTTTCAGGGTTTTACGGGGTTAGTGTAGACCTTGAAAAGCCTTTAAGCCTTTAACCCCTAAATGCCGTAAACGCTTAAACACCCCCTTGCAACGACAACTACAGTAAGGAAAAACTCAACCCTTAAACTTCCTACTCCGTTGATCTCGATTGCCCAGTTTCCAACACCCAAACACCTAAGAATCCAAGCAGTTACCACCCTCCCCCCCACCCCCCCCGGTCGTTTGGTCAACTCAACTGCAGCTTCAAACCGAGAAACCCGTATGATTGTCGAGGTCGGAGTAATTTCAATCAATCACATCGCCTCCAGAACCGCATTAAACTTGTTAGGTCACCACCTTCTATCAGAGCCTTCAAGGCTTTTGATGTTCTAGGGCTGGGTTCGAGGGCTGTGAGGTTGTAGGTATACTAACATCTAAGCGGTACTGCCTCGGATCAGGGCATTCAAGGTTACAGGTTTAAACCCCAGCATTTACCTGTGGTCTCCATTGCCGCTCCTTCTTCGGGTCGCTTTATATAGGTTAAACCAAAAGCAAGGAACCATAATCGAGAGTTTAGGTAGGCTTCATAGTGACCCGCAGAAAGTTGGCACAAGGATTTAGGATGATTAGTGCTGGGATCCCCTATACTTTACTTTAAGGGCAGGAGGAGAATGATGTTCCAACTTTCTGGACCCTAAACCCTAAACCCTAAGCCCTAAACCCTTAAACCCCTAAACCCTTAACCCTAAACCCCTAAACCCCTTAAACCCTAAACTCTAAACCCTAAACCCCTAAACCTCTAAACCCTAAACACTTAAACCCTAAACCCCTAAACCTCTAAACCTCTAAACCCTAAACACTTAAACCCTAAACCCTAAACCGTGAACCCTAAACCCCTAAACCTCTAAACCTCTAAACCCTAAACACTTAAACCCTAAACCCTAAACCCTAAACCCCTAAACCTCTCAACCTCTAAAACCTTAACCCTAAACCCTAAACCCCTAAACCTCTAAACCTCTAAACCCTAAACACTTAAACCCTAAACCCTAAACCCTAAACCCCTAAACCTCTAAACCTCTAAACCCTAAACCCTAAACCCTAAACCCTAAACCCCTAAACCTCTAAACCTCTAAACCCTAAACTCTTAAACCCAAAACCCTAAACCCTAAACCCCTAAACCCTAAACCCCTAAACCCTAAACCGGACCCAGGGAGCAGTCGGAGAGCTGTACTTGGCTGGCGACGGCGTTTGCTGCAGCTTCGTCCATGGCGGCTCGGGTCTCAGAGGGACTACCTTTTAAAGGGACCCCAAGGAACCCTGTATTGGTACCGTTTAAGGCACAGGCTCAAGGCTTGAAATCTGAAGCGTTCTGCGCCAAGAGTGGTAGATGGGATCCCGGTACGTCCGAGACTCTGACCAATGCGGAGTGCTACCAAAGATTGCACCAGCTTCTGCACCTGTGATTAATACAGGGGCCTAAATAACCTACACTATTTTTGGGGGGCTCCTTACTATAGTTATAGTCATAGTATAATGGGCCCCAAAACCCTATTCTGATTATGACGGCCACTATATTAATTGGCGTTGAAAGAGCCAGGAGTGCCGCCTCACACTTACACCATTAGGCACCTTAAAGTCCCAAAGCTTCACTCTGAAAACTTGTGGGCTGAGACTACATGTATTCATATAGCTTAGTGGCTGAGTGGATACACTTTACACTTTTGCGGATTTTGTCACCCACTACAAAACTAAAAAAGTGTACACTTTTGGGGGCTTATGAACTCAGCAACTAAGATAGGGTTTAGGGCAAAACGCTTGAGGAAGACAGCACACGAAGAAGTTTCAAGCCTGTCTGCCCCACTTGCTTTTTCCTCAGGCTCGACGGGGCCGAAGGCGTCAAAGCTCTGCTGTGTTTCGCAAGGGAGGGGAGCTTGTTCTACTTGGAGGATCATGGGACTTAGTAAGTAAGGTTATAAGTACCTTGAGGTTACAAGTAATTATACCTGTAGTTACTTTACTTATAACCCTACTTACTGAGTCCCATGATCCTCTAAGTACCTGGATGGAGCGCAAGATACCTACCGTTTTAGGCCTCTTGCATAGAGCTTCGTTAGAAACGTCTTCAAACTCATAGGGTCCCATGTACCTATACCTGGACCTACTAAACCCTACTTTTTTTAGGCTCTTATTATGAACCCTAATATGGGATTTATAGGGACCCTACAAATAAGTAGGTTCTCGCAGGTTAAGGCATGGTAGGATGTAGGGTTTCTATACTAGGAATTACTATTATGATCCAGGGAAGTATCCCCCATGTCTTCAAATCCAAAGGGTCCCATGTACCTATACAGTATAGAATGTGGGTTTCTATTTTCGGAATCACTATTATGATCCAGGGAAGTATCCCCCATAACAGTGCATAGGACCCTTTGGGAAACAAGGTAGGTTGCTTGGGGTTCGGGTTGCGCTTAGGCTGCCTTGGGGGAGTCTTCTGGGCTAGGCTCCTTAGACCCTGAACCCAAAGCCCTACGGTTTAGGGTTTAGGGTTTAGGGGTTAGGGGTTTAGGGTTTAGGGTTTAGGGGTCCAGGGTTTAGGGTTTAGGGTTTAGGGTTTAAGAGAAGAGTCCTGCTTTCGTCTGTAGTTTGGGCCCTTTTGGGTTTTCAGGGTTCACGGGTTTCGGGGTTGGGGCTTAGTAGGGTTTAGGGTGTATACTTAAAGGATCATGGGACTTAGTAAGTAGGTTATACGTAAGGTAACTACAGTCATAATTAGTTATAGCCACAATCAAAGTACTTATAACCCTACTTACTAAGTCCCATGATCCTCCATCTACAACCCTTATAGATCCCTTTAAGGAACCCTATTATAGAATCCTATAGTACCCTTAAAAGGAACCCTAAGTCCCATGATCCTCCAAGTAAGATAGGTGTTCAGGGATTGAGAGCTCAGGCCCCAGGGATCGAGAGGGCTTCCTTGGGTTTTCTCTCAAGAGCTCCACGGGATTCTGCAGGATTCAGGGTTTGAGGTTTAGGGTTTAGGTGTCTAGGGTTTGAGGTTTAGGGTGTGAGGTTTAGGGTTTAGGTGTTTAGTGTTCGAAGTTGAGGGTTTAGGGTTTCAGGTACAGGAGTATAAGCTCTGGGGTAGAATGGCTGCCAATACTATTGCACGGGTTTGGTGAACTTTAACACAATCAGGCCAATGCATAATCTACGCCGAAACCCTGTTGTAATTATTAAGGCCCCTATAGTACCCGAAATTGAGGATAAATACTACTCCACGGGTTTCTTGAAGTCCGCCGAAACCCTGTTCTAATTACAAGCTCCCAACTTATTGGGATCGCTGCTAGTTGCTGTTAGGGAGGAGATGGACACTTCGAAATCACCCTCCTGAAAGACTAGTGCGGCTTGCGACTTGATTCTGGTGGTAGTTTCTTTTCCGGTTCTTGTTCAAGAAGGCAGGAATACCAGTCGGCGACTACTTCTAGAAGTACATAGAAGACATCGCAACAATCTCGGGTTGCCAGCGTCCAGTGACCTATGCAGATAGTAGGTTTTTTTGCAGATACTACGCAGATTCACGGTCTAATTCGCAGGACTGCTTGCCAGCTGTCTTTGCTACTTCCTTCACTTCAAAGCGGCACCTAGTTCAACCATAGCCTACCTGGGTGATGTTGTCTTGGACACCCTAGACCCTAAACCTTAAAGTCTTGACCCCTTAGCCACTGAAAGCTAAACCTCTACCGTCTATGACAGTGCCAGAGAGCCCAATACCCCTTAATTAAGCAATATACCTTAAATTATAAGGGGCTTTATATCATGCTTTAAGCTATATTCCTTAATTAAGGGGTATTGGGTATTGGGCTCTCTGGGGTGCCGGGTGCCCGAAAGTCCCGATGCCTCGTCCGCAGAGGCTTTCCGTCAGCTCGCAGGCCTCTAAGGGCCCAGGGGAGGAGTTTAGGGTTTAGGGTTCTGAATAGTAACTAGCGTCAGACCCATTGCTATAGTACGGTATAAGAAGGGTTTTCGGAATCATAAGACATCATTGAGTTGTGTCATATTACCTTGAGTCCATATACAATTATCCAAACCATACCCCAAAACCCTCTTACCAAGGCTTCTAGGTTCTTGTTTTGTCTAGGTAGGGTTCTCGGTTGAGGGCTAAAGCTAGGGGAGCCGGAGCTTGGATAAGACGCGAACAGTAGAAAGTCGTGTTCGTAGCGGGAATAGGAGTCGCCTTTAGCACGAGCTAGGCGTCACATATAAAATGCCCCCGCCCCTGTGTGCTTGCGCAATGCTTGAACCCTTGAGTCTGTGTTTGTGTTGAGTACTCAAGGCTCAGTGCTTCTGCTTCCGAGGGTTTCGGGATGAAAAGGTCTGGCTTGTCTAGATGACAAGCTCGTTAGAAGAAAGACGTTGGATTTCACCCCACATCCTAGATTCCTATCAGCCGCAGTCTCAAACCACAGAAAGCAAGCATTCGTGTAGCACTGGCATCTAGACTTCCTGCATGGGAATTAGTGTTTTGTTGATGGGTGGTTGTCAATATTAGGGTCCCTTTTTGGGTCCTTATTAGAATGCGGTGCCTAATACTTAGGGTACCCGAAAAGGGGCCATCATTTTGACAACTACCCTGATGCTGTTTGGAAGTAAGAGCTTAGCCAGAGCATGAACCGATAACGCCCTGCACGAAGAAGAGCTATAAGGATACTAACCGCAGCAACACTACTGTCGTACCTACAACCCTAAACCCTTAACGCCACCGTCGTCATAATTTTCTATGTTTACAGGGTGTAGGTTCTAGGGTTCTAAACTTAGAATTAGAATCATAGGGCCCCTAACGGGAGTAGGGGAGGGGGGTAGGGGACTACTATATTTCCTTAAATAGCAGCTGAAAACCCTGCCACTTCAGGGTTCCTATGATAGAGCCCTTGTTTTGCCGAGTCCTTCACCACTGCCCCTGCTGGCCGGACGAGACACGAAGAGACCGCAAGGATAAAGAAAACGTCCCCGAGCTCCCCTGTGTGGAGACCCCAGGTCAAACCGAAGGCCTTAAAACCCCTAAACCCCAAACTCCAGCGCTCATTGCCAATACTATTCGAGGGGTTCTTCATATTAACTAATTAAGGCCCCTCTCTTAGATCCTTGAATCCTAAACCACAAAACTCTCAGCGCTTAAACCCCTCACCCTAAACCCTGCAATGCTCGCATTTGGGATCAGAAGATTGACCCTATGAAGTGGTTCAAAGTTCCAAGGTTCTATAGAGTGACCAGGGCGGTCCAGCCTTTTCCAAGCACAGTGCGAAGCAAAGATCCAAGTTGACTTAGGGATTAGGATTTCGATCCCAACTTTCATGGCTCCAGACTGGGAGCCTGCAGCCAAAGCCTATCCGAATAGAGCTGTAGGTCTCCGCAGAATGTCGCGATGGCGCGCTGATGCCTGGATGGCGGTGCACGCCATCGGGAGTGCTAAAAGACCGAGGTCGATGTGCGAAACGGCCAAGTCGAGATGTGCCTTGTCTGCCCCAAATAGCTCAGAGGGTTGGGGCCTTTGGGGTTCATGGTTGTCTGGCTCAGGCTTGATGGGCCTGGGGCGTGATATGGTGTCCGCACAATTCGTAGGAATAAGGCTTTGTTGTGATGCCGCTGTAAATAGGTATCGCAACCCCCAAACCCTATACTTCACTCTTTGAGGCTCTTATATAGGTTTTGAGGGGTTGTCTGGGCTCAGGAGTATGTACAAGGGCCTCGATTCTGGAAACCTTAAACTCTCAAGGCCTGGAGTTCGGTGCGCTTAGAGTTTAGGTTCGGGTGTGGGGTTTAGGGTAGGCAGGGTAGTGGTTGAGGTGGGCTTTGGGCGTGCAGTGTCTCCGATCAAGGACGGCGGAGGACGAGAGCGAAACAGTGGGCCTGCTTCCAAAGGATGAGCCTCCTGAGGTGCCGCTGCAGGTTCGGGGTTAGGATTAAGCGGATCATAGGGTTGAGGGGGTTTGGGTAGCCAGCAAACGAAGGGGCCGTGGCCATTCTTAAACGGGCTGTGTGAAGCAAGAAGTAACAGTAGCCGTATCCTACTTGTCCGGCAGAGTCGTGGTGGAAATCATGAGCCGATGTGCATTCCGGGATGAGGCTTCAACCTATTCCTATACAGACGGGTCCTGCGAGTTGGTACCACTGGCCTTCCATGCGCGAAGCTGGCAAAGCCCGATTTCGAAGCTGGCAAAGCCCGATTTCCTTAGCACCCAAAGTCATGCCTTCTACAGCTGATTCCTTGTATGTAAAACCATTACAGTAGAAGCCGAAAAGTTGGAATCCCACCCGGCACTATTTGACCTTAATCCGGTTTCCAACTTTATGGGTTTACTGTAATCTATAATGAGCCCCAGGGAGAGGAGGACAGCGTGTCAGCGCCGAATTCCGGCCCAGACCTCCGCAAGCTCCCTCAGGCGGGTTGCTGTCGTTCGTGGGTTTAGGGTTTCAGGGTTTAGGGGTTTAGGGTTTAGGGGTTCAGGGCTGAGGCTTTGTTTTTTGGGTGTCGGGGTTGAGGGTGCGGGATTCGGTCTTACGGCTTGGTGTTTACGCCGTCACATTTAGGGCAGTCCACAAGGTTCAACAAGGGTCCTGGCAGTAGAGAATCCGTCCTCATGTTAAGGTCGCTACAGGTTAGTGATGTATACATACTTCAACACATACATACATACATACATACATACATACATACATACATACATACACACATACATACATACATACATACATACATACATACATACTTAACACACACACACATGTGTGCTTACATGTATGTATGTATGTATGCATGCATGTATGTATGTATGTATGTATGTACGTATGTATGTATGTATGTATGTATGTATGTATGTGCGTATGTGTGTATGTTTACAACATACACATCAAACATACGTTTGAAGTTAATGTATACACATATGCATGTATGTTTGTGTATATGTCTGTTTGTGTTCTGTTTGTTTATATGCATGCATACAGGTAGGCAGGTATGCATGTATCGTGTGTATAGTTGTTGTGCGTGTGTGTGTGTATGTACGCGTGTGTATATGTGCGTATATATATATATATATATATATATACATACATAGATAGAAATGTATTCATAAAGATATTTGTGTATATATGTACATAAACGTAATTATATTTATTTATACACAGTTCCTTGCCGGCAAACGGAAAGTTTCGGTTCAGGGCTCAGAGTTTAGCGACGCTTTCGACAAAAAGCGTCTGTCATTATGCATCAGTGAAGGGTCTTCTCAAGCACATCGATTTCAACAGTTTGATTTCGGACTGTGAATACCGCAGTGGCAGCAAGGATCTTTCACAAGCGACCATAATACTGGCGCCTTAAGCTTAGGGTTAAGGGTGTAGGGTCCTTAAACCCTAAACCCTACCATACTTACGCACATTGTTTATGGGTGAATCAAGCCCTCGTGCTGTATGCCATTGTCAACGAAGGTCCTTGGCTAGCTGCAGCTTAGAAGCCGAATTCAGCATTGTAATCCCAATAGAAGCAGAGCGAAAGCACTATGGAACACTTGTACAGCTTGTGTGAAACCCTTTCAAAACAGTATGCAACCCGCTTGAAAAACACAAATGCTAGAAACCTTTTGATACTCGAGCCCTTCGCATTTCTTTGCGCGAGTTTGCTGAACGGTTAGACTACGTGACCTGCGCAGTGTCTGATTTGATTGTGAGGTGCTATGTAAACTTGCTTAGGCCTAGAGCTAGGCCCTATAAATATCCCTGCCGAAGGCTTGTACTTGCGCCCTGCAGGCTCTTGACACACTCCGAAATACGTTCAATCACTACATGAGGTTGAGGTATCAGTGACGACACTGCCTTACAGTTCCCAGAAAACTAAGGTAAAACATCCCTCCTAAGCCTGATTTATTCAGGTTTATGCATAAATAAATATAAATATATATATATATATATATATATATATATGTGTGTGTATACGTACATATGAATGACTATGTGTATATATACACACACACATATTCATTCATATGTACATGTGTATATATACATATACACGTATACACATATACGTATACATATATGTACAGGTATATGTATATGTATATGCAAAATGCCAGTTGCTATCCCTGTGCAGCTGGTCCTGGATGCCCCTCTTCCTCCAACCATCGACGATGACGCACCCGGGGCCGACTATTGGATGGATGATGACGCAGAAGCAGATGAGCTGGAGGCAAGTGTTAGGGTTTAGTTCGGAGTTCAGGGTTTAGGGTTCGGGGTTTAGGCAAGAAGGTTTAAGGTTTGGGGTTTTTTTGAATTGCAGTTTAGAAGGGTTCAGGCTTTAGAGTTTTGGCCTTAGGGCTTGGGCTATTCGTGTTGCTAGTGCTGTTCATATTCCATTAACCAGTATCATGAGCCTGATAGTTACCATGACTCGATTTCTGAGAAGTTTCGTTTCTGTTCGCAGCTGCGCCAACGCCTTACGCTCCACCGGCGGGTTGGGTCAGAGCAGGGTATAGCTTATAGAAAACAGAAAGAAATTAGCGTTCCTAATTGAAACTATTGCTGTCACTAGTTCTGCTACAGATGATTAGTACAGTAATTACTGTTCTTACTGACGCTATTCTCACTGGTATCATTAGTATTCCGATGATTGTTATGTGTCTTCAGTTGAAACCTCTGAAGCCGAGACCCCGACCACACCGCAAAGGAACCCCATGGTACCCCTTGAAGGGAAGTCTAGTATAGAACCCTACAGTATAGTACTCCATTCAAAGCAAGCCGTAAAGGTTCCTTAAAGGAACCCCTAAAGGATTCCCCAAAGGAACCCCTAGAGGATTCCTTAAAGGAAGTCTTAAAGGATCCCGAACCCTAAGCCCTAAAGGAAACCCTGCAGGATCCCTTAAAGGGAGCCTTAAAGGATTCCTTAGTGGAACCCCTAAAGGATCCCTTAAAGGAAGCCTTACTGCACCATAACTTCAACTTTGAAGGAAATTTTACCCTAAACCCTAAACCCCAGGATTTCCCTTAAAGGAAGCCCCTTCAAGGATCCCCCTTTTCTGAGCTAAGCCTTAAAGGATCCCTTTTTTTTGAGCTCTAGAGAGAGAGGCCGGAGAGGAGCCCGGTCCCTTGCGGAGCATGTCCGAAGACCCAGACAGTCCTCGGCCCCTCGGTCTCCATTTAAAGAAGCTGTGATAAATAGACAGTAGATTATTATAATACTTATTTAGAACATGAGGGATTTAGGGTCGAGGATCGAGGATTTAGGGGTTCAGGGCTTCTGGGTTAGGGTTTAGGAGTTTAGGGATTTAGGGTCTAGGATCCAGGATTCAGGGGTTCAGGGTTCGCGGCTCTTGGGTTAGGGTTTAGGGGTTGGGTTTGGGAGTTTAGGGGTCTAGGGTTTAGGATCCAGGATTTAGAGGTTCAGGTTTTAGGGCTCCTAGGCCTTCTTGAGAATAGTGAACTGCAGAAAGTTGGGACATGAAGTTAGGACGAATCGTGCTGCCCTTTTAAGAAGGATCGAGGATTAAGGGGTTTAGTGATTTTGGGTTGGGGTTTAGGGCTTTGGGGTTTGGGTTTAGGGGTTCAGGGTTTAGGGCTCCGGCTTTAGGGATGTTGAGCTAGGGTTTATGGTTTAGCATCTAGGGGTTCAGGGTTTAAGGGTTTGGGGTTAGGGGTGGAGGGATGAGTAGTAGAGTAGGAAACCCGTAGTTTTGTTGGGTTACTGTATCCCCTACATCATCCCAAACTGAACCGTTATCCCACCTAGGATGCCGGAAAAGTAGGTTGCTAGGGCTTTAGGCTTTGAAGGTTTCCCTGTGCGCTTTTTTCTCTTTTCGTGGTCTTGGGTTACTTGTAATTGTAAACTACCCACCAAAAAGAACCCTTTTGTTCCTAGGTTACTGGGCATGGCAGTGTTAGGGCGTTAGGGTGTAGGATTTTTGGACTTCAGGGCAGAGGGTGTATATGTAGCAGGGGTTTAGGAGTTCATCCAGAGCCCCGCCCTTCAGGTCCTTAAGGACTTAAGCCCCGAACTTTAAAGTCTAAACCCTAAGCCTTTCAGGTCCTTAACCCTGGGGATCAAAATCGCCGAAAAGCCTTATATACTAGGTCTTTGGGCCCAAAAGCCTTAATATATGAGTCCTTAGATCCCTACTTGAAGGATCATGGGACTTAGAAAGTAGGGTTATAAGTAAAGCAACTACATTTAGAATTACTTATAACCCCAATTAAGGTACTTATAACCCTACTTACTAAGTCCCATGATCCTCTAAGTAGGGTCCTAAGCCCCAAAGCTTAAAGCTCAGGTGCCTGAGGCTCGGATCCACAAAGTCCGAGCCCGCGCACTCGCGCTTTTCCGGCTCTGCCGATCTTCTCCTGCTCCGCGCGGAGGAGCCAGGTTTTAGGATTTCGGGTTTAGGGGTTTTATAGGGTTTAGGGGTTTAGGGCTTAGGGCTTAGGGCTTTATATTATAGTACCCAAAATAGATCCCTTGTAGTACCCTGGGTTTCAGGATTTCGAGTTCAGGGGTTTTAGGGTTTAGGGGACGGTTAGGTTTTAGGATTTCGAGTTTAGGGGTTTTAGGGGGGGCCTTTGGGGTTTTAGGGGGCTCAAAGGGTTTAGGGTTTAGGATGTCGGGTCTATGGTTCGGGGATTCAGGGATTTAGTGATTTTTGAGTTGGGGTTTAGGGCTTTGGGGTTGGGGTTTGGGGGTTTAGGGCTTAGGGTTTAGGTTTTAGGATTTCGGGTTTAGGGGTTTGGGAATTTAGGGCTTAGGGTTGGGATTTAGGGTTTGAGGTTTTGGATTTAGGGTCTAGGGTTTAGGATTTAGGGTTTAGGGTTTTGGGGCTTTTAGGGTTTGGGGTGTTGGCTTTAGGGTTTGGGATTTAGGCTTGTTTAAGGTGAACCGTACAGTGCTTTGACAGGAAGGCTTCCTACTAATTAGGATGCTACAAATGTGGCTAGAAAAGGAACTACCATGGAGACTGTAGGTACCTAGGGGCCCCAAAGTAGTTCCTTTTTGAGTAGTATATTAGAGTCCCTAAACAAAAAAGAGGACACACCCAAAAAGGAACTACTTTGGGGCCCCTGGGTAAACCCTAAGCGCAGGAAAGCTTCTCTTTGCTCTGCTCAATCTTCGCAGTTTCTTCTCAGTGATCGTGGGTGGATTTCTCCTTCTCCCTGTAGGTATGCATTGATAAGGACGCAATATGTACTAGTCTTTAGGGTTTAGGGTTTTTGAGATGTATGTACCTCCTATACTGTGCTCACATGCATGCATGGAGGTAGGTCGGTGGGTCAGCAGGCTGGCAAGCAGGCAATAGCAGGCAGGCAGGTGGCTAGGTATTACGTACGTATATGTATGTATGTATGTATGTATGCATGCAAGAAATATTCGCACTGACAGACACACACACACACATGTGTACAACTCGGAAGACGAATGCGTGCGGATGTGTACTGGTGTATGTTTTAAAGGGAGCTCCACCATTTTCCCCACATGTTGAGCCCCAACACTCCAAAGCCTATAAAAGGCTATTGCAGGCAAAGGGTTTTGGAGTCTCTGGAAAAATTTCTGGACCCCTAAGCCCTGAACCCCTAAATCCTATACCCTAAACCCCTAAACCCTAAACCCCCAACCCTGAACCCTAAGCTCACATCCTACTTCCGGAAGCAGCAGAGAGAAGGAAAGCGGCCGGTCTCAGCGAGCGCTGCTTGGTTTCAAAACGATTTTTCCAGCGAGTCCGGCTTGGTTAAGGGATTTCTAGGATGCCCAGTAGTACCCTTATTCCCTTTTTGTAGCCAAAAAGGGAGCCCTTTTTATTCCTAGGTTACTGGGCATCCTAGTTAAAGGATTTCCAGCTTGTCATAGGTATGGTTCCCGAAGGGGTGACTGGGACTTCTGCGCAATCAGCATACAGTAAGCCCCATAAAGTTGGAAACCGGATTAATGCCAAATAGTGCTGCGACTCCCTATACATGACTCTTACGGATTGAGGCTATTGGGTTTCCAACTTTTGGGCTTCTACTGTAGAGCTCCACATGAGGCATAGGAAGCGTTGCCAGGATGCGCTGAATCGCCTCAAGTCCCCAGGTGTACTGTTATTGGGAATACTTCCCTAAGTCATCATAGTAACTCCCAATATGGAAGCCCTACATTCTACTATATCGGTACATAGGACCCTTTGGGATACTTAGAGGATCATGGGACTTAGCAAGTAGAGTTATAAGCAAGGTAACTTCAGTTATTACTTATACCCCCAATTAAGGTACTTATAACCCCACTTACTAAGTCCCATGATCCTCCAAGTAGGGATGAAAAGTATAAAGCTCATGTGTCTCGTTCTCTGAGGAAGAATTTGTCTCCGTCCGTTTCCCCATCCTCTTCGATGACACCGACCGGCATGGCACGGATGGAGCGGATGGCCACCTGGCAAAGGGAAGCTGAGCAATCTTACCTGGGTTAAGTATGGCTGTAGACGTAGCTCGCAAACGAGGAAAGGCTGCATGGAACGCCTCTGGCAGACCTCAACCCATGCGACCACTCCCAGACTACCCATGATGGTCGTATTCCCCTCGAGGAGGACCCCGGGCCAGATCTGAGATTAAACGGCACTGTGGCGAGAGCACGAACCGCACCGGAACATCTGGGAGTTTCCGAAAATAGGGGACCCTAATATAGTACCCTAAATAGTAAGATCCTTATTGTAAGGACCCCCAACATAAGGTACCCCTAATTTTCGGAAACTCCCATATCGTCCAACTCACAATGCGGACGGTAGGGTTTAGAGTTCAAGGTTTAGGGTTTAAAGAACCCAAAAACCCAAATCCCAAACCCTACTGTAAGCTCGAAACCCCAGTTCTGTTGACGTCCTTTCCTCTGCACTTCAGGAATCCTAATCCCCAAACCGGCATGCCTTAAGAGCCAAAGGCGGGCAGCGACATGAGCCGGCTTGTGAAGCAAGGCCATTGCACTTAAAACAAAAACCAAGCCCTAGAATTACAGTCTCGATTGTGATTCCTTTTTGGGGTAACCAGTTGTATAGTCGCTATAGTCACTATAGTATTCATTGTGGTTGTTTTTTTGGGTTACGACTTCTCTAGTCTCCATGGTAGTTCATTTTGGGTTTAACCAAAAGTTTTGTTGGCTCCTACCAGGAAATCCAAGCAAGGAACTACCATGGAGACTGTAGCCAATCGGATTGAATTTGCAGATAAGGCTGAGCTGGCCGAAGACAAGGCTGCTGCATGCTCGTGTTTAAGGGTGTATAGAACTAGGGCATTTTGGGGTTCAGGTTTTGCAGGATTTGGGGTTCAGGGCTCAGGGTTTATAGCATTTAAGCTTTACAGGGGTTAAGGTAGGGTATCAGGAGCCCAAGAGTCTTAACTCTGCTGGGTGTGGGATTTCATAGGGGCTTAAAGGTACAAACTTTTAGGGTTTACCTAAGGGTTGGCAGTTCTTGGCAAGTTCGGCACCTGTGCAAGATCGTGAACCCCCAGGCCAACAGGGTTCGTCGGGATTTACGATTACTCTTGATTTTGTTCGGGGCTTGCAGATTGCCTGGGTTTTGCAGGGATGTTGCAAGCTTTTTGTGGGCGTTGTGCCGCCTCCTCCGTTCTGCAAGCCGCGGCATTTGCCCAACGTCCTGGCCACTCCACACTTTACCCCAGATCCCTACACCCTAAAGCACTTAGCCCCAAAGCCACAACCCCCCATAAGCCCGAACTTTTCGGGCTCCGCCCTTGGACAGGATAGCAGTGACGGCTTGAGCATGCCCTCTTGTTTGTCACGGTCGAGACAGGCTCCTTGCCATGGCAATTTCGTATATAGTATGTGCCCTCACAGTATAGGCTAGGATGGTTTAAACGCGAACATATCTACGTCGTTATCCAATTCAGCAGCCCTACTTGTTTGAAGACACAAAACCTTAGACCCCGACACAGGGTTCTGAATGATTAATTAGAAATTGGCAATACTATGCCCACATCGTCCTGATGAAACCACAGTGTAATATACCTCAAGACCTTTTTCAGCCAAGCACTTGTATGATGCTGTCATTTGAAGTTGTACTTTCCTCATCTGTATATATATAAAGATATATACATATATATGTACATACATGTATTTACATGTGTATATATATGTGTGTACTGTATATACTTGTAACTATATACATATGTATATATATATATACACATGTACATGGATACGTTGTATATACATATACACAGATGTATATGGATACGTACATGTGATGTGTTATACCGTACTGTGTACCCCCAAACGCCTACTCTAATCATTCAGACACCTGTACTCATAGGGACCCTCAGGGGGGTAGGGGGGGGTAGGGGGCCCAGAGCCTCCAAAACCCCTTAATTAAGGAATATACCTTAAAATCATATTAGGGATCCTATATAATTTAAGGTATATTCCTTAATTAAAGGGTTTTGGAGGCTCTGGGGGCCTTAATGCCGATGATACAGACCCAATAAGGCCTAGTTCAGGAAGTCTGGTCCCAACCCTGAAACCCTAAACTGGCCCTAAAACCCTTGAACTGGCCCTAAACCTTAAACCCCAAACCCTAAACCCCTAAACCCCTAAACCCTAAACCCTAAACCCTAAACCCCTAAACCCCTAAACCCTAAACCCTAAACCCTAAACCCTAAACCCTAAACCCCTAAACCCCTAAACCCTAAAGCCTAAAGCCTAAATCCCAAGCCTAAGGGTCCCTATGATGTATCATCCAGTCGAGGCATCCATGGCTCAGTCCGATGTTATGGGGGAGAACAACAGAGGCCGATGAGGGGTTTTAGGGTTTAGGGTTCAGGATTTAGGGTTTGGGTTTAGGGTTTTGACTTTAAGGTTTAGGGTTTAGCGTTTAGGATTTAGGATTTTGGGTTTAGTTTCGGATTTTGGGTTTAGGGTTTTTGGGGTTTGGGGTTTAAAATATCGGGGCCTAAACAATTACCAATACTGTTGTTGGTGTTCCTGTTTATGCTTGTAGTAAAATGTGTCCCCAAACTCTATTCTAATTCTTAAGGCCCCTGCAGTAGGCTGCTTGGTAGGCACACACGTGTCAGAGGATGAATTCTCCAATGTGCGTTTTTTCAGCATCCAGAACAGCCTGTTTGCGATCCGAAGCCACGCAGATAAGGCAAGAATAACCGGCGGAAGCCGCGAACAAGTTCTAGGGGAGAAGTGGTTATTGATACCCTAAACCTTTGCAACCCCGAAACCGTAAATCCAAAATAACTATGATTGAGCCCGTATATCTTGTTGCCGGTCTGCTGCCGCGGTGGAGCCGAGCCTAGTTGGGCATTCATACTCACATTTCATCCCCATCCCTGCATGATGTAACTTAGGGGTACTTAGAAATATTTTTTAATTGTTGGTTATTATAATCTCTAAGAAACAGCTAAGATTATTAATTTTTGCTAGGGTTCTAAGTTCAGTATAGGTAACAAGTCCCAGCCAATTCTAGTTGATTCGACATTATAGACCCCTGGACCCCAAGCCCTAAAGTCTAAATGGCTTCTACCCCGGCCAGGAGAAGATCGCACAGCTGAAGGGCAGTCGGCCGCAAAGAAGGACATGGGCTAGATGGGAGGTTCAGCACAGTGTGCTGTTATGTAGGGGCCTTAATAATCAACTATAAGAATCTTTTGGGGGTTCCTTATTAAAAAAGTCTAGTATAGTGGACACCAGAGCCCTGTTCTATTTCCTAAGGCCCCTTACAGTATTGTGCTGATCTTGGTCGCGAAGTTCGAAGCTCCTATATATCTTTTTCGCTGGAAGACACCTCAGCCTTAGGAGTTTCCCCATCAATATCTTTTTGGAGGGGTGGGGGCAGATCTCAGGAGTGGTTTGCAAACTGAGGATGTTGTATGATCTCGGGATTTCGAGTCCATATCAGCGGTCTACTGATATTTCTTGAAGTTGCAGTGTGTTTCCATTTAGGCGTCTCTTGTTTGCAGTATATGTCTGTCACGCGAGCAAGCTATTAACCACCCGCTTTTACGCGCACACATTTTCCGTGTAAATTTTCACATGTTCGTTGTTGTGCGTTGCAGAGCTTTGGCTAAAGCCCACTAACTCTCTATACAGCCTGCATATTACACAGCACATGTGGAGACAGCGAGCGACGATCGTATTCAGGCCTCATTCGCTACACGTGCATAGTCTACGTGACGAACGGTTGTAAAGCTTGAGCTCACAGCTGCCGCAAGCAGCAAGTCGCAGATCGATGTGTTGGGTCTACGATACTCGGAAGCAGACAAGTGCAGCCAAGTTAGTTGTACATCGATGGTTATAAGCAGGGTAACTGTAGCTATGTGTACTTATAACCTCAACTAAGGTACTTACTAGTAATGTGGATGGAATAGTTATGCTGTGTGCAAAGTTGCCAAATGCAGTGGATTCCGATGCCAAACTTTTCATCAACTGGCGAAATGAAGGATGGCTTGATTTGTTGGCACTTGTCGCTGCATATTGTATCTCCCCCGACAGCAGCCTTGTGAAACTTTTCAAGCCTCTCTCACGCGCAAAACCTCCGTCATCGCAGGGCGACAGCGTTCAGGTGACGGTCACCGCAGCTGAGGGCACATCCTCGCAGGACTCACTCTGGGTTCATAACTCGATTTTAAGCTTCGGGGTTTCAAGGGTCCAAGTACTCAAAGGGTAACTTAACCATATGCATTCTGCCCTTAACCCTGACCTAACCTAGGGCTTAGGGTTTAGGACCAAAGCTTATACCTTAACCTACCAGAACCTGCTTGCTGTAGGGCCCCTATAAATCCCACATTTGGGTTTATAATAAGAGCCTACGAAAAGGTAGGTCTTGGTAGGGTGTAGTTAGGGGATATATATATATATATATATATATATATACATATACATACATACATACATACATACATACATACATATAGGGGCTTTTATAGTTAGAACTTTAGAATAGAGTCTTAGGGCTCCTTATTATAATTCTGCCACAATATACCTCCAAACTCGACTCAGGGATCAGGTTTGAGGCAGATCCCCAAAAGGTGGGATGAAGGTAGGTGGGATATTCCAAAATAAGAGTCCTCATATGGCGGATCCTTAATCCTACCTACCTTCATCCCACCTTTTGAGGCCTCCGAGGATTGAGGCAGATCCCCACTTGGAGGGTCGGGGGACTTAGTAAGTAGGTACACGTAGTAAGTAGACTTATAAGTACCCTAAAAGGGACCCTAATTGGGGTTATGGCACTTATAAGTCCTTCAAATAACCAGTTAGTAAGTCCCCCTAAACCCTAAACTCAATACCCTTACAGAATCCCTATAGATCCCTTTAAATGACCCCTTTAAAGGAACCTATAGTTACTAAGTCCCCCGACCCTCCAAGCAAAGTCGCCCCCCCCCCCCCCCCCCCCCCCCCCCCCCCCCCCCGCGGCGCCTTGGAGCTCTGCGCCGAACGCACTCTGAGCATCCCCAAACCTACCCGACACAAAGTCGCTTATAGGGTCTACCTAGACCTACTCAACGCCGCTTCTTGTAGTTTCTTTTTATAAACCCTAGTATGGGATTTATAGGTACCCTACACCCTGCGCATGACGTGCGAAAGCACACGAAGAAACTTGGAGGGTCGGGGGACTTAGTAAGTAGGTAGTAAGTAGACTTATAAGCACCCTAAAAGGGACCCTAATTGGGGTTATGGTACTTATAAGTCCCTAAAATAACCAGTTACTAAGTCCCCCTAAACCCTAAACCCTTATGGAATCCCTATAGATCCCTTTAAAGGAACCCCTTATAGTTACTAAGTCCCCCGACCCTCCAAGAAGGCGCTCAAGCCGGCGGCGCAGCGGAACCACTCCAAAGCGGCGACTCACAACTCGGTGCCGCTAGGTCGGTTTAGGGTTTAGGGTTTAGGGTTTAGGGTTTAGGAACTCAACTTTTCAACTTTTGGGGTTCTTATAAGGTAGTCGATTCTGAAAGTTTCAACTTTTATTTCCTTGGTTTTTGGGCCAGTGAGTCTGGGATCTTTTGAATTTATTAGGGCCCCAAAGAAGCACATAAGCAAGAATTAGGATAGGGGTATCCCATTTAAAACCCCTTATACTGAAGCCCAATAAGGTAGGGATATCCCTATAAAATGCTTATGCTTATGTGTTTTTGGGGGTCCCTATCTATGGTTTAGGGTTCAGGGTTTAGGAGAAGCCTCACTAAGTCCAGATCCAGATGCTGCTGGGGGCTGTTGAACCGAATCCTAGTGAATCCTGAATCTTATAGTTCGGGTTTGGAATTTAACCCCAAACCCTAAAGCCCTGAGCCCTAAAAGTGGTGGAACTCTGAGAGGAAGAGTTCCTTCCAAGGGTACGTGCTATAATGCAAGGGTCCCCTTCGGAGTATCATAAGGGTTCCTTCAATGGTGCTGTAAGGGTTCGGTTAGGGGTACTTCAAGGGTATATGGTAGAAGCCAGAAAGTTGGAACATTGGTATCCTCATGCCCCTAAGATAAAGGACAAGGGATCCTAGCACGAATCCTCCTAAACCCATGTTCCAACTTTCTGGCTTCTACTGTAGTCTTTGGGGTATTAGAGGGGTTGTGCTTGGGGCTTTAGGGTTGGGAGTCGAACTTCGGGCTGAAGGAGATCGTTCAGCTGTGCAGAATTGCTCAGCTTCTCTCGGGACTCTGTATTTCTTGCATACTTGGGGGGGGTTCATGGGACTTAGTAAGTACAGTTATATGTACCCTAGCTGGGGCCATATCCAACTATAAGTATAGTTACCTTATCTAAATAACCATAGTTACTAAGTCCCATGAACCTTTAAATAGACCCTAAACCCTATAGATCCCTTTAAGGAACCCCTATAGATGCCTTTAAAGGAGCCTTTAAGTAGGGCCCGAAGTGTCGCAGGTTGAACTGAACAACCTCGGCTCACTGAACCCTATGGATCCCTTAAAGGAACCCTAGGCATAAGGTATATATTCCTTACTTATGGATCCCTTATGACTTCCTTAAAGGAAGCCTAGGCATAAGGTATATTCCTTAGTAGAGGGATATTGGAGTCTCTGTGGTGGAAAGATGCTGGTGGCTAGTGCGCCCTCGGACTTTCACTCCCCAATCGCTGAGCTCGATGCCAACTTTCCTCCAAGGGGGTATATTTTTTGCACTTTGGGCCCCCAAGACCCTAGTCTAATTATTAAGGCCCCTATATTATAGGGTTTCGGCATCGGGGCTTACATGGGTGGTAGTCAAAATTAGGGTCCCTTTTTGGGTCCCTATGATAATACGGCACCTAATATTTAGGGTACCCAAAAAGGGACCTTAATTTTCACAACTACCCATATAATTATGATAAGGCCAGTGTTTGAATGCCCCGAGCCAACCTTGCTTGGAGGGTCGGGGGACTTGGTAAGTAGGTAGTAAGTAGACTTATAAGTAGCCTAAAAGGGACCTTAATTGGGGTTATGGTACTTATAAGTCCCTAAAATAACCAGTTACTGAGTCCCCCTAAACCCTAAACCCTTATAGAATCCCTATAGATCCCTTTAAAGGAACCCCTTATAGTTACTAAGTCCCCCGACCCTCCAAGTGGGCCCCGAACCAGAGGATCCCTCACGCCCGGAATCCTCGCACAAAAGCGACGACGCGCGAATCAAACAACACAAGGTAGGGGGCCTAACGGAAAAAATGCTACCAATGCTACTTTGGGTTTCCTTTCTCTCATGATTCTACGATATTGTGCTAAAATATGCCGCAAAGCCCTTTTCCAATTATTCAGGCTTCTTAAGGCCCCTATATTCGTCTACCTGATCCACCAACAGCACGACCCAGGCTTTTGTCTCCGATCGCGCCGGTCCCGAAGCGCCTCCCGAGGAGTCGTAGTAAGCAGAGACTTTGAGGCAAAGGATTGCAGGGTTTTGGAGTTCAGGGGTTCAGGGGTTTAGGGTTTAGGGTGGCATACCGTTTTAGGGGTTCTACCCTCTAATTAAGGGGCCATAACCTACTACTATGTAGGGTTTGGGGATACATGTACAGAATCTACTGCTTCGGACTCATTTGGGGCGGAGGCTTAAGATTTAGGACTTAGGGTTCAGAGTTGTGGGATTTAGGACTTATAGGCTTTAGTGTAAGTTGTACAGATTTGGCGAGAACGACGCTATGTGCACACGTTGCAGAGCGACATTTAGCTTCGAAGTGGTCACGGTGTTTTCTAGGTTGCTGCAATGAAACAGGTTTGTCAGGTGTGGCGGCGCTTTTGAAGTGTTATTATCTGTGTTCAGAACAGACGTGACCTTTCTGTAGAACCCGGTATGCTAGAATCATTGGATCAAAAAACAAACTGACTCGTCGGTTTTTGGAAACCTCGGCGTGGTTTTGTTGCGAGCCTTAACCCCTATCCTTTAAAGCCCTAAATCCCAGCATCGCTCCGAGGCACCTCCTTCAGAGCCTACAAGCATTGGTTCAGGAGCTGAGTGAAGCTTGGATGCAACAGCTTTCTGAAGTTGGCAGGGTTGAGGGCTTTTTGGTTTGGTGTACATGTAGCATTTGGGGTTTAGCGTGAAGGATTTCGGGTGCAGGGTTCTTTGGGGTTTAATGTCAGCATCTGAATATTTCGCGACTGGCCTTCGTATCCCCTTGAGTATTGAGATTTGATTTTACGCTAAACTCCAAACTCCTCTAAATCCGAAAAACTAATCGATTCAGGGTTGAGGGTTCAGGGTTTAGGGTTTAGGGTGGGTGTTGCTTTCGGCTGTCTCGTATTCAACGAGTCGGTGCATCCATCAATCCATCTTAAGCCCTCAACCCCTAAACCCCCAAACCCTACTGCTACTTTACTGCTCCTAGTGCTGCTACTACTACTACTACTACTACTACTACTACTACTACTACTACTACTACTACTACTACTACTACTACTACTATACTACTCCTACTACTACACCCTAAACCCTAAACCCTAAACCCCAATACATGCAAGCGTGTAGGTTTTTCCGATGCTCAGACCAGACCGAGCCAAGAGGATCCTTGGAGGAGCTGCTCTTCATCTTGCGCTCCTCCTGGGCTCTTGTTAAGCCTATGGGAATTATGGTATATACTTCTTACTATTATATTCGTAATGCAGGATTTATATCATCAACCCTAGGACTCTTGATCCGGTGGGTTTAAGGCCAAGCCCTAAACCTCATACTTAGTAGCTGAGTGGATACACTTTACACTTTTTTGGGATAATATTAGCCACGATAAAGCTGAAAGTGTACACTTTTTGGGGCTTAGGAACTCAGCAACAAAGTCAGGGATTTTGACCCAAGATTGCCTGTAAAATAGGGATCTATAGTAAATGACATGGTTCCCCCATTCTTATACATGTGTGGTTACTTAAGTTAACTTCCGTATTAACAAGAACCCAGTCTCTTTTCAACTTCGAGTTTGGTTTGCTCTTGCTACGCCATGTTAAACCTTTTAACGGGTTTGGGGTTTAGGAATTGGGGCACGATCTAAGCCCTCAACCCCAACAGCATTTTTTTTCTTCAGGCTGCTGCTGATGCCACGGCAGGTGTGAGCCCTAATCCCTTCAGCCTGAAACGTTAAATCCCTAATAGGGGACCTTGATTCGATACCTTAAACAGCAGGATCCTTATTCTAAGGACCCCAAGTAAGGTACCCCTAATTTTCGGAAACCCCCATATAACCCTGATTTCCTGGACTTTCGGAGGCCCTAAACCCTAAACCCCAAACAAAAAAACCCTAAACCCTAAACCCTAAAGGGAACTCCAGAAACTTGGAATATGGATTAATGGTAGGATCCCCTATAATTTACCTTAAAGGGGATACGATAATGATATTCCAACTTTCTGGCTTCTACTGCAAACCTAAACCGAAAACGGCCTTCCGGCACCCCCCGCGAAGGCTCGGAAGGTTCGCACCGTCGAACTCGTTGCCAATGCGGAGATGCGTGGACGTTCTGTTCCCTGGGTGAAAGAGGGTTTAGGATTTAGGGTTAAGGGCTAAGTTAAGGGATCCAGGAATGTTGGGTTTGGTGATTACAAACTAGATGAAATTAGGCATTGCGGCTCTGGGTTTAAGGCTTCAGAGGGCTTTAGGGTCTTTGGTTATCGGGCCGCAGGGTTTGGATGTTTCAGGGTTTGGGTTATTTTGCACGCCCAGAAGTTCAAGGTTGAAATCAAGCTAGGATGCCCCTGTAGTACCCTTATTCCCTATTTGTAGTGCCTAGGTTCCTTGTAAAGTTACCCAATACCAAAAAAGGGAGCCCTTTTTATCCCTAGGTCACTGGGCATCCGAGACTGAGAGTCTTGAACTGGAAACTGAAACCTTTAGGAGGCTTGTCGCAGTTAAGCTTTGGGACATTTTATATTTTCCCTTATTGGGCTTAAGAGGATCTTATTTACTAATATTTTTCAAAGGCTTTAAAAGCCCCACCTAGTTAAGTATCATGGCCTGCTTTCCTGATTTGCTTGTAGCTTGGAGCTTACCACAATCCATTTAGGGTGTAGCCGCGTAGTCTCCATTGTAGTTCCTGTTTTGGGTCTACCAAAATCTCTCTTATAGGATCCCAACCCTCAAACTGGCTAACCCAAAAAAGGAACTACAATGGAGACTATATAGGTAGGGTTTAGGGTTTAGGGTTTACGGTTTAGGGTTTAGGGTTTAGGGTTTAGGTGTGGCACTGGCCTCAACCCTGAGTCGAGTTGTGCGCATATTGCAGAACGGGTGCTGCGCTTATGCCCTAGTAGTAGAGTAGGTAACCTGGAACCTTTTTTTGGGTAGGATGGTCGCTAAATAACCAAAAAGGTTATAACCTTTAGTTCCCCATGATACCCGACAAATAGGATGTGAAGATGCGACATGGGTGCTTTTCCGCATTGCATGCTGCGTGCTTGGCTAGGTTGAAGCATGCGTCTGGGTGGCTGAAACGTACCGGACTTCGGGCATGTCCTTCCGAACGGACACAAGCGGGAATCATGCCGAACCCTATGTCAAACACGCTAAGCTTGGCTTCCACCGTATACCCCTGAAGCCCTAGACAGTAAACCCAATCCCAAACCCCCAAGCCCTGAACCCCCTATCAACCCTCAATGCCCAAACCCTTAATCCCAAGCCCTGAACCCGTACTCCTCAAACCCTAAACCCTTAAAAACCCGTGAAGCCACTACTATAGGGGCCTTAATAATTGCCGATACTACTTTGGTTACTTATTTCATGTTGTATGATGGGCCCCAAAAGCTACATCACAGATCCCTACTATTTATAATAGTTTATAGAGCCCTTATAGAACCCTTTAAAGGAACCCTCTAAAGGTCTCTTTCTAACATTCAAAACCCTTATAAATAGTATCCCTATAGAGATCCCTTGCCCTTAAAGGAGCCCTTTAAAGGAACCCCTAAACCATAAACCTAAAGCCTAAACCCGAAACCCCGAAACCCCGAAACACCGAAACCCTAAACCCTTAAACCCTAAACCCTAAACCCTAAACCCCTAAACCCTTAACCCTTAAACCCTAAACCCTTAAACCCCAAATCCTAAACCCCTAACCCTAAACCCTTAAACCCTAAACCCCTAAACCTAAAGCTCGAATTCCTAAGGCCCCTTTGTTTAAGCTCTGATTTTTTTACAGGAACCCTTCAAGGAACCCTTTTAGCTCGAATTCCTAAGGCCCCCTTTGTGTAAGCCTGCCCGTGTCCCAGGCCACGGAGGACGAGGAGGCGGAGAGGGCCATATGCTCCGATCCAGGTCCCTCGGGGCTTGAATTACTGAAACTAGGGTTTCCTTTAAAAGGGGGGTCCTTAAAGGGCCCTATAAGGGTTTAGGGCTTTAGGGTTTAAGGGTTTTAGGGTTTATGGGTGCAGGGGTTTTAGGGTTTAGGGGTCTGGGGGTTTAGGGTTTTAGGGTTTAGGGGTCTGGGGTTTAGGGCTCAGGGTTCAAGGTTCGGGGCCTTGATAACTAAAATAGGGTTCCTTTAGAACGGGGGTCCTTAAAGGGCCCTAGAAGGGATCATAGTACGCATCTATGGTCAGGGATTGAGGCTTTAGCTATCTATGCGTGTGTGGTCTTCGGGTCCTTTAAAGGCTACTATAAGGGTTCCTTTAAGGGATCTGTAGGGTTTTGGGGTTTTGGGGTTGAGGGTTTGGGGCTTTGGGGTTCGGGGGTTGGAAGATCAGGGCTGACGGTTTCGGGCCGTTTAGGGTTTAGGGTTCAGCTTGAGGGTTTCTTAGGGGTACTTAGAAATAATTTTTAATTTTTGGTTATTATAATCCCTAAGAAACAGCTAAAATTATAATTTGTGCCAGGGTTCTAAGTTCAGTATAGGTTTAGGGTTGAGGGCTTGGAGCTTTAAGGTTCAGGGTTTAGGATTGAGGGGATTTGTAGGGGGGTTTAGGTGTTATAGGGGTTAAGGGGATTAGAGTTTTTAAGTGGTTGGCATTTTAGGGTTTTGGGGGTAACGGGTATAAGGTTTACAAATGTGTACGGTGTAATTAGTCGCGTAGGGTTTTGGGCAGTTTAAAGTTTCTGGGGGTGCAGAGCGGGTTTCTTTCCCTATACCCCTAACCCGAGGCCCTAGACCCTAAACCCGTAAACACTAAACCCTAAACCCCTAAACCCTAAACCCGTCCTGGTTTGGGTTGCAGGTTCAGGAAGGTCAACACACTGTGCCGCGAGAATCCTCCACAGAATCACAAGTGTCATATAAGGTCCGGAGAATTAGTGCCCCATCCCCTTATAGTACCTTGCAGCCCCTATAAAACTCGAATATACTATCCCCCAGACCTTGCTATACCAAACCCTAAACCCCTAAACCCCTACACCCCTAAACCCCTAAACCCTAAACCCCTAAACCCTAAACCCCTAAACCCTAAACCACTAAACCCCTAAACCCTAAACCCCTAAACCCTACACCCCTAAACCCTACACCCCTAAACCCCTAAACCCTAAACCCCTAAACCCCTAAACCTTATTTCAAGTAGCAAGGCTCTATAGTAACCGTTGATCTGATCCACCGGCCCCAACCGAACCAGCCCCTTTCAAGGTTTGGGGCTTTAGGGTTTTGGGGTTTAGGGTTTAGGGTTCAAGGTTCGGGATTTCAGGGTTTAGGGTTCGGGGTTTAGGGTTTAGGGTTCAGGGTGGTGGGTTCCGGGTTTAAGGTTGTGAAGCTTGCGGACGTGCGCCCCAAGCCTGAACTGGTGGCTATCAAGAGATCCCCTTCGTAATTATTCAGAGTCAGACCCTGAACCCTGCACTTATGCAGTTGTCAGAAGAACGGGTTTCAATGGAAAAGCGAGTATTAAAGCTCAACCGGGCATACTGTTTCGGAAAAAGTAGTAGTTCCTTGCAGGTGCCACATTCACGGAACTGGCTCGATGCGTGCTGCATCTTGGGACGATATGTATAGATGCAATCGTCTTAAGCTTCTGTTGAGGTTGCCACGTGTTCTTGTTTTGTTTTTTTTGGTAGGCCTTGCGGTAGTGAAGCCGGACGGAAGTGGTACAAAACGTGTGGACGGTTCTCGCGACTGAGGAGAAGAGATGTTGAGAAGGCCTGGCCCGCTGCACACACGCAGCATCTTTTGAAAACAACCCCAAAAATCCCTATCCCGAAAGCCTTACACCCTAAAAGCGCAAACCCTAAACCCCTAACAAAACCCGGACTAAACCCTAAAAGCTTAAACACCAAAGCACTACGATCTCCTAAACCCTAGAGCCCTAAAGCCCAAATTCTCAATCCTCATTCCCTCACGGGCCCCGAACCTGAAAATCGAAGATGTGATCTTCCACAGAACATACACGCGTACCTTCTTGCATACACACACATACATACCAGCATGTTTGTGTATATAATGTGTATATATATATATATATATATATATATATATATATATAGAAATACGTACATACATACACGTGTGTATACTAACATAAGCACGTACACACATTTCTATATGCCATTACGAAATCGCGATGAACATTATTGAGTCGGAGCTTCGGGCATGGGTTATAGCCTGAACTCAACATACGAATCTTTGTGTAGCCGGCTATATTCACATGCTTGAGAACAAAGTATGTTTGCAACGCATGTCAGCAGGGTGGACGTATGAGCATGTGTGGGTATGTATAAATATGTGTACATATACATATATATATATATATACACACATGCACAAACAGGTAAGCACAGATATGAATAGGTGTAGTGAGGTCGTGATAGAAATTTACCTAGTCATACAGTCAGACACAGAAGGATTAAATACAGACAGCGATGCAGATGGGGAGAGAGGGGAGACACAGGGAAATCTTCAGCGTCGTTTTTCTGGTCGCAGTCAGTCGGTGGCACATGTGTGCGCGGCTTGAACTTCAGGAAGGTCTGGCCCCAAAGTACCTGTACAGGGACTACTGTAAGGACACTGTGTATATACTACATAGTTACAGGACCCTGAAGGAATGTGCAGAGCACGAAGTACAGCATCGAGCCCCGGCCTCGGACTTTAAGCCCCAAAGCCTTAGTCCACACCCTGAACGGTTTGGGGTTTGGTTGGCTGGGGTTTCGGGTTTAGGGCCCCACCAGGTGTCGAAGCTGGTTCGGAGCGGCGTGTCTGTCAACATGGCTCTTCGGGAGGCCTCGTAATTGTTTTCAGCCTAAACCTCAACCCTAAACTCCTCATGCCCTCAAGCTACCTTAACCCCACGTAACCTACCTTTTTAAGGACTTATATAAAGAAATCATATTAGGGAACCCTAAAAAAAGGTAGGTTCCTTAGGGTCCAGGTACAAACCCGAAACATTTCAACCGGGGACCCCCCCCCGAAAGCCTTGCAGGCCTTTGAGCCCCAAAATCCCCTCAACTCAAGGCCTCTAGACCTTAAAGTAAAAGCCAGAAAGTTGGAATATGATTATCCTAAACCCTTTATGGTAAATTATAGGGGATCCTACCATAAATCCATATTCCAACTTTCTGGAGTTTCCTTTAAACCCAAAGCTAAATTCCTTGACAGGAAAAATGGCTCAACTCCGTGACCCTCAAACGCCAACCCCCAAACTTACACATCACCAAGGCCCCAAACAGTGAGCCCAAATCCCAAACCTTAACCCCGAAGAACCTACATTTCTAAGGACTTATATAAAGAAATCATACTAAGGAGCCCTAAAAAGGTAGGTTATTCAGGGTTAAGGGAGACCTTAAATCCGAAGCCCCACAATCCCAAAACTCAGAACACGTCAACCCGGGAGCCCTCCAGAGAGCCCAATACTCCTTAATTAAGGAACATAGCTTAAATCATAAGATGAAGCCCCTTATGATTTAAGCTATGTTCCTTACTTAAGGGGTATTGGGCTCTCTGGGCCTCTAGCTCTAAGCCCTGTAGGGCCCTAAGCCCCGAAGAGCCCTGCACCAGGATCTGCAAGTTGGGGGTTTTGGAGATGGCCAAGCTTTAAACTCATTGCTGAGAGCTTTGCATGGGTTTGGCGACGACTTAGGGTCTATAGTTAGGGTTTGGGGTTTAAGGTGTAGGGTTTAGGGTTACTTCTTAATTCTTTCTATTTGTTAGCATTCCTTGTTCTAATTGTACAGTACTCCCCATACAGTTGGAAACCGGATGAAGGCCAAACAGTGCTGGGATTCCCTATACATTGCTCTTGAGGATTGAGGCTATTGAATGGGTTTCCAACTTCTGGGCTTCTACTGTAGGTTTCATAGACGTTGTGTAGGGCGGTCATAATGGTCCAGTCCAAAGCCCTGACCGGAGGAGCATGGTGGCTTTGTGCACTTCTCCACCCTGCTCCATGCGGCCGCCAGATTTGTGGAAGTTGGTGTATTTGTTGGTTCCTCTGATCCCTAAAAGCCCTGGAGCTTGACTAAGGGGTTTGTACGGTTTTTTGAATAAGATGCACGAGGAGTTTTACGAAGGAGTGGGGCATTTAGGGCCTCAGGCTTTAGGGTTTAGGACTCCAGGCCTTTTGCACGAAGCCAGTCGCGGCCTAGCTAGCCAGACGCAATCTTCAACCGCCACTAGGGCCACAGTATCGTTATCGTCGCTGTCTCATGCCGTATCTATGCTGCTGGTATCATTGTATCATCCATCGCAATTTGTTGTGGCAGCTACTGTATTGCCGTATTGCCCTCGTTGACATTGTTGTTCTTGGTGGTACTAGTTACTGCCGTCGCTACGTGTGGCTTTGTCTTTGCTGTTGTCGTCGTTGTTGCTGTTGTTCCTCCGCCAGTATTGCTGTACGAAGCTGGCATTGCAAACGTTAGTTGTCTTGTGAATTGGCATTGGCATTGCCGGTACTGTCGGTGGTGTTGGTTCTGTGATTTGCTGGCGGAGCGGTAGTAATTGCAGCAGCATCGTGATCATCGCACTAAGTAGTTCTCCACTGTCTTCAAATTTACCCTCGCTGATCCACATGTGCAGTTTGTCTGAGCCTAACCCCCTAGATGGGGGGTATTTAATTAGCACGCTTCCCGTTCGGAAGAGGATGCTAAACACCGAGCGACGAAGGTCGGTTGCGCTTTTCAGCTGCACCGATGTGATGTACACTTATTCGGAGCCGCGGTGGCTGGTGATCAGAAGAGGCACCATAACTTTTCCCTGGAACTCTATCCGAACTATTCAAGTCACAGGCGGTCCTCTGTCCCGAATCCCTAAACCCCTGCACACCCTAAACCCGGAACAACAATGCAACCATCTGGGTGGTTGTCAAAATTATGGTCCCTCTTTGGGTCCTGATTATAATACGGCACCTATTATTCAGGGTACCACAAAAAGGGACCGGAATTTTGACAACCACCCATCTGAGGTTTGTGACATGCCGACGGAGCCTACCGGCCTTCCTCAGGACCACTCCTCCGTGAGAGCGGAGAGTCTTTTTCGTCGGCCACAACCTGCATTTTAGGGTTTGGGGCAAGGATGTAGGAGAAGTGTAAAGATTAACTTTGATTGCTGTAAAGGGAACTCCAGAAAGTTGGACTATGGATTAATGGTAGGATCCCCTATTATTTACCTTAAAGGGGTTACGATAATGATATTCCAACTTTCTGGCTTCTACTGTAACGGTAAGGAACCTATGCTGCTCTTTTGAGTAGCTTCCGGCGTCACGACCAGTGTCCTACTACAGTGCTAGGCCGTTGTCTTTGTTCTACAAGCCGAGCAGCCCGAACCACTTGACCTTGAACTCAAGCCCTCACTGACCCTAACCGCAAGACCCTAAACCGATACTTGTAGGAGGGTTTGGGTTTGGGGTTTAGGGGCTTGGGCTAAACCCTGAACCGTCAACCCTAACCCCTTTTCGTACCCTTATCGAAACCCTACAGAAACCCTTGCAGATCCGTTTAAGGAACCCTGAACCCCTGAAGCCCTAAACTACTACGGTTCAGGGTTTAGGCATCTTCTTGGTTTGATGGGCTGTGGACTTCCGGCTTCGCTTGCCGGGCTGACGTCTGACGTGTAAATCAGATGGAGGCTGGGCCCTGGAGTTGCCATAGTTCTGCATACACATGTATGTATGTATAAATATGTGTGTAAAAAATACATATTTTCATAGATATATACACATGTTGACAATATATATATATATATATATATATATATATATATATACATATAATATATATACTGTGTATTATGTTTCTAAGGTCCTGCCGGTTAAAGGAAGCCCTATGAAACAAGAGTTTATCCTTTGTCTCCCCGGCCACTTCACACTCCCGGCGAGGTCTCTATGAGAGCCCCCAGAGACTCCAATATCGCTTAATTAATTGAGGAATATACCCCAAAATATTTTAGGATCCTTCATATGATTTACGGTATATTCCTTAACTAAAATATTTTAGGATCTTTCATATGATTTACGGTATATTCCTTAATTCGGCATTCGGGGATAGGTGAGGTCTCTATGAGGCTCCTGCCAAGGTCTTACGGGTCTTGCAGAGGCTTTGGGAGATTAGGAGTTTTGTTTAGGGTGTATGGTGGGTGCCTTTTAAGAGGTTCTATGCGGTGTCACATAGGGTTTAGGGTTTAGGGTTTAGGGTTTATGGTGGGTGCCTTTCAAGGGAACTCCAGAAAGTTGGAATATGGATTAATGGTAGGATCCCCTATAATTTACCATAGAAGGGGGTTAGGATAATGATATTCCAACTTTCTGGCTTCTACTGCAAGAGGTTCTATGCGGTGTCACAGGTGTGTTACGGGGTTTCTTGAAATTGGGTGTCCCTGTTTAGCCCTTGTAAGAAGACCCTGCACGCTGACACCCCGTAAAAGCCCGAAACCCGTAACCCTGACCCCAAACCCTGGACCCTAACTCACCAAACCCCAAACCTGTAAACTCAAACCCACAGCCCTATGCCCTAGACCCTAACTCCGAAACCCTAAACCCTGTGTTTAGCCTTCCCCGAAACACCACACTGCTTTCACTAACCTCAAACCCTAAACCCTAAGCCCTAAACCGTCGCAGGAGGGATGTGTTCCCATCATCGAGGCGCTGATCTTGGCAAAGGCCTGGGCAAGATCTCATCTGGAAGTTTCCGGAAACGAGGGGACCCTGATATACTACCCTAAATGGTAGGATCCTTATTATAAGGGCCCCAAAATAAGGTACTCCTATTTTTCGGAAACTCCCATCTAGAGAAACTCAGTTTGTTTTTCGTTTGGTGGTTTGAGGGAAGGGTTCAGGGTGTTTAGGGTCTCAAGACGGTGTTTTTTTTAAGGGCTTTAGGGTGTAGGACCTTTCCTTTTTGGTGGTACTGGGGCTTCGGATTTCATGGTTTGCATCTCAACAGCGGTTTGTGCGTTCTGTCCTGTTTTGGTGGCTTCAGAGCCATATTTCTTGGGCCTTGTAGTGTCCTTTGGTGCGGATTCGGTTTCAGAAATATTGAAGAGGTGCCTTGTTCAGCGGTCCAGATCACATGTAAGTATCCTGCTGTGTAGACTCTCTAAGAGGGTCTCTTACTGTCAGAAGCTCTCTATCCGTATTAATTGAGTTGCTGGTGGGTTTGCGGTTTTAGGATGGTTTAGGGTTTGTAGTGGTGCAGACCGTGAGCGATTTAGGGATGCTGATCAAGTTGCACACAACCCTGAATCCCAGAATATGAATCCCAGAACATGGGGTTTCGGGTTTGCAGCTAGTGAGCAGTCTTCTGAACTCTACGTATCCCAGTTTGTTACCGCACCATAGAGAACTATTCCGTGTGCTATTGCGCTGTTGCCGTTCGACAGTAAAATATGGAAGCTTATTATGTAAACCTGAAACTGTATAAGCCCGAGAAGCCCTAAACCCATAACTATCAACCCTCTAAGCCCCAAACTCTGCAGCTATCAACTAAGCCCTATCCAAGCCATGCGGGCGTGCGCAGAGGCCAATATCAACCCGAGGAACTCAACTGGGGCAACCCCGATTATGCGCCTCGTCTTCAGAGATAGAGCTGAAGGTTTAGGATTTACCTGGACCCTAAAGAACCTACCTTTTTAGGGTTCCCTACTATGCTTTCCTTGTATAAGTCCTTAAAAAAGGTAGGTTAATTGGGGTTTAGGGCTTCAGGGGTTCAGGGTTCTTTAAACGGATCTACAAGGGGTTCTGTCGGGTTTCGATAAGGGTACGAAAAGGGCTTAGGGTTCAGGGTTCAGGGGTTTAGGGGTTTAGGGTTTAGGCCTGAAGGGTTTGGGGTGTGTTTTGGTTTAAGAAGGGGCGCCAAAGGGCTTCTTTAGGCTAGTTGTATATAATATAGGGCTTGTCATCGTCTTACGATTTTAAATGGGCATAGGACTTGGTGTTTTGGTTTCTAGGCTCCAGGTTTTAGATGTATGAGGTGTTTCCGGTTCAAGGTTTTGAGTGTATACAGGGTTTATGGTTTAGGTTTTTTCTGGGCATAGGGTCTCGGTTTTGACAGGGTTTAGGGTTTCCACTGAGACGTTTAGGATGTGGGTGTGGTAGATCGCAGACACTTCATGGCCTACAGGATTTCATGGGACGTTGAGGAAGCTTGTGCGAGCCTTCCTGCTGGGTGTTTAGTTTTTCACATTTGGGGCTCCTTTTGGTGCACCTTCGAGTTCTGTTCCTGCCACGGAATTCCGGGTGCGGCGTAGTCAAACGTAAAAACCCCAAACCCAAAACCCTGAACACAGAACCGTATAGTATAATGGGCCTCAACACCCTATTCTACTCATCAAGGCCCCCATATTATAGTGCCCTTATAGAGCCCTTCTAGGCCAGCAAGCAGACCTAGTAGGCTCCGAGAAGTATTTCTCTGCCAAGGCGCATCAGATCTCTCGGGGCAGCGAACCTGAGAAAAAGGAACCTACAAAGTACGGGATCCGTCTTCTAATCGGGATCCTAGGTATGGACCATATCCCTAAACCCTAAACCGCCAGGCAAGCAGCCCCCTTAGACTTCTTGGACCTCTAGGCAAGCAGTCCCCTAGGTTTCTTGCAGGTGTCACATGGCTGGTTGTCAAAATTATAGGGTCCCTTTTTGGGCCCTTATTATACTACGGCACCTGATATGTGGGGTACCCCATAGGGACCCTAAGTTAGACAACCACCCACATATTGTAACTCAAAGGGGAAAAGGAGGGACCCTTACTGGGACCCCTACCCTATAATGGGCTATATAATGGGTATCTCATAGCTATATTAAGGGTATATACCTAAGGGTCCTTATTAAGGGTCCCTCCTTTTCCCGTTTGAGTAACCGATCGTCTTGCTGTAGAAACTCGACGAAAGCCCACGGGCATCCTCTGCCTCTCACGGTTTTAAGTTTTGTAGTAGACCCTGAACCCTAAACCTTGCGACGCCCCTAAACCCTACTAAACCCCAAACCCTAAAAACCCTGCCCAACCCTGCACTTTAAGACCTAAACCCCTGTAAGGTATGCCTGCCGTCAGAAGAACGTGGAGGTGGTGAAGATGCCGCTCTTCTGGTTAGGGTTGAGGGTTTCGTGTGTAATTAGGCAGTCGGGACTTTCAACAGCTTCGAACTCTTTTGATGACGGCTACCGGAAAGCAATGAGCTTCTAGGTCAAGCTGAGTGCCCTGAACCGTAGGCCCTACAGATCCCTAGTTGCTTTACTTTTCTAGCGTCGTTGATGCCGCTCAACGCCCTGCAGCACTGATTGCGAGCCTGATTCCTAAACCCTAAGCCCTAAGCCGCCTTAAACCCCAACCCCGGAAGAAGACAAATGCCCATATAATACCGTAACCGTGGTGGCTTTAACTACGAGGCTGTCCTTCTTCTGTGTTGATGCGGCACTGCCCCGATGCCTAGCACTTCCATGTGAACTCAAGGCGCCTATCTCAAGAAGATGCCAGCACTCCAAACCATACAAGACTAGGTAGGGCTTTGGGACATTTCATATTTTCCCTTATTGGGAATAAGAGGATCCTATTTACTAATATTTTTCAAAGGCTTTAAAAGCCCCACCTAGAAGAAGTCAGGCTAAACCCTAATCCCAAAATCCTGAAACCCCCTAAACCCTGAACCCTACGACTGGCTGAGGGAGGTTTGGCGCAAGTTTAGTGTTCAGATGGGAATTTCCGAAAATAGGGGACCCCAATATAGTACCCTAAACAGTAGGATCCTTATTATAACGACTCCAAACTGGGCAGCCCTATTTTTCGGAAGCTTCCATATGGCCGTGGACGAGGCTCATTAGCCATGGTGCCCGCGTTTGGCCCTGCGACGAGGCGGGTGCAGAGAGATAGTCGCCGCTACGAGATTAACTGCGACTGACTCAGCCCATGGATCTTTGGAAGTTGAGTCCTGGGGTTCGGGGTTTGGAGTTTTGGATTTGGGAGTGGTAGGGATTCAGTTTGGGGATGTAGCGGCACTTGGAGACTTAGAGATATTATCTTGAAATGTCTTACAGGGAGCCTTTTATAAACCCGGAACGCAACCCTACATCATAAACCCTAGACCCTAAACCATGTGTTGACGCTGCTTGCATCGCTGGTGAGCTAAGTAAACAAGCTTCCTTTCATCGCATTTGCACGAGGCTTGCATAATGTGTTTCGTTTTGTATACTTGCTGCTTAATGTTACTTGTGGTTTCATTTTTGTCATGACCAGTACTGGTGGTATTATCACTGTTACTGCTGCTCTTTTTTGTATTTTGTTTATTGGCCTCAGTCATCGTCGTCGTTTTCAGAGTCGCAGTCGGTGTCGCGGTCGTCGTAATCGTAATGTAGTGGTAGTAGAAGAAGAAGTTGTAGTGGTACTGGTGACAGTGGTAGTAGTGGTAATAGTGGTAGTATTGGCCGTTGTGGTGGTAGTGGTAGTAGCGGTGGTAGTGGTGGTAGTGGTGGTAGTGGTAGTGGTAATGCTGGTAGTGGTAGTGGTAATGCTGGTAGTAGTAGTAGTAGTAGTAGTAGTAGTAGTAGTAGTAGTAGTAGTAGTAGTAGTAGTAGTAGTAGTAGTAGTAGTAGTAGTAGTAGTAGTACGCGCTTTGCGTGTATTTGACGCTGTGTTTTTTGGTGCATGCATGTCCGAAACACACGGCAGGGACGTCATTTCCGCATGCGCATGTCGTTGTGAGCCGAGCGCCCTGGATCGTGGGTTTTATCGGCTCAAGTGAAAGTCATGCCATGATGATGTCAAACATGCTCGCGATTAGCCCCCCCCCCACCCCCCCCCCCCAGGTCAATGATGATGTTGATGAGTAAGATGATGTTGATGAGTATGATGATGATGATGACTGTATTTTAGGTCGTTCTGGCGCTCGGGTCTGCATGGTCCTTCTTTAAAGAGATAAAAACGAATAACCACGGAAATGCTGTAAATACCAGTATATCTAGGCCCTGAGTATGATGATGTTGATGAGTATGATGATATTGTCTATCACCGTGATGATGATGTTGATGGCGACAATGAATTTGACGGTTTTGAATGTTACTGTTATGATGATGATGTCAAACATGCTCGCGATTAGCCCCCCCCCCCACCCCCCCCCCAGGTCAATGATGATGTTGATGAGTAAGATGATGTTGATGAGTATGATGATGATGATGACTGTATTTTAGGTCGTTCTGGCGCTCGGGTCTGCATGGTCCTTCTTTAAAGAGATAAAAACGAATAACCACGGAAATGCTGTAAATACCAGTATATCTAGGCCCTGAGTATGATGATGTTGATGAGTATGATGATGATGATGACTGTATTTTAGGTCGTTCTGGCGCTCGGGTCTGCATGGTCCTTCTTTAAAGAGATAAAAACGAATAACCACGGAAATGCTGTAAATACCAGTATATCTAGGCCCTGAAACCAAGTCGCAGATGTCCCAAAAGCAGGAAAAGCATGGCGTCAAATACACGCAAAACGGGTAGTAGTAGTAGTAGTGCAGGAGTAGCAGCAGCAGTAGCAGTAGTAGTGGCGATGGTCCTGGCAGTGCTAGTGGCAGAGTTTTTTGTGCGTGGTAGTAGTACTATTCGTAGTATTCGAATTAGTAATACTAGTACTAGTAGTAGTAGTAGTAGTAGCAGCAGCAGTAGTAGTAGTAGCAGCAGCAGGAGTAGTAGTAGTAGTAGTAGTAGTTGTTGTTGTAGCGGGTAGTGGTAGTGGTTGTGGCAGTGGCAGTGGTAGTAGTAGTAGTAGTAGTAGTAGTAGTAGTAGTAGTAGTAGTAGTAGTAGTAGTAGTAGTAGTAGTCGTATTAGTAGTAGTAGCAGCAGCAGCAGGAGTAGTAGTAGTAGTAGTAGTAGTAGTAGTAGTAGTAGTGTAGTAGTAGTAGTAGTAGTAGTAGTAGTAGTAGTAGTAGTAGTAGTAGTAGTATCCCTTCTGCATTGACCACGAAGTCGGCGCAAAGATCTGGATTGTGTGTGCCGAGAGCAGCCAGTGGAGTTTATGGCCGTTGGCAAGCAACACTAAGACTGGCAAACAAAAGACGGCAGCCTGAACAGCTCAGCAACTTATTCAAGCTTTCCTCCTTATAGTTAGCGTATGGACCCTACCTTGTTTCATCAAGTAGCATGAGTGCCACCACGCTGATCGCCCCTTTGCTTAACTACCCGACCCTGCAACTCCAGATTTCAAAACTCGATTGTCTGGGGTTTAGGTCAAGACAAGCTTGACTAATTATATCAGGTTTCGGATTTTCATGGACTGCTCGCCTGCTAAAACACTGCATAAAGCGACGGCTCATGTAGTATAGTGGCAATGTATGGCACAATCTAGCAAGGTAATGCCCGTGCGGCATCACACCTCATGCATGGTGGACTTTGTAGAGTCCAGCGCTTCCATCCCTGTATCCGATGCCGCCTGGATCATACCGTGTTGACCACAACTTATGTAGGAGAAGGCCAGACATGAGTGTAAAGTTTTCAGTTATAGGTCAAGGGGGTTGTGACCTGCAAGAGGGGCCCAGTCCCAGACATCGCATGTTCCATCCTGATAGCAGAGCTCCCAGACAAGGTTCGGTGACGGTTCCATTTTGGGAGGGTTGTCCTGTGCAATAACGAAATGATGTACCACGCGAATCCTTTCATGCTGGCGCTTGTGGTGTCCACGCAGAAAGCGCCCTTCGCGGTTCGTGAACTGTACACGTCCGATAATTGCGCTAATGGTAGCGGCGTTGCTGCTGCGAAAGACATTGCGAGGGTCTGCATGGTGCCGCAGAACTACAAAGTGCTTCTGTATTCTCGGAGGATTGTATACCGATATTACGATTCTTCGGACGTGTCTTGCAGTGGACCTCTAACCCGGAGCGAAGTGATCTTAACTGACGAATGTGTGCTTGATGCTGAAGCGTCGGAGATTCAGAACGAGTCCCGCTACGCAAAGTGGACGACGCTTTTGTATGATGCTGTCGTTGAGCAGGTGTATGATTCCGCAGACTGCTCCGGCACCATTTTGGAAACCAATGTGCTGGAGCTGGGAGTGTGCGATCATCAGCACAGACGCACATTTGCATGCCATGAGGGCGTGGTCGAGGAGCTGCATTACAATGTCGGGTGCGCTGGCGACAATCAGTCGTGGCTGTCGTTCCCTTTGCAAGACTGCATTCCCCATCATTCTTCTGAGAACAGAAGTCGAAAATTTACTTCCTTTTCCTGCAGAATAAGCGATGCGAGCCGAAGGTTCGCCATTGGCTTTTGGGCAACATGCCTCTCCTTTCTGGCATACCACTTCAGAGGTGCAGAGTGCCAAGCTTGACTGGAGAAAACAAGCAGGAGCCACCATAGCCAAGGCAACCTCGGCATTACAACTGACTGTTTATCTAATGTAGGGGCCTTATAATAATTATCTATACTCTTTTAGGGGTTCCTTATTTTCAATATGGTTTAAATGTCCCAAAAAGCCCTAGTCTAATTGTTTAAGGCTCTTATATTACGGGTGTTATCAGGCGAGTGTTCGGTTGATGTGTATCAGTGTCCAGCCGCTGCGGGTACCCCAACGCCTAATCTCTAAACTGCAACTGGCTGCCTTCCACTGTAGCTACCCAAAGGGTCCTACGTACTGTTATGGGGGATACTTCCCTGGATCATAATAGTAATTCCTAATATAGAAACCCCACATTCCACCATATAGGTACATAGGACCCTTTGGGGTAGGAATAGCATGATCGACAAATCCTTTCAGAACTAAGCTGTGAACTCTACTCTAATCATCGAGGTGTTACTTAGGGGGACAAGGACTCCCCCTGTTGGTGACCCCAGCTTGGCTTCCACATGGCCTGTGATGCTTCGGATTTGCGGTGGCAGATCCGGAACCCGGCACCACAACCCTAAACGCCCTCAATCACCGAAATCCCTAAACACCTCCCCATTGCCCATTTTGGTGTTCTTAGGCTCCTCGTAACTAGCCAGCAGAAATCCAGTCTCGTTGAGACTATTCCAGAGCGTTAGGTTCCGAAACACCAAATTTCCGATAATGTACGGGTTTGAATACATGGTAACCGGTAGTATGCCCTTGAAGTCCCTTGATGTAACTATAATATTCTGTTCCCCCAAACCGTATTCTAATCATTGCGTCCCCCAACCTATTTGGTTGCATAGATGGTTCGTTTTGGAAGTCCTAATGTGCTGGCTCGGGATCAGAGAGTCTACCTGGACTCTCCGCCCTGGTTTCTTAGTTTGTCTAGCCCTCTTCTTTATTGATACAGCAGAAGCCCAGCCTCAATCCTTAAGAGTCATGGATCGGGAATCCCAGCAGTAATTGTCCTTCATCAGGTTTCCAACTTTCTAGGGTTTCGTACATGGGAGTTTCCGAAAACAGGGGACCCTAAGATAGCACCCTAAATAGTAGGCTCCTCAGTATAAGGACCCCAAAATAAGGTAAGTTTCGGGAACTCCCATATACGTTCCTACTGAGAGGATCATGGGACTTAGTAAGTAGGGTTCTAAGTAAAGTAACTACAGTTATAATTACTAGAGTAATAAGTAAAGTAACTACAGTTATAATTACTTATAACCCCAATCAAGGTACTTAGAACCCTACCTACTAAGTCCCATGATCCTCTAAGTAGCCAAAATATCTTAAACAACAGCCGAAGACATCTGCGGGTTTAGGAAGACCCTGGGTTCTGGGCCCAGAAATTTGGAGGTTTAGGGTTCAGTGGTTGATTTAGGGTTTAACTTAGGGTTTAAGGTTTAAGGCTTCTTTAGGGTTTATTGTTGATTTAGGGTTTAGGCTTTAATGCAGGGCTTAAGGTTTAGGGTTTAGAGCTTCTTTAGGGTTTAGGGTATAAGGTTCAGGGCTTAGGGTGTCCCAGACCCTTTCCCAAGAAGCCCACATCGCCTCAGGATTCAGTTTCTAACCCTAAACCCTATGGGTTTAGGGTTTTAGGGTTTAGGGTCTAGGGTTTAGGGTTTAGGATTTAGGGTTGAGGGTTTAGGGTTTTGGGTTTAAGGTCTAAATTCTGGAGGACGGGCACAGCTGCATCAACTGGGCCATAGCTCTACACGAAGAGGCCCCGCGGAAGCAATCATGTCTTTAGGGTATCACTTTGGGAGTTTCTGAAGATTGGGGGGTACCTTTCGGGGGTCCTTATAATAAGGTCCTTATAATGAGGATCCTTTTGGGGGTCTTTATAATAGGATCCTACTATGAGGTAATATATATATATATATATATATATATATATGTCTTTTTAAGGTTCCCCTGTTTTAGGAACCTCCCCTTTCTTTCTTGAGAACAAGGGGTTTTGCTGGGCTTTTCTGGAGCTAGAACAGGAGGGGCCGAGTAGGAACATTCGGCTGCATTCGGGGTGGATTTGCGCTTGGGCAGTGGGCATGAGCGAGTTACCCTAGACCCGCAAACCCATAAACCCTAAACCCTAAATCCTTAAACCCTAAACCCCAACCCCTAAACCCGAAATCCTGAACCCCAAAACCCGAAATCCTAAACCCCTAAACCCTAAACGCCCAAACCCCTAAACCTTAAAGGGAACTCCAGAAAGTTGGAATATGGTTTCATGGTAGGATACTCTATAATTTACCATAGAGGGGTTACGATATTGATATTCCAACTTTCTGGCTTCTACCTTAAACCTTAATCCCGGAATGATTTTCAGGGTGAACCTAGGGACTTCCCCACAACCTCAAGTAACCCCCCAAAAGCCCCGTAAATCCTAGCACCTTGAGGCTTTAGGGTCTAGTTTAGGGTGTAGGGATGTTTAGGGTATTAGGGTTTAGCTACTACCTGAAGCTCTTTGCGTCAAGGTTTTAGGGTTTTGGGTTTGCTATTTCTGGAATCCACCTTATCGGCACCCTTATACCCCAACTAGGATGCCCAGTAGTACCCTTATTTCCTTTTTGTAGTCCTAGATTCCTTATAAAGTTACCCAATACCAAAAAGAGATGCCTTTTTATTCTTAGGTTCCTGGGTATCCTAGACAACGATCCTCACGCTTAGAGGCTGATTTGGGGCCCTCGGCATAACTATGAGTATCTCCGGGACTCGAAGAAAAAGCGCGCGCCGCCGGGACTAGCCCTGTCAGCTTGGGTTCCTAGCGGTCCCGGTAAGGAAGGGTTCTTTCTTTGTCAATACGCGATCTGCAGTTGGCCCCGTTGAGGTACTTATGACCTTACCGAGTCCCGTAATCCTCCAAGTAAAGCTTCCAGGGCCCAGGATTTGTACAGCTTATGGCTTGCGGTTTAAAGCTCAGGGTGTCGAGCTTAGGGGTTAGGTTACAGGGATATGTGTTTGTGCATGTCGGGTTCGGCCCGTCGTTGAAGGAGAAGCCATTATGCGCCCAGAATCCGCGACAGCCTCTGCCTGACGACGCCCCTCGTCTACTGTAGGTTGTCGCTTGGGTTGTCTCTAAACGCGTAAAGGATCAGCAAGCATCTGTTTTCAGGACTATATATTCACCGGTATAGAGATTCATGTTACAACACCTGCAAGCGGAGGGTTTGTGGTTCTCTCGGAACTACAACGTGAGGCTGGTTATAGCTACTCTTAGTGCTGGTGCTGTGGTGACCTATCAAGACGCATCTCCGGTCATTAGACAGAAAGGCACAGTACCTGCTACGACCATTACGGAGCGCGTATGTAAGAGCTTACGGAAGGCAGTCGTCTTGATGCGATGTACTTGTTATAAATGTTTAGGTGACATACACGCAAGCATTTTTATGTGATACATGGGTACCGACATGCATACGTACATACAGACATACATATATAATATATATATATATATATATATGTATATATATATATATAACATACACACTCTTTTACATTTCATACACACATGCACACAAAACCATAGACACCATTTACATGTGTAGATATATACTCTCTGCATGAGTGCATATTATATACACACTCGAAATCGCCATCTCTCTTTTTCTCTCTCTCTCTCTCTCTCTCTCTCTCTCTCTCTCTCTCTCTCTCTCTCTCTCTCTCTCTCTCTCTCTCTCTCTCTCTCTCTCTCTCTCTCTGTACATATATATAAATATATTCATACACATACATACACAAGCTGTTTACATAGTTCACATGTTTAGATCGACCGACAGATTTATAAATGCTTACTTACGCATAGGTCAGTGCCTCTATTTTATGTATGGACGTATGTATGTGAACACATACATACAAGCATACAGATACATGCATACATGCATACATAGAAAAACACCAGAAATGTGCCAACAAACATACACCCACACACACACACACGCACACACGACCGAATACACAAACAAACTATCAAACAAACGCAAACGCAAACACCAAAAGCAGACACACAAAGACACGCACACACACGAACACACGAACACACGAACACACAAATGAGCAAGCAAACAAATGCGCACACACACACACACACACATGTGGATGCATGCATGCAAGCGTGCATGCATACATACTCTCGTACGCACATAGCACATGTACATTACATTACATCAATTTGCATTACATCGCGTCACACTACACTCCACAACATAGCATACATATAATACATACATACGCAAATACACGTACATACACGTACGTACACGCACACATACAGATACATGCACATACATACCCATGCATAGACATACACAGACATACACATACATACACATACATACACAGCCGTACATACATGCGTACGCATACATACATACATACGTATACGTACGTACATACACACATGCATGCACATACATGTACATACACATACACAGACACAGACACAGACACACACACACACACACACACACAGAGACAGACAAGGACACGGACACAAAGACACGTACATACAATCATACATACTTACTTACATACTTGATACGTACATGCAAACATACACGTTACGCACATTTATTGCATCGATGCAGTGCTTGTGTTGGTTCTTGTTTGCATACAAGGGTCTTTCATGTCCGTGGTTACCCATACCACATATCGAACTATGTGCAAAGATACAAGAACTAAAGTGTGTAGGCAGCGCATTGGCAGGTAGATTGGAGGGGCATATCATATATCAAAAGAACAAACGACATGTTTCTTAACTTCTTGTCTATCTCTCGCTCCCTCTCTGCCTGCTCCCTCTCTCTTTGTCTGTCTCTCTCACGCCTGCTCTCGCGTCACAGACACGCTTACAAGTTGTTCAATCTGTTGTGAAGGTTCATGCGAAGCCAAAGTTTGGCCAAGAGATAGACTCAGACTTCGTGCGGTGATTGTGGCTATCTGATCTACAGCGTGGAATTTAAGGGCTTGCGCGCACCGCTCGCCTGTAAGAGAAAGGTTCGTAACCACGTGATGTTTCAGCATGCGTAGATTGCACATGATTCATACGCACAGAACCTCACCGACATAGGAAGAGCGATCGTCCTATTTGGTGGAGCTTCTACTCGTGGCTGCCACGCTCGAAATCGAGTTCCGGCCTGTCAAGAGGACACGGGGTGGGTGATGGGTGTTCGGGTTAATCGTGTTTGGGGATTAAAGGCCGCTATATTTGGCTTCGAGGTGCGGCTTCCGGCCCCCAAATGAAAATGATGCTGATCTAGGTTCCCCAGTAGTACCCTGTTGCCCCTTTTCTTGTATTAAGTGGCTACTCAGGAACCTAGCGATGCTGTCTCTGACCTTGATTTTGATGTGATGATCGCCAGTATCATCATGACTGCGCCGATGATCCTTATGATGGTGGTGATGATGATGATGATGCTTGCCGTGTCTGGACTCGCGACAGCAACATGATGAATATGTGCGCTGCTTAGCGGCTTCTGGTGCATTGTCCATGTACACAGTGCGCAATGGGACGGGGAAAGATGCTCGAAGCCCAAATCACGTTCATATTCACAGTGCATCCTATGCACAGAGCAACCATCAGGGGCCAAAGCAACAGGAAGGTGATTCACGTGCACAGAGAGCCTTCTGCAGACGGCCACAGTATATTTTTATTTTGCATAGAATGCAACATATAGTACAATAGTAGTCATACTTATAATAACAATGAGTAAAAACGTTAATCAATAAATAAACAAGGAGAATGCACATGAAGGCAAACATCAGTGTATACATATATATATATATATATATATATATATATATCATGGAGTTCTATATCAGTATATGTATATATATATATATATGCTACCCCCCCTCCAAAACCCACCTAAGCGCCTTACTAATCAGAATAGGGCTTTGGGGCCCAGTACACTCTAATTATAAGAAGGACAGCAAACAATAGAATAGGTAATTATTGAGGCCCCTATAGCTGTTGGGTGCGTTGCATGCTGGGGTTTTTATTCAGAATTCCTCTCAGGGAGACACAGATACCACCCACACGCCCGTATCCGCGCCTGACAATGTCGAAATTTCAGAATGAAGGACGTGTGGGTGGTATCCGTGTCTCCCTGAAAGGAATTCTGAATAAAGATCCTACCATTCAACACGCTCAAAGGCTTGGAAGTCCCCTATAATTTCGGAATGTGCCACCTGACTTCTTTCGGCGTTCGAGCTGCAAAGCTGTTGGCAGCTCTGCTTTGTGGGGCTTTACCGGGGTGTAGAGGCTGGAAAGTATAGAGTTTTGGGCCTTCTATGACACACTTATTAATAAGGAACCCTAGGAATAATATTGGCAACTATGTACGTGTGTTTTACACCTTCTATGCTGAACAAACCAACAGCTGCAAGAAGAAGGCAGCTGTGGGCTAGCGGCTAGCGCCTACCCATGGTTTCAACTACCCATGTTTACCTTTATTTTCGGGCTATATCTTGCAATGACGGGAAAATGTGTGTATGTGTGTGTGTGTGTGGGTGTGAGCTTGGGAATGTCGTACAAGCTGTAAGCACAAGAAATCCTGCATAAGCTCGCCAACTGTATAAGCCCCAAAACCTACACCCGAACCCAAACCCACACACCCGCTTGGAGCCCTTACAATCAGAATCCTGCTGGCAACTCGAAATCCGGATTTGTTTTTTGGCTACCTGGAAAGGGCTTCGATTTGGGGCAGAAGGAGTAGGATGTCGGGAGTTCGGCATGTGGCTATTTCAAAGGCTGAAATAAATACCGACACTGTTTATGGCGTTCCCATTTCATAAGTACAGTGTAATATACCCCAAACAGTAAGGCCGTTGTATCATCTAGCTGGGGTATTGTCGGGCCTTGTGGCTAATGTGTTTATTGTGTAGGGGTTTAGGGGTTCAGGGTTTACGGGTTCAGGGGTTTAGGGTTTTTGTAGGGTTTAGTGTTCGCCGTCTCGTGAACCATACAACTGGAGCGCGACCCTCACCAAATGCTAAACCTTGTAGAAAAAACACTTTCGACAAAATCCTTCAACCTTTGAAACCTGAACTAGGGACCCACAAGTTTCTAAGCAACTTTAGCTCTGTAAATCTCGAAACCCGAAACTTCTGAGCCCTTAGAGCCGAAGTACAGCTTTTCCTTCAAAAGAACCCCTTGTAGATCTATATGGTATATAAAGGTAGCTTTAAAGTATCTAAACTTTAAGTCAAACCCTAAAAACTAAACCCGGAACTCAAAACAAGTCAACCTGAGGGGCTGAGTATCCTAGCCCGCGAAAGTTAACATTTTTAATTATGGCAGGGTTATATAAGCCCAAAAAGGTTTCTTTCAGGTTACCTACTCAGCTACAAAGAAGCTACCAAACCTCACGGCGCCTTTCTGGATCTGGGTCACAATTCGCGGGGCTTTTGTATTAAACGTGATTCGAAATGACACCGTAGTGCCTGCATATCGCGTAGCGTGCGTGCTACCCGTCCCCATTGGCTGCGCAAGGCAGGCTATGTTGACATGTTCATATAGTGGTCATGAAAGGATTGGGTACCTGAGGTAGGCTATATTGGTCTTCCCGCACTGGTCCTGACATGATGAGGTGCCTGGCCCAAGGTAGGTGCTACCCCCATTGGCTGTGCAATGCAGGCTGTACTGGTCCGAAACGGATTGGATACCTGGCCCAACACATGGGCCCGTGTTAGATAGCACGGACCGTGTTAATTAACACGGCCCCAGGAACCAAGAACCAAGAACCAAGATTCCCGGAAAACTTTTTGGACAGCATCTTGGTTCCCACACGTGGGCCCGGGACCGTGTTAATTAATACGATGCGTGTTAATTAACACGGTCACCTGGAACCAAGAACCAAGAGCCAAGATTCCCGGAAAACTTTTTGGACAGCATCTTGGTTCCCACACGTGGGCCCGGGACAGTGTTAATCAACACGAGGCGTGTTAATTAACACGGTCGCCAGGAACCAAGAACCAAGAACCAAGATTCTCAGAAAGCTTTTTGGGCAGCATCTTGGTTCCTGGACTTCGTCTTTAACGCGGGCCTACACACAGGAACCAAGATGCCGTCCAGAAAGTTTCCCGGGAATCTTGGTTCTTGGTTCCTGGAGCCGTGTTAATTAGCACGGCCCGTGTTGATTAACACGGTCCCGGGCCCACGTGTGGGAACCAAGATGCTGTCCAAAAAGTTTTCCGGGAATCTTGGTTCTTGGTTCTTGGTTCCTGGTGGCAGTGTTAATTAACACGGCCCGTGTTAATTAACACGGTCCCAGGTGTGTAAACCAATCTCCAGGCAGTTTTGTCTGTGGCAAAGACCCGTCCATATGCATCTATAGCGAGAAGGATATGCCATATGCAGACAGACACACATACACACATACGGACATACCTATAGATTTATGTGGCACGCCACCCCTCAAAACTACTTACATGTTTGGTACGGGGTAAGAACCAAGAGCAACTGAAGGAGAGAGACAGGATTCTTTTTTTTTTTTTTTTTTTTTTTTTGGGGGGGGGGGGGGGGGGCGGGGGCGGCGTACCATAAATGTGTCGGGGTGGGTTTTGGAGGGCGGGGTACCATATATATATATATATATATATCATAGAGTTCTACAGCATAACCTCCTCAACCGTATAGTTTCCAAAGCACTTTCCCTGACCTTCTCGGACCAGCCATTGTGTTCGCGTCGTGCACTGGTGCTGCCTGAGCTGCCCGCGTGGCCTTGTTGCTTCAGGGGTGTTTTTCCTAAACCCAAAACCCGAAACTCTGGGACTGAACGGGTTGGCGGAAAAAGTCGCAGAACAAAAAAAAGCCTACACCCTAAACCCGGCGGGGGGGGGGGGGGGGGGGGGGGGGGCTGGTTCCAAGGGGTCTTCGGGGTGAAGATTTGAAGCTTCTGTTGTGCTCGAGAGCCTTGTGGCTCTTCAAGTGCCACCCAGGGAGCCAGGGAGTTCATGTCTACAGGTTAGAAAAGGTCTGGGGCCCAGGAACTAGGGTTTAGGGCTAGGGGGTTCTGCTCGTGGTTTCAGTGGCTGTCTGGCGATCAGGCATAGTTTCCGTCCAGGTGGTGTCGCAATGTCCGTCCGGAACCAGACTATAGTCTCCTTAAGAAATATTTTTGATTTTGCGCATAAAAAACCCAAGAGAATATTAAACAACAACAACAACAACAACAACAACAACAACAACAACAACAACAACAACAACAACAACAACAACAACAACAACAACAACAACAACAACAACAACAACAACAACAACAACAACAACAACAACAACAACAACAACAACAACACAAACAACAACACAAACAACAACACAAACAACAACACAAACAACAACAACAACAACAACAACAACAACAACAACAACAACAACAACAACAACAACAACAACAACAACAACAACAACAACAACAACAACAACAACAACAACAACAACAACAACAACAACAACAACAACAACACAACAACAACAACAACAACAACAACAACAACAACAACAACAACAACAACAACAACAACAACAACAACAACAACAACAACAACAACAACAACAACAACAACAACAACAACAACAACAACAACAACAACCACAACCACAACCACAACCAACAACAACAACAACGACAACAACGACAACAGTAACAACAACAACAACAACAACAACAACAACAACAACAACAACAACAACAACAGCAACAACAACAACAACAACAACCACAACCACAACCACAACCAACAACAACAACAACAACAACAACAACAACAACAACAACAACAACAACAACAACAACACCAACACCAACACCAACAACAACAACAACAACACTAATGTTTATAAGGTTCTAAGGGGGGTATAACAAATCCAACAAGCCCTTCACCCTGAGGCCCCCTGGCCCTGCTCGTTCGACTGAACGCAACAATATCGAAACGTTGAACATCCCTGAAACACGCTCTCAACCTTTACCTTAACCCCCAAGAACCTACATTTTTACGGACATTATATAAAGAAATCATAATAAGGAACCCTAAAAAGGTAGGTTATTCAGGGTTAAGGTAACCAAAACTACACCCAAAACCCCTAAACCCTAAACCGTATCAACCCCAAACCTCGAGCCCCTAAGCCCCACTGCGCCCTTAAACGCCCTTCACCCTGAAAGCGCGAAGTCTCTCGCAGGCTGTAGATCCCCCTATAGCCCGTTCTGCAGATCCTTGATCAAGAACCCTTGTAAATCATCATCGATCCCTTTAAATCCACGTAGAAATTTAGGGTTTCGGGCTTGGGGGAGGATGTACTCTGCCGTGGCATCTGTTGCCTTGGCGTCACCTTCGATGTTTCAGAACCCGGCGACGCTGGGCGGGCTTAGGCCTTGAGGACTTGTGTTCAGGAATCCAGGGTGTGAGGGTTCTACGAGCCGTAATACTCAAAGTTCTGCAAGGCTTGACAACACTTTACAAGTTAATGCTTGGGGTTTGGGGCTTGTTGTTGGGACGTCCCAGATGTTGTCCGCTGATTCCCCGTGCGATGCAAGATTTCACCAGCCGGGGGGTTTGGCAGAAGGTTACTGCGAGGTTACTAGAAGGTGCTTCACACCAGGTGTTTAGGGTTTAAGGTTCATATATTGGCTATTTTTAGTGATGCATGCTTTTAGTAAATTTGACTGCTGGAGACGACGCTGCCGACAACGACAACTATTGAGCGATTTGTCTGCAGGGGCTCGTGCTACATCTTAAACTCCTCTAAACTTGGAAAGTCCTAAACCCAAAACTTAAAACCTACGACTCCAAACCCACAGAAGAAGCTGTATGCCAAACTCCACCCTTACAAACAACGTCCAAATTCTCAGAACCCCAAAACCGAAACCCTAAACCCTATAAGCCCCATACCCTGAAGCTTAGAGGACTGCTTCAAAGCCCCGAAACGCCTGCCAAGGAAGCGGCGGGCGAGCTTAGAGCCAGAACCGAAGGAGCATCCGGTTGCTACACTAGGTATCAATTCTATAGTCTCCTTAGAAAATATTGTTTTATCTTCGTTCATATAAAACCCCAGAGAATATTAACAGCATTGATTATTGTTGTTATGGTTCTGAGGGGGGTATAGGATGAGGGATACTTTCTAGTTTCCCTTTATGTATTGTGTAATATAGAGCCCCATTTTTTTTACTAATCTTGGGGACTGTTGAAATCGACACCTAAAACAAGAAAACAACAGCGCGTTTTTAGGGTTGGGGGTTCAGGGATGTAGGGTGTTTTTGGGTGTGGGGTTTCGGTTTTAGGGTTTAGGGTCCAACCCTGGCTTTTGACAAGAGAGGACATGAACCCTCAAGCCCGAGAACCCAACTCCTCAAACTCTAAACCCAAACCCTACAGCCTAAACCTACATCATAACCAAAGCCCTAAGACCCTAACCCTTGAAACGGCACGAACCTCGAGGATTATTATTGAATCCGCCGTACAGCATTCCTTATAGTGGCTCTTTCGGTATAGTATGCTAACCCTGGAAACGCTTAACCTAACCCCAAATCCTAAAAGCTACGGCTGCAAAAGTGCCAAAACCAAGTATTTGCACTAACCTGTTAAACCCTGAGAGGACATGAGCCTAGAGGATTGTAAGAGACCCTGTGCTTATTCTGCTCTTGCGGTAACGTTTTGCGTATTCCCCCAAAAGTCCCCAAAATTCCTAAAACCTAAACCGTTGCTGCGCAAGGAGCCCTTAAGGGCATTCTTTAAGAGTCAGCACAAGGAACCCTTAAGGGCGTTGTTTGAGAATCAGCACAACCCTTAAGGGCGTTCTTTAAGAATTCCTTTTAAAGGAGCCCTTCCTTCAAGATTCGTTGAAGGGGGCTTGGGCTTCCCTTCAGCGAACTCCCCCAAAAGGACCACCCCTTAAGGGGACCCTGCAAGGACTCCAAAAAGGATCCCTTATTAAAGGCAGCCTTAAAAGTAATCCTTCAAAGGACCTCTTGAAAGTTATCCTTTGAGGACGCCTTAAACGTAGTTCTTTAAAGGGGCCCTTACCAAAACTCCTTTAAAAAGAAGCCCGTAAAGGAACCCCTAAAACGGAGCCCTTGAAACGGGAGCCCCTAAAAAGGGAGCCCTTAAGGGAACCCTTAAAACGGAGGCCTTCAAAAGGGACCCTTAAAGGAGCCCTTGACAAAGGGAGCCCTTAAAAGGGGAGCCCTTAAATGAAACCTGCGAGGACATGAACCTCGAGGATGCGGACCTCGCGGACTTCGGGGAGCTGGTGACTGGGTTCTTGTTAGGAAACTACCTATAGTCTCCATTGTAGTTCCTTTTTTTTGGCTTGACCAGTTTTTGGTTTAGGATCCTATAAGAGAGATTTTGGTTAACCCGAAAAAGGAACTGCAATGGAGACTATAAGTACAATAATAGGGATCTATCGTAAATACTGTCCCTAAACTCTAAACATATTTTTTTTAAGCCTAGGAAACTACCATAATGGGGATCTTTAGCAAACAATGTCCCTAAACCCTAAACCCCTAAACCCCTAACCCTTAAGCGCTAAACCCTAAACCCTTACAGTACCCTTATCGAAACCCTTGTAGATCCCTTTAAGGAACCCTAAAGGGGACCCTAAAACCCAAAAACCCCTAATACCTAAACCCTATTCACCCTACAGATCCCTTAAAGGAACCCTTATAGTACCCTTGAAAGGAACCATGAAAGTACCCTTAAGCTTTAAAGGAACCCTAAACCCCTGAACCCTATTCACTGTGCACCCTACAGATCTCTTTAAAGGAACCCTTATGGTACCCTTGAGCTTTAAAGGAACCCTAAACCCCTGAACCCTATTCGCTGTTCACCCTACAGATCTCTTTAAAAGAAACCTTGCGGTACCCTTGAGCTTCAAAGGAACCCTAAACCCCTGAACCCCGAAACCCTAGGCCCCCAAAAGAAGAGCCCAGGTGAAACCTCAGCCGGAAGCCGGGCTGCTGGCGGTGGAGGCGCAGAGGGCTCTGACTCTGGGTTTCTTTAAAAGGTTCTTTTTTTTAAAAAAAAGGAAAAGGGTTCTTTTTTTGTTAAAGTTATTTTTTAAAAAGAAAAGGGTTCTTGTTTTTGTTAAGGTTCTTTTTCAAAAAGAAAAGGGTTCTTTTTTTGTTAAGGTTATTTTTTTGGTTTGGGGGGGATGGTCGGACCCTTAAGGGGTTTATTTAAGGAGTCAGGTTTAGGGCTTCCTTAAATTAAAGGGCTTAGAGTTTAGGGTTTAAGGATCAGGGGTTAGGGTTTCCTTAAAGGGCTGAAGGCCTGGAGTTCAATGTAGGGCCTGGGATTAGGGGCTTCTGGATTTCCTTAAGGGGTTTAGGACTTTCCTTTACCGTCAAGAACCTACCTTCTTAGGGTTCCCGATTATGATTTCCTTATGTAAGTCCTTCAAACGGTAGGTTCTTCAGGGTTTAGGGCTTTGGGTTGAGGCTTCACGGTTTTGGGTTTAGGAAGGTTCAATGTCTCCAGGGCTTGGGGATTGGGGCTGGCTTCCTTCTACGGCTGAGAAGGTTTAGGGCTTAGACTTTAGGGCTTAAGGTTTAGGGTTTAAGGATTAGTGTTTAAGGTTTAGGGGTAAGGAATTAGAGTTTGGGGTTTAAGGTTTAGGTTTGGGGGTTCAGGTTTAGGGTTTACGGCTTAAGGTTTCATGTTGACAGGTCAGGACGACGAAGATGATGAGGATAGGATGGTGACGATGTTGCATTGTCAGTGCTGATGCTGACGATGTCCGACGATGCTCATGACGATCACCGCGATGCGCTTGAACATAGTGACTTCGAGGTTTTAAAGGGGTTTCGCCCGGGGCTCTCCTGGCTCGATATACCTGTTATTCCATGGTGTTGGGGTTTCGGGGTTGACGTAATCATAAAGGTTCTCCGCGGAGCAAGAAGCGTGAATGTTATGACACATGTTAATGTTGGACGTAAACCTTCTATCGGCTATCGGCCACCCGAACATACAACTTTGCGCTGAAGCCTAAACCTGAAAACCCCAAAGATTACAACAGGTGCCTAAAACTTAATCTAAAGCCCCCAAAACCTCCGGCCCGACTCCCGAACCCTAGTCTGCGCAACATCTTCATTGCCTCATCAACTCGGTTTGGAGCTAGGGACTGAGGGGACTTTGCATTGAGGGTGCAGGGTTCGGGATAACGTGGGGTTTAGGGTTTAGGGTAGGGATAAAGTAAGGTTAGGGTTTCGTTTCCGTGTACTTCGGGGTTTCCCTTGCCAATCTGCCTCGAATAGATGCTTCTTCCCACCCACCCCAATAAGCCCAGCTATCCGCAGCCCGCACTTGAGGCGGCGGATGCTGTCTGGTTCCCTCCTTTGCGATTTGCGGTTATGCAGATGCTTGGCCGAAATTGCTCCGTTCCCCATGTTAGATACTTGTGTGTGTCATCTTTGAATCTTTTAAAAGCTTGTTCTAGCAGTTCTATAGGTTTCTTGGTACGCCACCATAGAATCACCCACTGGCCTCATGCAATCGCAGCTTTGCGGTTGGCCGGACACTTGACCCTAGCTCCGTCATCCTAACTAACACCCTCAGCCCGAAACCCACACCTCTAAACACCAAACTTCTAAAGCCAGGCCCTTAAATAAACCCAAGCCCCTAAGCCCCAAACCACTAAACCCTAAACCCTAAACCCTAAACCCTAAACCCTACCATGCCTGGCCACCCCGAGGGGGAATCTTGGTGCAGCGGCGATCATGATGGAGCGCCTGGCCTTGAAAATTCGGATTGACATGGCTAGTTCTCTGAATCAGTGTCCCTTTTAGGGTCCTTTTCATATCAGGGTGCCGTACTACCATGGGGATAATAAGGGTGCCCAAAGTCAGATAGCCGCCCATTGTTCATTCATAATTCACCCGCAATTATGGTATGAGATACCCCCCCCCCACCAAAACCGACTCTGATCCTTCAGGCAATCCCCAGAATACTCCGCCCAACCTTTTAAGCAAGCAGGATGCATAGCATGCACCCTAATACCCTATACCCTAAACCCCAATGCCTTAATACCCTAATACCCTAAACCCTACACCCTAACCCCCAATACCGTCGTACCCTAATACCCTATACCCTAACCCCCAATGCCTAAACCCTAATACTCTAAACCCTATAGGGTTTCTTCGGTGTCCTAAGTGGGAGTTTCCGAAAACAGGGGACTCTAACATAGCACCTTAAATAGTAGGATCCTTATTATAAGGACACCAAAATCACCAAAATAAGGTATCCCTAACTTTTGGAAACTCCCAAGTGTGTCATCGTGGGGTGATCGAAACGCTAGAGCGCTCAGCCACGACCATCCTCGCAGTCTCGCCGAAGAGGCCGCTGTTGGTACTTATAAGGCTGCCGTATCATTTTGGGGACCTAAAGAGGGACCCTAATTTGCAGAACTACCCATATACTCGTCAGGATAGTGTCCTAATATGCTTAGTAGCTGAGGAGGTAGCCTTTAGCCTCATTTTGGGGTTTATATGATCCTACAGAATTCAAGAGGTTAGACTTTTTCGGGCTAGGGTACTCGGCCCCCCAAGCTGTAGCTTCCACTCAAAATTCTTGGCGCAACTGTTGCTATATGGGAGGGCTTACTGCCATTTCTGCGAGTAGTTGCCCTCATCTCTAGAACGGTAACTCTAAAACCCTAGACTAAACAGTCATGCATCATGTCGTACCAGTACTCGCTAGTTTCAATGACCCGACATGTTCGCCCGCATGTCTTGCGCGACATCTTTTTCGGCACTCGCTCTTGAACAGTCGTTCGATATTCATCAGGCGGATGGTTCCAGACTCTGTCGATCGCTGGATTGATTGTTTCCTCGTGCCTCCCAAATGTCTGTGACCCCATTTCTTCAGCATGTATTCCGAGATGTGGTGCACCTCCTGTTTGGCTTCATGATGCCGTGGCGACTGGTGGCTGAGCAGAATTTCATGCAAGGAATTGTGTGTTTATTTTTGCGTAGGTGCTGTGGGTGCATCACCCTGAAATCAGGTGCTAACGCTAAACGGACTCGGGGGTGCGGGCGAGAGTGATCTCGTCGTTCCATTCATCTGAGGATTGTTCACGTCTAGTCGTGTGGAGTAGACCCAAAACCTCCAAACCCCATAGACCCAAAGCCCCAAAACCCGAAACCTCCAAAGCCCTATGCACAACAAGTTCAGCTTTTCAGGCCGGGCCGTCCCTGTGGCTTTGAGTGTTCAAGTGCCTTCATTCCTCTGCTTTTCCATGAGATGAGTCTGCATAGCTGTGCATGCTGTGGGTCCCTTAGAGGTTCTAGGGTTTTAGGAGGCATAGCTGTGCAGACTGTAGGTCCATGAATAAGGAACTCCCCTTCCCTCATGCCCTAAAACCCCTAAAAACCACGAAACACTAAACCGTTCCCTTACACCCAGGCTCGAAAATAGAGGGATCCTGTTACTAGATTTTCGGGACCCCGAATCTGACGTCATACTCCGGAGTTTCAAGCGTAAATGTGTAGATACCTTATATAGTTACCGTTCTAGCATCCTTTAAAGTTGAACCCCGTTGAAGAAAGAAAGGTGTAGATACCTTAGCATTCTTCAAAGGAGCCGTTAAAGGCACCCCTTTAAAGAAGGAAAGGCGAAGGTACCTTACACTGTCGAGTGCAGGGCGACCCGAGCTTGTCGAATCCCTTCTCCGCCACGCCGCTGACCCTGCCGCGCAGGTCTGTAGATTGGGACTTGCATACGGTTGCCTATACTGTAGGGTTTAGTGCTTAGGGTTTGGGGTTTACGGTTTAGGGCTACCTACATTTCCCAAGTTCCAGTGTAATTAGTTCGTTTCGTTTGGTTCAACCATTTCGAATTTCAGGATCTGCTTAATAAGGCAAGCACAAATGGAACCACAATGGAGACTACAGGTAACGGGCGGTAAACCTACAAAGTGTGCGACTGGGCTTAACGGATGCATCGCCACCCGCATGGAGGAGGGAGGGGGAGGCGTCAAAAGGTAGAATGAAGGATTCCTCATAATTAAGGCCCCTGAACTCAACCGGCAAAAAGCGCCCTGGAATCCCTACTATAGGGGCCTAAATAAGTACCTATCTTTTTGGGGGGTTCCAGATGATAATTGTAGTAAAATGGGACCCCAAACCCTATTCTAATTATTACGGCCCCTAAACTTCAGTACCCTTATAGATCTCTCATAGTAACCCTTATATATAGAGCCCTTTAAACCGAACCCTATTCTACTGATTAAGGCCTCTATATTATGTGTCATGGCTCGGCCCTCACGCCATCGTCCCTAATAGACTCACAGTCGCTAAACCCTTCAACCCTAAGCCCTACCTTAACCCCGAAGAACCTACATCTTTTAAGGACTTACATAAAGAAATCATTTTAAGGAACTCTAAAAGGCTTGAGGTAAGCTCAGAACACAGAATCCCGGCCCTTCCTAACCCACATCTCAGAACACAGACATCAGAAAGCAGCGTGCGAGGACGCGCAGGGCATCAGCTCGATTGATTTCGCGGCCTCCTCGCAGCACAATGGCTTCCGCTGGAGTTTCGGGTTTAGGGTTGAGGGACGCGCATGTCGTCCTGTTGCACAGAGTGTTGTCTCTCGCCAAGAAGTATGGCAACACCACAACAATAGTTAACATTATTTACCTCCTTATAGTCCCTATATACTTGTACTATATTATTCCCTGTCACCCTAGGCTGATCATTAAGGGCCCTGAATTTCTTTCTTTATGGCTCGGTTAACTCCTGATTATTTGCGAAGGAGGGAGGATTTCTATATAAATCTGAAAAAGGACCCTCATGGCAATCCTTAAGCCCATTATATCTACTTACTTTTATACTACCGCAGTCTCTAGAAGCAAATCTTGGAAAAGTGCGATGCTCAGGTGCAGGCTGGTGCAGACTACCAGATCGTGGACCTGCTGAGGTGCTCCAAAGACTAGAGCTGCCCCATGGAGTTGAGGGGTTAGGTCTGAAGGTTTTGGGGTTTAGGGTGTAGGGCGAAGGGTTCCTATAAAGGGATCTATATGGGGCTTAGGATTTAGGTTTGAAGTGTATGGCTAAGGGTTCCTATATAGGGATCTATAAGGGGTTTAGGGTTTAGGTTCGAAGGTTTTGGGGCTTATGGCTTACGGTTCCACTGTTCGGGGATGTTCAGGGTGTACAGTCAGTGTTGTATTCGTTATGATGTAAAACAAAACCAGCCAGGTGTAATTAGATGCGCCGTGTTTATGGTCATAAGAGGTCTTGTGTTTAGCTTGTGCTTCCCGTCCGCAAAGATGTTTCATCAGGACAGCCAGCGACAGCAAACAAATGACGCACACAACCATTACAACAGCTGAGACTGCAATCAGAGCAGGCGACCAACACTATCCATGACCCTAGGAACCAACCAACAGCAACCAACGACAACATCATCATCAACAACAGAAGCAGCAGCAACAACAACAGCAGCAGCGGCAGGAGCCACAGCAGCAGCAACGGCAACGGCAACAGCATCAGCAACAACAGCACCAAGAATAATTAGCAGCTAATTAGCAGTAACCACAACACGAACACAGACATTAATTACACAAACAGTAACAACAATCAAAACATGTGTAAACAGAACCACAACGACAACGACAACGCACGCAGCAACAGCCACGCAACAACAAACTATTTGGGCCATGCTGCTTCGGCAGAGCCCCCTGTAGTTGGAAGATATCCGCGCACCGAATCGCTTGACTGTGCTTCATAGCTTTGGAACCTTGACTTCACCCATGACACTTGTCAGAAGGAGCACTGTGCCAAACGAATGGCCTGAGCTCCAGCATGATTCCGAGACCGTGGTGAGCTGTAGCTGTCAGGGCACAATGAGATCTGCCACGCGGTTCTCCCGGGTGCCCAAACTCATTGTAATGTGCCATTTGAGCACAAAGCGTCCTCCAAGCATTGAGCCGGAAGGGACGCACCGAAGTCCCTACAGTTAGCCCGAAACTCAAAACCCAAGACCCTGAGCCGGCAAAGCCCTAAACGCTTTCACATGTCGTAATGCAGGCACCTATACTATTTTGGGGGCTCCTTATTGTAGCTATTACCACAAAATCCTAGTTTCATAATTAAGGCCCTTACACACTAGCCCCACGTGCTTTGTGTCCATTGGGAGTGAAGGCAGAATGTACACAAGCGCCGGAGCAGCGGAGCCGGTGACAGTGCCCTGGCAGGTACTGTAGTCACATTGAGCTCTTTGGGGTCATACGGTTGATGATATAAATCCTGCATTACCTTAAGGACCCTAAAAAATGTGAATTATGGCATCTTCCTTGTTATGGGTAATGCTGGGTTTATATCATCAACCGTAGGTGTTTATACTAACTAGGTTCCTGAGTAGTACCCTTTGGCCCTTTGCATTTTAAGCTCCCCTTGTTAGGAAAAAAGGTACACTTATTATAAAGGACTACTCAGGAACCTAGGTAGGCTTTCTGTGCTATACGGGTTCAAGGTCAAATGCAGAACGGCGGATGACACGAATCAGGAGCTTTTGCGATCCCAAGGCCCCAGGTTTTGGGCTCTTAAATGACGTCTTTCCTGAGGAGCCCTAGCCATTGAAACCATTGACCCCTAGGAAAAAGCAACTCTACGAGGGCCTATACCTTTCACCCCTAAACTCTAAACCCTCTGCCCCGATGACCCTAAATCCTAAACCTTATGATATGAGGTTTTTATCCTAAATCCTACAGGCCCTACACCCTAAACCCTAAAAGCCCTAACCTTGAGGTCTCCAGGCTGTCCTAAAAGGAATTTTTTTTCATTCGCAGCGGTTGAGCCTTGTCCAGGCGCTCGCCTAGCAGATAAATTCGGAGTGAAACAGAAAGACATCACCTCGGGGTAGAGACTTCGTCGGAGGTAACCTGAAAACCTACAGCTCGTAGCCACTCTGCAGCAGGTCCTAAGGCTTCCTCGATGCCGGCACACTGTACATGGCACGGTCGCATCTGTGAAGTCTCTACGAGTCTGGCGAGGACCAGACAGGCATCCTCAAGCCAGACAGCGTGGCCTGTAGCATCTCGCAACCTCATACTTGTGGGATGCCACGGACTGAGTAGTTTGGAGGGTGGTGGAGCAAGTGCAAAGACCTGTCGCGGAAAGCCACAAATAAGAGAGCCCGCTCCTGGCAAAGGCCAAGCAGGGACGGTCCCGGTGTCGTGGCTGTGGGGGGCAGACAGAGGCTGTCGTGAATCAGCCAACAGGTCGACATCCAGAAGCAGGAGCATGTTTCGGCCAACATCAATCCGCTCTGGAGTAGCTTCCAGGGCATTGCACCATTCCTGGACCGTAGCCCGAAGTACTGCCAACGGCTCGACATAGCTGGCAACGGTTTCCCAAGCACATGTGTCGTCTGGTGGCTCCAAAGAGGAAAGTTCCTCCAACAACCCAGGAGAGATGTCGGTCCGGATGCTCCAACCCGCCTCGAGAGAGGCGAGGCCTTGGGTATACTCGGGAGGAGCCTGAGCATGAAGTTGGGCATATCTGGCCTCCTCAGGCATAAAGGAGCCCCACGCAGCAATGCAAGTGGGCTGGGCAGTAAGGTGTCTCCTGAGGCGCCCGACGGAAGAGAACCGCTTGCCGCATGCTCTGCAGAGCGTGTCAACTGCACAGAGAAAAGCGTGATTGCGGTAACCATGCTTGCGGGCACAGTGCCCGGCCCATGCGCGACGGTTGGCAAAGGCGCGACGACATGGAATGCAGACTTCCGGCCACTCATGGGACTCAGTCAAGAATCCACACTGGAAGCTTCCAAAGGAAGAGGTCAGGGACCGGTGAAGGCACTGGAGTGCGGCAACACACTGGACACGCCTCCCCTCCAAAGCTCTGGCTCTCTTGACCAGTCCCTTGAATTTCCGAGGCGAGCCGTCGATAAATGCAAGCCAAGCCGGCCAGTGGCGAGCAGGACAGGGCATGCCGGAAGTGCTCCAAGTCCACTGGTGCAGCCAACGTAGGTCCTCCTGGAGTAACGAGGCATGTGGGCGATCTGCTTTCAGAATTGCCCAGACCACAGAGGGCGCTGAAGATACAACTTGGCCAAAGTATGTGAGTCTGTGGAAGCGGAGCCAGGTGTCAAGGCTGGGAAGTTCGAGGATAGCAAGACACGAGAAGATGTCGACATGCAGATCATCGGAGTGTTTGATCCCAAGGAGGGGTCTATAAAAAGACCACATAGCACCCTGAAGCAAGCGGTGCTCCCCTTTGCTCAGGGGACCCCAAGACCCTGCTCCGTGGAAGAGTTTGGCCAAGACAGTCGCAGCTAAAATGTGAGCCTTCCTCCGGACCGAGATTTGCGAGACCTTGTATACCTTCCTACGGCCTTCCGCGAAGGAGGCTCGTGCTTGTGCAATCCGGTAACGGATCTCTGAACCCAGCCCTCCTCCTGGGCTTTGCTGAGTGCCCAAGTGCCTGTAGGAAGGTACCAAAGGCAAGCGGACACTGCCACTCTCAAAGACAACTGGCACAGCTCCGGCGAGCCCAGTAGAGCCGAAAATGTGGCGTTTGGCTGCTCGGCTGCCAGCCCCAGCAATGTGCAGGACTCCTGCTGTCTTATGGGGTCCAAACGCAAGGGAGAAGCCGAATTCCTTGAAAGAGTCGACCAGGCAGCTGGTCTCAAAAGCAAGGGCAGATGCAGCTTGAGCAGGAGTGGTCAGGCGTGGAAGGGCAACGTCATCTGCCCACACGACATTGTCAAGGGTGAGCTCTTCAGTGGGGGAGGTGACAGGAGCTAGAGAGCGCTCACCATCCCATGGCAGCCGAATCGGCTCGGAGCATGGGTGGCCGGCAGCTCGGAGGGCATCTCGGCGATGGAGGACCCTCGCCACAACCTCGGCAAAGACGAGATCCGCCCAGCTGGAGCCTGGCCTAGAACCTCTTGAGGTCGCAACAACCTTGTCATCTCCTTTCAGCATAAAGAAGTTTCCGCTCTGGTAGCGGCTGGTCAAGGCTTCGAGCCAGGGGGAGGCTCCTGAAGCACTCATAGCTGTGGGAGCAAGCAGGTGCCGACGCAGAGCCGCAGACTCTTCTGGTAACAGCTGCAGGCCACGTGTGGCCTGCTGGAAGGCGGGATCATCGATCGGTTGGTCGCCATGCCGAGCGACAAGCTGCTGTATGACGGTATAAAAGGCAGATGCGATGTCCGTGAATAAAGTGAAGTGCGTGCGGCCTCGAGAGGCAGCAAAGCGCGCGGCTCCTCTGATGAGATGGCTTCCAAAGACGACGCTAATGCCCGATTTACCGCCAAGCTGTAGCTCAGGAGATTGAGTCTGGAAGTGCTGCTTTAAAGGCGGGCGGAGCGATTGATGAAGGATCTTACTCCAAGTAGGGAGGAGAAGGATTGCTCTGTACGAGCTGCAAGCGCTCATAGAACCTTTCCCTTTAAAGAACCAGACAGCCTTGCCCGACTTGAATCCGGCAGGCTCACACCCCCGTAGAGCTGTCTTCAAAGCGAGCCTGTGCAGGTGAGGTGCAAGCTGTTTCGAGAATTTTTTGCCGAGCTCGGCTGGCAGCCCGTCTGGCCCAGGGGCCTTGTTGGCTTTTGCCTGCGCAAGAAGCCGCTGAATATCAGCTTCGGTCGGCAAATCGAGCAGGGAGTCTGGGGGTGGCCAAGCAGAAGAATCAGCGGCATCTTCAGAAAAGCCCCGACTGACTCGGTCGACCAAGGTGGGGACAGAGAGCTCAACACCAGCTTCGAGTCCTCCAAAATGGCGCCGCCAGCGGGCGAGAATGTGGTCACCATCCGCGCACAAGGTGCCATCCTCGAGTTGAAGTGCCGGCAGGGGCTCCGCCCGATACGGCTGCTTGCGTTTGTGCGACAGAAGGGCATGGAGGTTCTGGAAGATCTCGCCCGATGGCCCAGTAGAAATGCGATCAGCAAGGAAGCTGAGGTATGCAGCTCTGTCACTACGGCAGGCCTGCCGAAGCCTTGAGCACCACTGCCCCAACACGGCCTGATGCGCTGCAACGGCAACATCAGCCCGTCGCCACCAGGAGGCACCGCTGTCAGACGCAGGGGCATCACGCCGTCCGCACCAAGTGTCAAAGCAGACAGCAAGTCTTTGGCATCGGATCTGGTGTTGTAAGCGATGCAGAGACCTGCGTGCTGCTGCGACTTGCTGCTGCAGTTGCCAAGTGGTCGCCTGCAAGTAGCTGCGATGCAGACGAGGCCCGCTCTTGCGTTTCAAGTCAGTGAGGATCCGCTGGACACAGGAAACCAAAATTGCTGCGTGTGCATGAGCGGAGACATTCCACGGTACAGTTGGGAGCTCGGAGAGGGCTTTCTCGAGAGCATCCGTATTGGCTGGTGCCAACACATCTGCAGCACAAAAGGTCCGGGGTCGAAGCAGCGGAGTAGGCGATGACCCTTGGAGAGGAAGCTGCACATGTAGAGCAACTGCAACGTGGTCTGGGCAACTGTGAGCAGCATGGACGCCTGGGACAGGGTACGACCGACAGCTGCCTCGTAGCCAGGAGCGAGGCACACACAGGTAGTCAATACGAGCGAGGCCACCGCCTCGCTTGTGAGTGTATGTGTGGGTAGGGCCAGAATGGAGCTCAGGCATGGAGGCGGGAATACAGCAGTCAGTTTAGCGCAGTAAAGAATGCAGTTGCTCGCCGGCAGCGTCCTCCTGCTCGGCCCCGTGTGGGCCGATATGGTCCGAGCCGATTGACCCGACAGCAGCATTGCAGTCGCCAGCAACAACAACCCATTCGTCTCGAGCAAGCTGCTTGACAAGCTTAGACGTCTGCTCCCACCAGCTTAGCAGGACCTCAGCTTCAGTCGCTCTATGCGGAGCATGCACCCCTACAAAGAGGATTTTAATCGGCTTGCACACAAATCGGACAAAGAGCCGTCGGGCATCCGAGAAAACAACAGCGAAGTGTTTTTCCCTGAAAGCCGGGGAGTCGGAGGAGTGCGATGTGAGGGGGTGGTTCTCCTGAAACCACCACTCCGTGCCCCATTGGCCGCGACAAGCACCACTAGCAAAGCGCAGAAAACCTCCAGCCCTCGAAAAACCCGCTTCGGCCCTGGTTTCCTGCAGGCATACAGCATGGATGCCGTGGTCGGCGAGCTGTGCAGCCAGCATGACGGCTCTGGCAGGTCGAAAGGCTAAGCCTTCAATCCCGTCGGAGCTCCCAGCTTGCTCCGAGGAAGGCCCAAGAGACAGTGCGTTGAAAGTGGCCAGGGTAAGAGAGAGGGTCGACAGACTGGGTGGCGCATCGGTATCAGTGGCAGTGGCCCCTTCACAAGAGGCCCCAGGCGTCTGCATGGCCCCTTGCGGCATGAACGGCTCAAGGATGTCGGCACAGGTAAGGCCAGAGTGATGCTGGTCGTCGCCAAGGTTAGCAGCCTGGCACGGTGGTAGAGAGGAGTCTCCTGCCAGATTGCGGATAGCCAAACCGGCCCATGGGAGGTACGGAGCTCCAACGCTTAGCCAGGCACACACAAGAGGGACGTGGGCTCTGAGCCCGCAGGAGGGACCGGCGTTGCGGGCGGCGGCTTTGGCTAAAACATCAGCAACCTCATTTCCCACATGCCCCTGATGTCCTGGATGTGCCCATAGGAGTCTCGGCCGGGGACAAAGCACGAGCGCAGCCAGTGCGCGTTGCGCATGGTCTGGGCTACACTACCCTGGACAAAGGAGCAGACCCCCTAAAAGGAATACCCAATATCCCATAGACCCGAAGCCGTTAAACCCAAACTTTACAAGGTCTTCAGGTTCACAACCGGAAAAGCTAAATCCTAAATCTTAGATTATCTTAAATCCGCAGGGATACCCAGAAATAGTTTTTAATCTTTTGTTATTATAATCCCTAAGAAACAGCTAAAATTATAATTTTTGCTAGGGTTCTAAGTTCAGTATAGAATCCTATAGACCTTAGGCCCTTAAACCCTTAAACTTGAGGTCTCCAGGTTCACAACCGGGTTCATTTGTACAGAACCCTAACCCTAAAGCCCATGAGGTCTCCAGGTTCACAACCGGAAAAGCAGTATCGTCTCCACAGTCTCCATCCGCTCATTGCCGAAGCCCCAGACAGGGTTTGGGGTTTCGGGCCTATAGTTTAGGGCTTTTAGGGTTTCGGGTTAGGGTTTAGGGTTTAGGGTTTAGGGCTTTTAGGGTTTAGGGGTTTAGGATTTAGGGTGAAGGGGTTAGGGTTAAGGGAGGGTAGAGCTTAAGTTTAAGGGTTCATGGTTTCGGACTTTAGAGTGTCAGGGTTCAGGGTTCAGGATTCTAGGATTGAGGTTTAGGGAGGGTCAAGGTTCAGGATCTGAGGGTTCAGGGTCCAGGGTTCAGGATCTGCGGGTTCGCGGTTTATCAAAGGGGAAACGGAGGGACCCTTAATGGGGACCCCTACCCTATAATGGGCTATATAATGGGTATAGAATGGCTATATCATGGGTATATACCTAGCGGTCCTTATGAGGGGTCCCTCCTTTTACACCCTCAACCCTAAACCCTAAACCCCTAAACCCCTAAACCCCTAAACCCTAAACCCTAAACCCTAAACCCCTAAGTACGTAGGACCTTTATGTATTATTTGACGGGTCTGTTTCCCTTCCAATAATTTCTTACGCCTTTTAAATAATTAACGGCCCTTTCAAATTTTAAACGGCCCTTGCAAATTTTAAATGGCCCTTTAAAATTTTAAACGGCCCTTTAAAATTTTAAACGGCCCTTTAAAATTGTAAAAGGCTCCTTAGACTCTTTCAAATTCCTAAAACTCCTTATAATTTTGAAAGAAACTAAATTATATTGGGGCGAGGCGCGGCCCATCTAAAATTTTTAGAAATCCCTGAAATCCTTAAAATTTTGAACGCACTGTGTCTGGCCTTCAAAAATTTAAGGAATGTAAGGGTGCTTTTAACATTTTCAAAAGGCCCTATAAGAATTTAAAAGGCCCTTTTAAAATTTAAAAGGCCCTTTCAAATTTGAAAGGCCTCCTTAAATTCTTTCAAATTTTGAAAGCCAGACACAGTGGCTTTCAAAATTTTAAGGGTTTTAAGGATTTTTAAGAATTTAAATGGGCCGTGCCTGGCCCCAGAACAATTTAATTTAAGGAATTTGAAGGCCTCTTCAAATTTTAAAGGGTCGTCTAAAATTTTAAAGGGCCTTTTTGAATTTTAAAGGGCCTTCTAAAATCTTAAAGGGCCCTTTAAATTTTTTCAACGGCCCTTTAAAATTTTAAACGGCCCTTTAAAATTTTAAAAGGCCCCCTAGATTATTTCAAATTCTTGAAATTCCCTAAAATTTTGAAAGAGACTAAATTATTTTGGGGCGAGGCGCGGCCCATTTAAATTTTTAAAAATCCTTAAAATCCTTAAAATTTTGAAAGCCCTGTGTCTGGCTTTCAAAATTTTAAAGAATTTCAGGGTGCTTTTAAAATTTTAAAAGGCCCTATAAGAATTTAAAAGGCCCTTTTAAAATTTAAAAGGCCCTTTCAAATTTTGAAGGCCTCGTTAAGTTCTTTCAAATTTTGAAAGCCAGACACAGGGCTTTCAAAATTTTAAGGATTTTTAAGAATTTAAATGGGCCGTGCCTGGCCCCAGAACAATTTAATTTAAGGAATTTGAAGGCCTCTTCAAATTTTAAAGGGCCGTCTAAAATTTTAAAGGGCCTTTTAGAATTTTAAAGGGCCCTTTCAAATTTTAAACGGCCCTTTAAAATTTTAAACGGCCCTTTAAAATTGTAAAAGGCTCCTTAGACTCTTTCAAATTCCTAAAACTCCTTATAATTTTGAAAGAAACTAAATTATATTGGGGCGAGGCGCGGCCCATCTAAAATTTTTAGAAATCCCTGAAATCCTTAAAATTTTGAACGCACTGTGTCTGGCCTTCAAAAATTTAAGGAATGTAAGGGTGCTTTTAACATTTTCAAAAGGCCCTTTAAAAATTTAAAAGGCCCTTTAAAAATTTAAAAGGCTCTTTCAAATTTTAAAGGCCTCCTTAAATTCTCTCACATTTTGAAAGCCAGACACAGGGCTTTCAAAATTTTAAGGATTTTAAGGATTTTTAAAATTTTAAAAGGGCCGTGCCTGACCCCGGAACAATTTAATTTTAAGGAATTTGAAGGCCTCTTCAAATTTTAAAGGGCCTTCTAAAAATGTAAAGGGCCCTTTCAAATAGATTTCGAAGAGTAGGATCGGGAGAAAACCACAAGAGACTTTGAATAGGAATATGGGAATACTCTCTTCTCCATAGGAGAATAGGCGTAGGGCCATGGGCAGGAGAGAATGGGCGATGCATGTTTGGGAGTAGGGAGTAGGATGGATTCGACCCTGGGGGTGGGAAAACAAAGCAATGAAAGGGAAATGATTTTCAATGAGTTGTATTGATTTTCAAGAGAGTAAGAGTAAGAGTAGGAGAATTGAAGTGGCTGATACGTGAGTAGGAGTACGGGAAAAGCACTAGAAGATTTGCATAGCAGGACAGTAGGAATAGCAATAGCAGATTCTTGCACAGGCTCTTGCATTCTTGCTCTTCTACTCCTACCTTTCCGTTTCCGTTCTCCCACTGTCATTCTGCTACTCCTTCTCTTGTATTCGCTTTCTCCTGTTACGACTCTCCTTCTCCTATTCAACTTCTACTCCTGCCTTCCTCCTCTCCTACTCCTAATGTATGACTCTAACTGTTACTATCTCTCCGTCTCTTATTTGCATATACATTCCCATCCCCCGACTCCTACCGTCCCATGCCGCTACTCAAGCTCCTGTTTCCTCCACCCCCTTATCCTCCTACTTTTAATGTTCCACTTGTGGAAATCGCAGTTAAATCCATGCATCAGACCAGTGTTCCTGCGAGCATGCAGTCAGTGATTCCTGTTAATGTGTATCCGCGACATGACGGACCGAAGGTCCCCCTTAGTCACGACGGAGCCTCATGAAAGATGGAAAACGTGCGCTGATCGAGTGTGGCCGCCTGTGAGTCCCGAACTTACAGGTGGTAGCGGAGCGCTGGAACTGCTGGGCTTGAGCTCGGCGGTGGAAGCGCTTGACGATCTCTGCTGTCGACCAGGAGATGAGTGCGAGTCGGGACGAGGAAAGGCCAAGGCTGGAGAGGTTCGATGGGTCGGATCCAGCCAGCTACAAAAGATGGCGCCGCAAGGCAGAACTAATGCTCATGGCACTACCAACGACGATGGCGAAAGAAAAATGGGGCCCGAAGCTTTGCGAGTACATCAGTGGCGAGGCTGAAGACGCGATTGAGGGCATTGCCGTGAATAAGCTGGTGGCCGAGGAGGGCCACAAGCTCATCTTTGAGGCATTGGACTCTCGTTACGCGGACTTGGAGCAGGACTCGTTGCAGAAGTACCTCAAGGAGTATTTCTTTGGGTCGCAGATCAAGGCCGGGGAGACCTACCGGAACCTCACGATACGGGTTGACACGGCCTACCGTAATCTCCAGGAGGTGAATGTAAAGCTTCCGGAAGAAGTTCGAGGCTGGTTCTTGCTTCGGAAATTGGCGTTGGACAAGAATGCTGAGGCGATGATCCTGACGGCTACCCAGGGCAGCTTGAAGTATGACGCAATCAATAAGGCGGTCAAGTCTGTGTTTCCCCAGGGAAAATGCTCCACTGTGGCGAACCGCATGAAGGATGTGTACGCTGCAGAGGCTGAGACTGCCGAGAACGAGTTGCCGGAGGAGGGCGAGGACGAGAATGACGTCTTCCAGGTGGTTGCCGATCAGTTCCAGAACCAGGAAAGCTATGACGACGAGGAGGTGCTTGACGTGCTGGAGACTTACCAAGACATTCGAAGGCGACTTCAACAGAAGAAGATGGGAAGGGGATACAAGGCACAACCAACCTCTTGGAGTCTGAGCGGGACGGTTAAGGGACGTTTGGAGCAGCTGAAGCAGAAGACCAAATGCCACATATGCAAGATGCCGGGACACTGGAAGCGGGAATGTCCCAAGCGCCGTGATGCCAATGCGGCGGGGACTACAGCAAAGCATGCCGGGACCAAGGAGGCCATGATCGCAGATGCCGGCTTCCAAGATGGTGACGGGCCGGAGTGGTTCATTCCGGTGGAGCAGATCGAGGAGCTGGATGTGTTCTTGGTTGAGGGTGCCGGGAGCGAGATTGATATCGTCGTGGCAGGTCCGGGTGAAACGGACTGTGAGCAAGTAGATGCCGTGCTGGGGGGCCTTGAAAAAGGGCTACTTTCTCCAGGAGTTTTTGAGGAGGCTTCGGACGCCGCGCGCTCGAGTGATGCATACATGGCTGTGTGCGACGAATCTCGGGAGTCATATGCTGCGTTGTCCACTCATGCTGTACCTGACACTGCTTGCCGTAGGACGCTTATAGGTGAGAAGGTTCTGCGAGGGCTTGAGCATGAGCTTCTTAAGAGGGGGCTCCGTGTCAGGTATGTGAATGAGCGGCACGAGTTTAAATTTGGAAATGCAGGGAAACTGCAGACGCAGCAGAGTGTAGTGATACCGGCTTGCATTGGGGGCAAGCTGATAGCCTTGAAGGCGGCGGTGCTTCCCGAAGCAGGGGCTGATACACCACTTCTTCTTTCCAAAGAGTGTTTGAGGGGTTTGAAGGCGACTCTTGATATGGATAGAGATGTGATGTATGTGGGGAAGCTTGGGGTCAGTATTTGTATGAGAGAGACTGAGAGGGGTCACTATGCAATACCCATTTTGGGCTGCAGAGCGTGTACCAAAGCCACCAGAGAGAAGCCACAGGTCAATGAAGTGCACGAGTCCGTGTGTGCAGCCACCACGGGTACAAGTGCCAAAAGCAGTGACTGTGACCTCTCTTCCCAGCCTTCTCCAGGCGATGTCGATGGGACCCATGGAGACGGAAGCGGAGATCGTGAGCAACACGGCCGGCGTTCCATGGCGAACGGACATCAAGTCCACACCGTTGATGGAGGACCTGTTGGCTGCACTGACGCCAGAACTGGTGTCTCCCGAGCCGACCAGCATGCCGGTGAAGCTGTTGGACAGTCGAGAAGATCAAGAAGGCGACGAGCCAAACGTGCCAATCAACGGCAGCGAGATTCTGGAGATCGGGAAGTACGCCAAGGCCGGGATTGTGAAGACCTTCGCGGAGATTTACGTGGAGGACAAGGCGTACGTGCAGTGGATCCGGAAGTTTGTGACAACGTCAAAGCCGAATGCCAAAGGACAGTCAAGCTCGACACCGATGATGCGACTGAGGTTGTACATTGCGTGCCGGGACCAGCTGAAGGAGAGCCGCGTGAAGATCGACAAGCAGCTCGAGGTTCCCAACGTGAACTTCGAGCCACCCTTCATCGACCCGAAGAAGATGGTGCAAGGACCGTTGAAGCTCACAGCCAAGGCAAAGAACACCCCAGCCAAGGAGATCAAGACGGTGACCAAGCAAGCCGCCGCTTCGAGCAGTGGTTACGGGAGCTGGGAGAAGGTGGATGCACCACCAACGCGCAGCAACCCCAGCCTGCAGGCGATGAAGGAGAAGATCATGAACCAGATGCATGCATTGCAGGCGCAGCTGGAGAACTTAGAGGACCTGGAGGAGCTAGAGCGCGACGACCTCTAGATGAGTCATGTCCGGATATGAGCCGGAGGGTGCCGGACCAGGCCGTGTGTGGAGCCATGTCCAAATGTGAGAAGCAGCTGTGCCGAGCGGGTTTGAAGATGTTGCGTGATGTTCCGGGCAAGAGCTTAGGTCAGGTCTCATGTGGGTCTGGATCTAGGCTTGACGTGTTGGAGTTGTTTGCGGGCACTGTTGAGCAAAACGCAGCAGCTGTAGGTCTCACTGCCGGGCATGTCCTGAAGTTTTCTCGAAAGTTTGAGCGACATCAGCGATATTTTGGTGAGCAAATGAAGACACACGTGCTGAGCCAAGTGGAGAGTGTGCAACCGCGGATGCTGTCAGTTAGCATGCCACCTGAGCTTCGAAGCATGTTTGTAGGCCAGTGTGATAGGGATGCCGGGTATTGCGCTAGCTACAACAGATTCGTGAATGCATTAGGACTGTGCCAGGAAAGCAGTGGGCGGTTGTTTGCGATTGAAATAGGACCTAGTGTGGAGCCACATCAGAGTCTTGCGAAGGGTGTAGGAGTGTTTTGTGTCAGTTTGCGCCACATAGGAACGAGCCTGTTGACCAACTGTCGTGAGCTTCATGAGAGACTGAGTAAGTGCAAGCAACTGAGCGAAGGGGAAGACATTGCGTGCAACATGAGGGCAGTGGCCAACTTGTGTGTCGCAAGCGTGCTTGATTGGAAGCGTGGGAAGGAGTTGGTGATCACGTCGACTTGTGTGCATGCAGTTGAAGATTTGAGACAAGGCGAGGGGATGACAGACCAGAAGATTATGGTGCTTCTGAGGAAGTGCCATGAGAATCTTGGTCATCCTTCGCCAGCTCGGTTGAACTTGCTGTTGAAGTCGGCGCATGCCAGTGAGCGTGTGTTGCGGTTGGCTCGTGGGTTGACTTGTGAAACGTGCAATGCCTTGTCGCGACCACGGAGCCATCATGTCACTAAGGTCAGGCGGGCCACAGAGTTCAACCAACAGGTGTGCCTGGATACTTTTGAGACTGAGGTGAGAGGAAGCAAGCTTCATTTTCTCAACATATGCGATGAGGGCACCACTTATCAACTCTGTATTCCGCTGTGGAAAGGCAAGCAAGCTAGACATGTTAGGAATGCCTATCGGAAGTTCTGGAAGCGCTGGGCCGGTGCACCTGTGCGTGCATTCACAGACGGAGGACCTGAGTTCGAGGCGGAGTTCGAGCATGGACTAGAGTTGGATGGTACGTTCGGGGATAAGGCAGCAGCGTATGCACCGTGGCAGAATGGGCTTACGGAGCGCAAGGGAGGAGTTTGGAAAGTTGCTTTTCAGAAGGCGTTGCTTGATACGAATCCCCGTTCCAAACAGGAAGTTCAGGAGCTGGTGGACAATGTGAATGTGGCTGTGAATACCATGACCAGGAAGGACGGCTATTCACCATGTCAACATGTGTTTGGTCGTGAGCTGCGGGTGCCGGGGATGATTTCCACTGAGTATGATCCTGTGATAAATTCGGGATTGGTGCAAGGGGAATCAGTGTTTGAAAAAAGGATGTCCTTTCGGCATGCAGCGAGGAGAGCGTTTCTGGAAGCTGATAGTGACAGTCGAATCAGGAAAGCGCTAGAGCATCGGACCAGGCCGGAGCGTGGACCGTTTCCTCCAGGTGCCATGGTGTACTTTTGGCGTCGCCACCGATTTGAAAATCGGTGCCATTGGCATGGACCCGCAGTTGTGATTGGTAGTCAAAGCTCCAAGTTGTGGATAGCTCAGGGGACTAAGGTGTACCGATGTTGTCCTGAACAAGTCAGGAGATTGACCCCAGAGCAGGAGGCAACAGTCAAGCTGCTACCAGCGGACGTTGTGCATGTGAGGCATGAAGTGAGTGCTCGCGGTGCGGGAACCTATCACGATATAAGTGATCAAGATAAGCCTCCCGAAGAGGCTGAAGATGATCAGGCTGGCGGTGAGTTACCACCAGTAGCCGATGGTGAGGCGAGAAGGTCGGCACGTGAGCGTGGAAGTGAGCTTGAAGTTGATCTTGAAGTTGAGCCGGATCCGGGTGTGTTGGACGTTGAGCATGGTCAAGGGTCTGCAAGCAGTGAGCCGCAAGTTGTGGATGGTGGTGCAGAACCTGTCGATGCGTCTCAAGGGTCAGCGATGGTGAGAGCGGATGAGCCGGACCGAGAAGCCGGTGATGAGTCACCGTCTAAACGATTGAGGACCAGTGAGTTGACCCAAGCCTTGAGACGAAGTGCTGATGGGCTTGACGGGATTCCTGGAAGTGGGCTTAGGGACCAAGTTGCGCGTGCTGAAAGTGTGCCGGTGCCGATGGAAAGCGATGATGAGCTTGAGGTGTTGGTGCGTCAGCGTGAGTGTTTCATGGTTGAGCGAACCAAGGGTCGCAAAGAGGTGGCAATGAGCAGCATTCCAACGGAGCGTCAGTCTGGCCTTCGCAAGGCCAAAGAGAAGGAATGGAAGAAGCTCTTAGAAAGCCAAGCGATCATTGTGCACAAAGGGCAGGCGGCGAGGGAACTTCGTGAGAAATATGCCGTTTGTGATGAGACAACCGGTCGGCGTGCAAAGTTCATGAAGTCGCGCTTTGTCATTACCGAGTCGGACAGTGGTCAGGGCGACGAGTACCAAGGGCTTAAGGCCAGGTGGTGCATAAGGGGATATTTGGATCCTGCTTTGCTGCACTTAGATACAACGGCGCCAACACTGTCGGCTGAGGGTTTTGCCATAACGACACAGTTGATTGCAAGCAAGCGTTGGAAGTTGCAGATTGCAGATGTTGAGGGCGCCTTTCTACGTGGCGACAAGCTTGATCCTCAACGAGGCCGCTTGTTTGTAGAGCCTCCCCCGGGAGGCATTCCAGGATGCGCGGAAGGGGAGGACTGTCTAATTGAGGCAGTGAAAACAGTCTACGGCTTAGCAGATGCTCCAAAGGCATGGTGGAAGAGCTTCACAGCAGCACTTGTCAAGCTCGGCATGCGACCCTCAAAGTTTGATCCATGCGTGTTTTGGTACTTTCATGAAGGGGCCATTGAGGGAACGATTTCGTTGCATGTTGATGACATGATTCTAGGAGGAGGGTCTGTGTTTCAGAAGAGGGTTGTTGATGAGTTGAAGAGGATTTACCCTTTTAAGCATTGGAAAATAGGAGGCGGAGAGTTTCTAGGTAAGAAGCTGAAGCAGGAAGCTGACGGTGAAATCACTGTGTGCCAGATGGAGTATGCGAGTCAGTTGCAAGGGATCCGGATCAGCACGGAGAGACGGAAAGAGAGAGAAGCGGAAGTGACCGAAGCTGAGCAACAGCAAATGCGGGCCGTCCTCGGAGCTGTCAACTGGCTTGTAGGTGGAAGCCGCCCAGACTTAGCTGCATGGTGCTCCTTGCTTCAGCAGAAGGTTTGCAAAGCACGAGTGGAGCAGCTGATCGAGACCAACAAGCTGGTGAGCCTGGCCAGGGAGAATGCATGCGTCCAGGTACGTGTGCTGCCGATTCCTGTACCGGAGGTTCAGTTTGTGGTGATGTCTGATGCTTCGTGGGCAAATGCCGATGAGAAGTGCAGTCAGGCTGGCTACTTGGTTGCGGCCGGAGACAGTATGCTGCAAAAGGGGCATTGGGGACGGTTCTCAGTGCTGCGATGGAAAAGTTACAAACAAGATCGGCAAGCCCATTCGACGCTTGGGGCTGAGCTGTTGTCATTGTCTCGGGCTATCGCGGAGGCAAGATGGATGAGATCCTTGTGGTGCGAGGCAATTCATGAAGCATATAGTCTGGAGGATAACACCAAGTGGAGCAGAAGTATTCCCTTGACGGCGGTTGTGGACTGCAAACCAGTGTTCGATCACGCCACATCGTGTACAGTGTCCCTGAAGGATAAGAGGATGGCCATCGAGATGCTGCTGGTGAAGAATGATATCAAGGAGCATGGCATAGAGCTCAAATGGGTGGCCACCAAGCAGATGATTGTGGACTCCTTAACGAAAATAGGGGCCCCTGTCAGTCTCCTTCTTCCGGTTCTTAAAGAGGCGTGTTTTATCTTGAAAGAAGATGAAGTGGTGAATCAGTGGATTGACAAAGGAATCAAGTACAGAGGACTGCGAAATCGGTCTGATGCATGTTCTGTTTTGGGGGTGTGTGGAAATCGCAGTTAAATCCATGCATCAGACCAGTGTTCCTGCGAGCATGCAGTCAGTGATTCCTGTTAATGTGTATCCGCGACATTACGGACCGAAGGTCCCCCTTAGTCACGACGGAGCCTCATGAAAGATGGAAAACGTTCGCTGATCGAGTGTGGCCGCCTGTGAGTCCCGAACTTACACCACTCCCATTCTCTTAATACTCCAACTCCCTCATGTCCAATCTAGACTACTTACTTGTTCTATTCTTTAACTCCTACTCGCTCAATTTAGTGTCCTACTCCTTACCCGCCCTGCACCTCCTCTTACGCCGACTTCTACCGCTATTCCTGTTCTTACCCTGACTCTCCCCTACACACATCTTGAGCCTTCCTAGTTTTCCCAATTCCCACCACCATATCTACTGTCTTATTGTTATTCCAGCTCTCTTATGTCTACTTCTAGACTACCTGGCCTACTCTTCTACTTCTACTCTCTCTAAATTTGTTTCCCGCTCCTTACCACCCCCCATCCCGCACTACACCTCCGCTTAGCGCTACTTCTAAGGTTCTACCATGTTCTACCGCTACTTTTGTTCTGATCTTGTTCCTACAGGTACGGTATTCCTAGGCTTGTCCCAATCTCTACATCTGTTGTTATTCCTACTGCCCTACCTCGATGCCTACTCCGTGAAGGGGAGGAAAAGAAGAGTAGGAGTAGGAGAACAAATGGGAAAAGAGTAGGAATAGAAGAGTAATCCAATGGAAAGAGGAGACTAGGGGCAGGGAGAATACGAATCACATCACAGCGAAGGAATAGAAGAGTAGGAGCGGGAGAAAACGAGTAAGAAACCAGGAGTAAGAGAGTAGAAGTAAGAGAGTGGGAGAGGAGAGTGTGTTGTTAGAGGAGCAGGAGTAGGAGAGTAGGCAGAAAGCAAGAGAACAGGACAGCAGAAGAGTAGCACAGGAGGAGAACAGGAGAATGGGGGTTGGAGACTAGGAAAGAAGGGAATTGAAAAACCTCCGGGGGATTGGAAACTGTAAAAGGGCAGCAGAAGCATGAGCATGGAAGTAGGAGAGTAGGACTGTGAACATGGGAATAGGAAGGTACGAATAGGAGACTAAGAGTGGCCGAGAGCAGGAGTGGGAAAGCAGGAATAGGAGAGCAGCGGTATGATAATAAGAAGAACAGGAAGGTAAAGTAGATGAAAAGGAACGAGAGGGCAGGAGTAGGAGAGTAAGAGAACAAAAAGCAGGAAGGTAGGAGTGACATGATGGGATTGAACAAAGTATGAGATGGACTCCGATTCCCATCATATTCCCACCCCATTACCTGTACTTCCCTATTCCTATTCCTCTATTCCTGCCGATTAGTAGGATGAATTCCACACCACGGGTACGACAAAAGTAGTGTAAGGGAAATGATCTTTCAACCAGTAGTAAGTAGACGGTTTCAAAAGAGTTTTTTAAATAGTCGGAGAATAACTAGGCAGGGCAGGAAGGTAACTGCAAGAATCGGAGAATAGGGTTAGGTGAGTAGGAGTACAAGATAAAGAGATTAGAAGAGTAGCATAACAGGATAGTAAGATGTCATATCTTGCTCCTACTCTCTTATTCGTATTCTTCTGGTACGTCTCTTCTACTCCTTTTCTGCTAAATTCTACTCCTGCCTTCCTACTCTCTTACTCCTAATATGTGGCTCCTCCTCTCCTAGTCTAACTCTTCGTCTCTTGTTCGCATATTCCTGTCCTCCGACTCTTAATGTCAAACTCACTGTGCACATTCTCACTCCTATTTTCTCCGCCCCTTATCCTCCTATTTCAAACACGTTCTACTCTCATTCTCTTTGTCTTATTCCCACTCCATCATATCCATTCCTACTCTCTCAATTTAGTTTCCGATTCCTTGCCCTCCATGCACCTTCTCTTAGGGCTATTTCTAACCGCTATTCCTGGTACTCTCTCCTACACGCATGTTAGTTATTCCTAGTTTTGCGCGATTCCCACCACTGTATTTCCTACTGCCCTACCTCGATGCCTACTCCTTGGAGGGAAAAGAAGAGTAGCAGGAAGACAGCAGCAGTAAGAGAACACGAATGGAATGGTCGCAATAGGAGAGCAGGGGGAGTAGACGCAAGGTGAGTAATCGAATAGAGGAAGGAGACTAGGGGTCGGGAGAATACGAATCAAAGCAAAGGCACAGAAGAGTCGCAGCAGGAGGGTACGAGCAAGAAGCTACGAGTACGAGAGTAGTCGGAGAGTGGCAGTAGTGGGAGAGTGGGAGTAGAAGAGCAGGAGTAAGGGCGTAAGAGGGTGAGGAGTGGAGGATAGGAAATAAAGAATGAAAGATCACTGAAACAAGAAAGGAGGAGCATGAGAATGGGAGTAAGTGAGTAGGACTAGGCAAATGGGAATAGGAAGGCGCGAATTGGAGAGTGAGAGTGGTAGAAAGCAGGAGTAGGGTAGTAGGAATAGGAGAGCTTGCAGGTGACTTTGGGCTGCACAATCTTAAACCCGACGAGGAGCCCGAGCAGCTACGACACCTCAACCCTGAGCCCTAGCTGAATAATTTAGACTCAATACTATACAAAGAGAGACCCGTCAAATAGTACATAAAGGTCCTTGCCACAAACCCCTAAACCCCTAAACCCCTAAACCCCTAAACCCCTAAACCCCTAAACCCTAAACCCCTAAACCCCTAAACCCCTAAACCCCTAAACCCCTAAACCCCTAAACCCCTAAACCCCTAAACCCCTAAACCCCTAAACCCTAAACCCCTAAACCCCTAAACCCCTAAACCCCTAAACCCCTAAACCCTAAACCAGTTTAGCTTCAAGCATTAAGGCCCGAGGTCTTCCGGCGTTAGGGGCCGGGTATTGGGTTGTGCGGGATTAGGGGCTTAGGGTTTAGGGGTCCGGGGGTGTTGGGTTGTGGCATTTAGGGGTGTAGGGGTTATTGGAGGTAAAATAATACTAATAATAATAGCAGTAATAAGATAGCAACAGCGAAGTCCTTTGGGAGCTAGGGCTATCAAGTTCAACTCGGCTGGTGAACTTAAGCTTTCTTCATAGGACTTAGCTTTTTCCCGGTACTGACTCGTTTTGTGTTCCCTTTTTTGCGCCGGGTAGGTTCAGGAATTGCCGTTGGCATGTTGCCTGCTCAGGCTTCGCCGTAACAAATTGTGTTGAGGATCATTATGTCAAGTCATATCAAGTCGCAAGAATGCAGCAGCATACACCCTAAGCCCTATGAGCCCTAAACCCCTAAACCCAAAAGCCTCAGAACCCCCATCCCTAGCTTTCTTCATGGCAGCCATGAGCCTATGTTTGATGAGGCTGAACGTGCATGACAGCGTGCCGCGCTCGCCATCGTCGAGGTCGATAATGGCTGCGAGGCTTGCAGCCTTGGCCTCAGGCAAGCAGAACTAGGGACGAGTACTCTCCGACGGCTCTGGCTTCTTGAATGGGAATATGGATAAGGAAGCTTCAAGATGTAAGCAATTAGCAGTACTAGGACAGGTTTAGGGACAAACTAAGATCGTCCACACCCTTACCGTTAGCATACTCATCTTCTTCATCATCAACATTAATACCCACAACCATACAGGACAAGCAGCGGTTTGCATGTTTAGCTAAAACATGCTATACATATGTGTCTGTCTGTATGTATGCACGGATGTGCATAGGATGGATTGATGGCTGGATGGGTGGGTGGGTGGGTGGATGGGTGGATGGGTGGATGGATGGACGGATGCATGATGTATGCATGGACGTTTGCATGCATGTATGTATGCACGTGTGTATGCATGTATGTATGCATGTATGTATGCATGTGTGTATTTATGTGTGTCTACATGTATGTATACTTGTCTAATTGTATCTTAGTATTCCTTTTTATTGATAGTGCATTAGTATTGTCTTTTTCTGTCTTATCCATATTCTTCTTATTACTCCCATTCTAAGTCTTCGCATCCGGATTCTGGTTATACTTCTTCTTCCGGTATTTAGCACGTTGTTACCATGGTGGTTATTCTGATGGTTAGTTGCTAGTTTTACCACAGCTTGACAATGATTACTGTCATTATTGTTATCCAGAATAGATTGTCATTCGTCTTATTGTTGGCTTAGCTGCTATTATTGTTATTACCGTCAGTGTTGTTGTTGTTGGTGGTGGTGGTGGTGTTGTTGGTGTTGTTGTTGTCGTTGTCGTTGTTGATGTTGTTGTCGTTGTAGTATTGGTATGATGGTGATGGTCTGTTATCAACAATACTTAGGGGTACTTAGAAATATTCTTCATTATTTGGTTGTTATAATCCCTAAGAAACAGCTAAACTTATAATTGTTGCTAGGATTCTAAGTTCAGTATAGAATACTTCGTCATGCCGAAGATCTGCTGAAGTCCAGGAACCTGCGCCTGAGCCAAAGAAGGGCCCCTTTGAGCGCAGCCAAGATCAGGGAGAGGAGAGGTGTAAGGATTCGGAGTTCAGTTTAGTGATTAGGAGTTCAGGGTTTAGGGTTTGCAGGTTTTTTGGGGTTCAGGGTTTTCAATCTTCGCAGGCTAAGTTTGGGTTCAGCTTCTCTTGGTTCAAGGTTTAGGGCTTGTAGGTTAGGGTTTAGGGTTGGGAGGTTTGCAGGGTTTGTAGATGTGTTTTGGTTTAGGGTGTACGATTTTCAGGGTCTGTAACTTTTTCATACATATGTGTCGTTTATGGTTTTGTAGGGATGTGTAAGCTTTGTTCATGTCGGGTTGGGGGTTTATGGTTTGTAGGGTAGGTGTTTGGTGGTCCAGGGTATAGGGCCTGCTGGTTTCGTTGGTTTAGAGAGGGTTTAGGGGTTTAGGGTTTAGGGTTTAGGGGTTTAGGGTTTAGGGTTTAGGGTTTAGGGGTTTAGGGGTTTAGGGTTTATGGTTCAGGGTTTAGGCTTGGTGTGCAGTTTACCCTTTTTTGTTGGTGCAGATGCCCCGTTACCTTGAGCGTCGGCTAGGGAAAAGATCACGACATACCACGGCTACATGGGGACGGGAACTTACTACATAGATACCGGGTCATCGCTTTAGGGCGTAGCCAGTCTACTTCGAAAGCCTATAAACTTACGAATCCCAAAATGCCCTAAATCTACCGCGCGCCTAAAATTCAGAAAGGCTAGCTATGTTGGCTTTGGTTCGGCACCCAGACCCCCGGGAGGATCCAAAAAGTAGATCCCTTAATGAGGGTTCCTATAAAGTACCCTTAGTAGTATAGGGCCCCAAATTAGGGGATCTACTTTCTAGATCTAAACCCTAAACCCCTAAACCCTAAGCCCCTAAACCCCTAAACCCTAAGCCCCTAAACCTCTAAACCCTAAGCCCCTAAACCCCTAAACCCTAAGCCCCTAAACCCCTAAACCCTAAACCCTACTTTCTCGATCCTCCCGGGGGTCTGGGCATATCCTAGAATGCCACAGGAGCCTCATCAAGGTCGCTCCAACGGCAAAGAGTTTACACGTGGGCCCGACATCTGCCTCACACTCTGTCACCGAAGACGAAACTACTATTTGCTTAAGAAAACCACCCAAAAAATAAAAGAATAATCCCCATATTACCCCCATAAGGAATATATTTTTGTTCTTAAGCAAATAGTAGTAAAAGGATACTTAAAGGGTCACGGGGCTTAGTAGCTATGGTTACAAATAAGGTAAGTATACTTATAATTGGATATAACCCCAATTAGGGTACTTATAACTGTACTTACTAAGCCCCATGAACCCCCTTCTAGAACCCTTATAGATCCCTTTAAGGAACCCCATTATAGAACCCTATAGTATCCTTAAAAGGAGGCCCTAAACCCTACTTACTAAGCCCCATGAACCCCCAAGTACTCGAATCCCACCCTAACCGCGAGCCCGGAGCCCCTAACCCCCCGTATGACGGCGGAAGCTTTAACAGAAACGACCCTCAACAAAAGCCCTGAACCCCTAGACGCCCTACTTGGGGGGTCGGGGGACTTAGTAAGTAGTTCGTAAGTAGACTTATAAGTACCTTAAAAGGGACCCTAATTGGGGTTAATGGTACTTATAAGTCCCTAAAATAGCCAGTTACCAAGTCCCCCGACCTTCCAAGTACCCAAACCCCCAAACGCCTAAACCCTACACCCCCAAGCCAAAAGCCCTGAACCCCAAGCCGTAAAGTTCCACAGCCCACCTCAGAGCAAGCGAAAGCCGCCTCGAAGCTTGACAGGTTTAGGGTACACTCAAGGGAAAAGGTTTGGGCGGTTTAGGGGTTTAGGGTCCTCTGAGAGTTCCCATGGATAGGGTTTAGGGTTTAAGGACCCTAAACCCTAAACAGCCTAAACCCTAAACCCTAAACCGCCTTCGGCGTACCAAGAATCTGCGGCATTGGTTTGGCTTTCCACGAACAGCCGCAAGCTCTTCGCAACCAACGGTTTCCAGCCGCTCGTGCTGAACTGCTACCTGCTACCAACTCCTTAACCCCGAATAGCCTACCTTTTTGGGGTTCCTTTTTATGATTTCTTTCATAAGTCCTTAAAAATGTAGGTTCTTCGGGGTTAAGGTTGACGTTGCAATCCATGTTGATGCCAATACTGTCTGCGGCTGGGTTTCATCTTTATGCTGCGTACCAGTTTGTATGCAGGCGTGAAGACATGTACGCCTACACACTGGTGTTCATTTTCTCACGGTTTTCCGGCCATCCTGTGCTACTACCGGCAGTATGTTTTGGCTTGCCTTGTCATTCAATGCGCTGTGCAGTCCAAACCGATGCAACATCATGCAGCAACAACATGCAACCTGGCCCACTGCAGTGCAATGGCATCCAGTCGGTCGCTGGGTCGGTCGGTAGGTTACTACGTATGCATACATGGGTGGTTGTCAAAATTATGGTCCCTTTTTGGGTCCCTAATATAGTACGGCACCTTGTATTTAGGGTACCCCAAAAGGGACCCTAGTTTTGACAACCACCCACATGCATGCATGCATGCGTGCATGCATGTATATGTATGCTGCTCAGAGAAACACGTGCGTGTGCAGGTTTACCTACATGCACCTGCATGTGTTCTGCACATCCTCATGCACCACCCAACCTGGGCAGTAGATCGAGCCAGGAACCGGTGAGCCCTGCGCAATCTTCGTGTGTAGCATTCCCGTACGCTGAGGATAGCAAGTGCTACCCCGAAGCAGTTTCTTAAATTAATCCCCAAACCCCCTAGACCCCTAAACCCCTAAACCCCTTAAACCCCTTAAACCCTAAACCCCATACGACTCAAGCCCCCGCACCCAGATCTGGGCTGTGACATCCTTAGACCTTGGAACGCCGAAACGACCAGCGAAAAGAAGCCCAAGGATGCTTGGGGGTTCATGGGACTTAGTAAGTACAGTGATAAGTACCCTAACTGGGGTTATATCCAGTTATAAGTATAGCATAACCATAGATACTAAGTCCCATGAACCTTTAAGTGTTCATACGCCAACCCTAAACCGCAAACCCTATGATGTCTACCATGTTCATACGACCACCTTAAACCCCATGGGGTCTACTATGTTCATATGCCCCTAAACCCTAAGGCCCATGAGGTCGACCATGTTCATATTTCCCACCGCAAACCCTAAACCCTGAAGCCTATGACGTCTACACTGTTCATATGCCCACTTATGCCCTAAGGCCTATGAGGTCTACAACGTTCAGACGCCCACTCCAAGCCCTAAACCCTAAGCCCCAAACCCTAAGCCCTATGCCCTATAAACCCTAAGCCCTACAAGCCCTGTAACCCCTAAGCCCTATAAGCCCTATCGACCCCAACGCATTGTGAGGTCTACGATGTTCATCTGCCTGAGCTTGGCTCTTTATCTGCCCGACGTCTATGCGCTGACAGATCTCGCCTACGACAGCCTGGCTGGGCCCTGAGCTCGAGCGTGCGACGTAGAATCCCGGGGCCTCGAAAACTAAAAAAAAAAAGTAGAGTCCCTACTTAGAGCTCTAGTCATATCGCGAAGCCTCAGACCACTTATAATTCCAGTAATGTCTCCAAAAACTCAGATCCAATTTTACGGCCCTGCATATCGGCTCCTGCGGCTTGAAAGCCTCCACTGTCCCAAGATCTACCTCAAAGCCGCAAAAGTCATGGAACAACGCTGCTTCTGTGAGTACGGAAGACTCCTGCGTTCCGAAGTTTGAATACAGTAAACCCCATAAAGTTGGAAACCGGATGCAGGCCAAATAGTGCCGGGATTCCCAATACAATAATTGAGGCTATTGGATTTCCACTTTGTTGGTCATCATTGTAATCCGAGCGTCCTGTCATTCCTTCGAGTTTAGGGCTTACCTTAAGGCGCCATACTTCCGTTTTGGGGTTACCTTGTAGGATTCTAAGTATGGAGCCTACGGATATAGCCAGAATTGAGGGAACGGAAGAAAAACTCGCGAAGCACAACGCTGCGATGCTTCGGGGTGTTTTAAGGTTCAGGAGTAATAGTGTCAGGGTTGATGGTTTGGGGGTTTAGGGTTTGGGGTCCATGTATGGAGAGCCAGAAATCAAGCAGGTTTAGTAGGGTTTAGGCTTTGCCGCTACGATAGAGATCTAGAAAACTTGCACCAGCAAGGAAAGTCCCCCTTCTAGACTAGTCAATAGTCCTATCAGTAAACTGTTGCATTCGGCCGACGAGACTTCTACCGAACTTCCCGAATCAACCTTAAGCCCCCAAAAACCAAACCCCTCAACCCTTTACCTAAACCCGAATAAACCCTAAACTCCAAACCCAAAAAACGATGCTGCTGACCTGTAGGATGCACTGCTTGTCTGCATCTTCCTCTGCTTTGTGGCGGACTTCCTCGTCCAGGCCAGGGCTTTGTGGCTCTGTGACAGTATTTCGCGCCTGCGCAGCGGTGAACCTATCTCTGGCTATTGTGTTTTTTTGGTAGTATTTTGGAGGTACCATACGTGTAAAGTCCTTCATTCTTAAGCTTAGCAAATCAGAGAGATTTTTGGCAGTTTTATTGAGTCCTTCCAGTATATTCCCGGAATCTCAAGAAACCCTACGTCGTCGGTCCATCTCTGAAATTGTTTCGCAAGGGCCGGGGACTGAACCCAGCCCGTATTCCTTCCTGCAAAGATCTACACACAGCCAGTCGCAATGTACAGTAAACCCCATAAAGTTGCAAACCGGATTAAGGCCAAATAGTGCTGGGATTCCCTATACATTACTCTTAAGGATTGAGGCTATTGGGTTTCCAACTTTTCGGCTTCTACTGTACGCAAGCGACGCACACGTCACCTTCATGAGACGCAGATCTGAAAAATCGCGAAGCCTGTCATATGAAGAGGATCCCGTACGTAGACCTACAGTCACAGAAGCACCCGACCATGCCGTGCTGAGCCCAACCGGAGGGATTCGCTACATTGCGAAGGCCTATACTGATGTGCGATAATGTAGGAACCTGATTAAGAAACTCTGGGTCCTTATTACCAGTAGGGTCCCAAATATGAATCCTACTATTCTTGGGGTTCTTGGGCCAGGGTTTCTTAATCATCCTACATTTTTATAGTACCCTTATAGGTCCCTTTTTGTCACCCTTTTTGACCCCGTTAAAGGAGCCCTAATAAAGGCCCAAGGTTTCGTAATCACGTTCCAACATTAGCTTGAGCTCCAACCCCTAAACCCTAAACCCTAAACCCTAAACCCTAAACCCTAAAACCCTAAACCCTAAACCCTAAACCCTAAGACTTTAGAGCTGTGGACCGGGCTTCAGGTTTTCGGTTTCTACCAGACCTACATGTGACCCAGCAACCAGAGTGTTAGGCTTTTTTTGGGGGGGTTTTGGGGTTTAGGTTTTCTGTTTTGATGTGTAGGGTTTTAGGGTTCAGGTTTGGGTTTAGGGTTTAGGTTTGGGGTTTAATTCGGTTCATGATTTCAGATTTAGAGTGTTTGGATTTTTCGGGCTTGCAGCTGAACAGAAGGGCTTTTGGGCGAGTTCAGTCTTCTTGTCGGGCTTGAGTAGGAAATCCGAATCCGGTTTCTAAGACAGAGATGAGATGTTGCGATGTTCATGTCTGGGTCATACCAGGAAAGCAGGATACGGATGTGAAGTAGCAGAGGCACTTGGCCGGGTTGCAAGTAGACTCCCTACTTCTGAACCTCAACGCTGAGAACATCGACTGTTGGCGTTGTGCATAGCACGAGACTTGGTTGGATATCTTATCTGAACTTCTTCCAGTAGATGCAACAAAGTTGGCACCACGCAACTGCTTCTGCTGGTGCTGCTGTCCGTACCCCGTGTCCTTCACGTCCTTCTTGCTGCATTACTGCAACTGCTCCCGCTGAATCTACTGCTACTACTACTACTACTACTACTACTACTACTACTACTACTACTACTACTTTTACTACTTTTACTACTACTACTACTACTACTACTACTACTACTACTACTACTACTACTACTACTACTACTACTACTACCAGTACTTTTACTACTTTTACTACTTTTACTACTTTTACTACTTTTACTACTACTACTACTACTACTACTACTACTACTACTACTACTACTACTACTACTACTACTACTACCACCAGTGCTACTACCACTACTACTACTACTACTACTACTACTACTACTACTACTACTACTACTACTACTACTACTACTACTACTACTACTATACTACTACTACTACTACTACTACTACTACTACTACTACTACTACTACTACTACTACTACTACTACTACTACTACTACTACTACTACTACTACTACTACTACTACTACTACTACTACTACTACTACTACTACTACTACTACTACTACTACTACTACTACTACTACTACTACTACTACTACTACTACTACTACTACTACTACTACTACTACTACTACTACTACTACTACTACTACTACTACTACTACTAGTAATGCTCTTCGCCCCGCTTCATCACCGTCGTCATCATAACTGTCAGCATGGTCATCTTGATCGTCACAGCCATCCTCACAGCAAGTATCAGAATCGTCATCTTCTTCTTTACAGTCGCTGCCTCACTGGCTTGCACAAATTGATTCCTATCAGATTCTTCAGCGCCGGGTTCATATTCGTCAACATTACGCTCATAGTAGCCTGTGGCCTATCGACAGTTTTTCAGCAGCCCGTGATCTCATAGCCCGCAACACCGAGGTTTTCCTTCTTCTTCTATATGGACATCATCGGCACACTCTCCTTGATCATCGAGCTCTCACCCGTGAGGGCTTTGACGCAAGGGCATGCCCGACTGGTTTGCTGCCACGAACCCCTAAAGCCTAAACCCTAAACCCTTAACCACAACCCTAAACCCTAAAAGCCCTAAACCCCAAACCCTGAACCCTAAGCTGAACCCTATACCACAACCCTAAACCCTAAAAGCCCTAAACCCTAAAAGCCCTGAACCCCAAACTCCAAACCCTAAACCCTAAGCTGAAACGCCTGAACAGTAAAGGGAACCTCTTGACTCCTCTTAGGGGTACTTAGAAATAGTTTTCAATTTGTGGTTATTATATGTAATCCCTGGGAAACAGCAAAAAAGATAATTTGTGTTAGGGTTCTAAGTTCAGTATAGTCTTCCCACGGCTCTCAGGATCCTTCGGCTTGGAGATGTGTAAGGGATGTTCAGGACAAGCCCACACAAAACTCTAGATCTTTGGTTCGAATTAATAAGGGATTTAAAAGATTTGGTTCGATTTAATAACGGTTTTGAATATTTGGTTCGATTTAATAAGGGATTTTAGATGTTCGGTTCGATTTAAGGGTGTTTTAGGGGTTCAGGGACACGAGTTTAGGATTCAGGGTCGAGGGTCTACGGTATGTCAGTCTGTCTTTCAAGCTCCTGACCCCTCCCTCCCACATGCACCACATAACATAGCCTTCGAGATCAGAAACCCTAAGCTTCCCCTAAACCCGAACCCCTAAACCCCTAAGCCCTAAACCCCTTAATTAACCCTTATAGTACCCTGATCCCTTTAAGAGATCCCTTTAAGGAACCCTAAACCCCTGAAGCCCTAAGCCCCCAAGCCTTGAGCTCCAAGAAAGTGTAGCTCTGTGGTCCAGTGGTACTGTTGATGATATAAATCCTGCATTACCTTAAGGACCCTAAACTATAGGAATTATGGTATATTCCTTACTATGAGTAATGCAGGATTTATACCATCAACCGCAGCGGTCGACAGCTCCGGCCAGGAATGCAATTACGAACAACTCCGTCGTCATGTGCCGCGGTCGCACTTACAAGTGTGTTTGACAAGGAGGTTCTGGGTTCGGCGGCCCTGAACCCTCAAACCCCAAGACCCTAAACCCTAGTTGTTTGATCTCTTCTTTGTTATCCTAATGTTCCAGGATGTCTTCGACTGCTGGAGTGGAACCTGCTTCCGGCAGACCGGCCATGCCGACAACGGTAGTTACAACTCAGGGGGTTAGTCTTGTCCCTAAACCCTAAACCCTAAAACCTTAAACCCTAAACCCTAAACCCTAAAAACCTTAAACCCTAAACCCTAAACCTTAAACCGTTTCGGTGTTGTAGAGGAGCCGTGATGGCCAGAAAAGGGTTTTCGGGTACATCATCGTACAATCATAAGAACTAGGACCTAGAGTAGGCCCTTATTCCCTTTTTAAGGGTTCAGGTTCCCTTATAAGCCCTTCAAGACCAAAAAGGACACCCTTTTTATTCCTAGGTTACTCTTGGGTCTAGAGTAGGAGCCCGAAGGAATACTATTGGCTATCATTCAGGCCCTATATGGTTGCACTGCCCCTGAGTACTGGATGCCTGCACCCTTGTAACAGAGCTCCCATCGCTCAGACGTAGTAGACGGTGCAGGAATTTCTCAAGGAGCAGGGCCACCAACACCTAAAGCCGTAGGATTTGGGCTTCGGGGCTTAAGGAACCAATCGGGGGCTTCAAAAAATCACTGATACTGTTCGCTAGGGCTCTTCATATTACTTATACTATATTGTCAACAGCTCATTTATCCTAAGCTTTGTTCCAGTTTTATTACGGCTCCCAGACGTATACTACATATCATGTTCAATAAACCAGATTTAGTCTAATTTTTAAGGCTCCCATATTGCAGGGGCTTGGACCAAAGGGTTTAGGTTCAAGTTTCAGGGATCGGGGTTGAGGGTTGTCAGGTTTCTGGAACTAGACCCGAATTTCATGTCCACGCATCCGATTTGGAGACCCAGCAGGAGCAACGGCCTAGATCCTGGGTCTATGGACCCTTCAACCCTCCTGAGCCTATAAAGCCCTAAAGCCACCTAAACCTTTAAACGCCTAAAACGCGGAAAAACAAACCCGAAATCGATGACCTTAACTTGGCTGCCCTGAGGCGTGCCACACGGGCAGCCAAGCTTGGGGCGCGGGCGGGCCGGTTGACTCGTTTGGTGAAGCTGCGCCTTGACGTAAGAAGGGTTTAGGGTTTAGGGATGTTTAGAGATTCGGGTTTTGGGTTTCTTTTAAGCGCCTCTTTAAGGGATCAAGGTTTCTGTGAAGGATTTAATATTGGACCTTTATAAGTAGACATGAGTTTTGGAGCGGATACCATCAGCCTCTTGACTATCCTGTTGTGGAAACGGGGGCTTTAGCTTAGGGGTTCAAGGATTCGTTGAGTCAGGACGAGCATCGCATCCATACTGCAGACCCCTAATGTTCAACCCCGTTTCTTTAAAGCCCCTAATTAACCTTAGGGTCCCATTTTAAAGGCCCTAACCTTAGGGTCCCATTCTTGTTCTTGATTCGTAGAGGCAGTTGAACTACCCAGGGGCCTACATTGCTATCAATCGTGTCTGCATTGCCCACCTTCGATAGCTCTTCGTCGAGGAACGAACTACTGAATCTTCAACGTTTAAGGCTTGCTTGGATCAGTCGAACCAGCAATGAAGCCCTCAAGCTTTAAACCCCTACATCTCTTTGACAAAAGCCTTTAATACGCAACACCCCCCACCGAGCCGCTGCAGATGTTTCAAGTCCCTAAAGCCTCAAATCCTCAAGTGTGATTGCATCAGTGATGTGTGTTGCTGATCGAGTTGGAGCTTCGATAGTTAAAATAGACATCTTGTAGTGGTCTTACAGGGAACATTAGGGACCCAAAACAAGGTAGTACACGGATCTGAAGAAGTACTTTGTAGCAGAAGCCCTGTCACTCTTGCTCATTCTACCTCGAGCAGAAATTCAGCCCGCTATCAGTTCTGATCATGTACATAAAGCCCGAAGAACTTGAGCTCCAATGCCTTACTTTTGGTTAGTAGGGAATGGAGGAATGGGGCACAGTTGTAAATACTATTACTACCATTCTTCCATTCCCTATTGACCAAAGGTACGTTATATATTATTAAGGCCCCGATATAATAGTACCCTTATAGATCCCTTATAGTAACCCTTACAGACCACTTTATAAGGCCCCTTTCATTCCCTACTAATCAAAGGTAAGAAACCGGAAAAACTAAACCCAAGCCTTCTGTGCTCCTTGGGGTCCGAGGGCTTCAGGGCGTGCATCTCGAGGGGTCGATTCTCTTCGGTTTTTGGGGGTTTAGGGTTTCGGTTTAAGGTTTAGGGTTCAGGGTTTAGGGCTTAGGATTTAGGGGCACTGGGTTTAGGGCACGTTAGTTTTGCAACAGATTTACTTTCAGACAGCTTCAAGCTGCTCGCATAAATGCTGCCACCGTCAGAACCACCGTCAGAACACAGTCACAACGCCGAGCAAGACGTCCCAGTTTGAAGGAGCAGTGTGTCGTCGAGTCGACACCTCAAGGTCTTTCTTGCCAAATGTGCTTAGCATAAGTGCAGGGGGATTCCGAACCTAATATGCCAGTCTTCAGGTTTCCTTGGTTGCCCATGCTGTAATATGCCCCCCCCAAAAAAAATCTAGGATATACCACCAGACTCTCTTCGAAATACCCAAGCACCTAAACAACAGAAGTCCTGGTGAACTTCCCATCTTCGTTGTGGGGAAGACGATTTTTGAAGAATGACCGTCTGAATGGCCGTCGCGCTATAGCGAAGGTTTGGGGAAAAGCATGACGAGTTAGCTTACCTTTGGTTAGTAGGGCATGTAGGAATGGGGTACAATTATAACTGCTATGACTACCATTCTTCCATTCCCTACTAACCAAAGGTAAGTTATAGGATTATCAAGGAACCCTATATTATAGTACCCTTATAGAGCCCTTCTAGTAACCCTTATAGACCCCTTTATAAGGCCCCTTTATAGGGCCCCTTTCATTCCCCACTAACCAAAGGTAAGTTTTATAGGATCCTTAAGGGGGGGTGGTTCAAGGGGGGAGGGTACTAGGGAGCTTTGGGGAACCTTAGGGAAGCTTAGGGAGTATTGGGGAATAATGGGGATTACTAGGTTACCTACCCCCCTTGGACCACCCCCCCTTAAGGACATCCTAAAAGTTAGGTCAGCAGATGTCTAAACCCTGAACCCAGAAAAGCTCCTCAACCCTAAGCCCTACTTGGAGGATCATGGGACTTAGTAAAGTAGGGTTTAGGGCTCCTTTTAAGGGTACTAGGGTTCTATAGCAGGGTTCCTTAAAGGGATCTATAAGGGTTCTAGAAGGAGGATCATGGGACTTAGTAAGTAGGGCGATAATATGTACCTTAACTGGGGTATTAAGTAATAATAAGTGTAGTTACTTTAAAAGCTCCAAAACCTTTAGGGTTGCAGTAAACCCCCAAAAAATTTGGAAGCCGGATTAAGGCGAAATAGTGCTGGGATTCCCTATTACATTACCCTTAAGGATTGGGGCTATTGGCGTCCAACTTTTGGGCTTCTACTGACCCTAGGCTAAGTCTCAGTGAGTTCGGAGTTAAAGATTCCGCACGCAATGATCCTCAAGGGCCTCCTAGCTTCCATGCGCAAAGCCCTAAACCCTGATCCTTAATCCCTCTAAACCCTTCTGCCAAAGCCCTGAAACCCAAATTCTAATCCCTATTATAAAGCCCAAAAAAAACCTTCTGTCGAAGCCCTGAACCCTAAACTCTAATCCCTAGACCCTACCTGAACCCCGAAGAACCTACATTTTTAAGCTTATATAAAGAAATCATAAGAAAGAACCCTGAATTGTAGGTTATTCAGGGTTAAGGTAATCCCTAAACGAAGCCTGGCGATCCCCAACCATGGACCCGGAGCCCAGGCTGCGATTCCTGCCCTTCCTCTCGAAGCGGGGAGCTCTTTGGCTTAAAAGAGATCACTCCGGTTTAGGGTTTAGGGACCCGAAAAATTCTAAACCCTGAACACTCAAAACCGGTTAGGGGTTTTATGGTTTTGGGGGTTTAGGGTTTGAAACCGATGCGAGCGGAGAAAGGCCACTGCACTTACAAACACCCAAGCCCCAAAAACGCAAAAACGGTTTAGGGTTTATGGTTTCAAATGCCAAACACTAAATGACAGCCACACTGATCTGCGTAAGAGCTTAGGCGCGGGAGCCAGGCAGTACCGCCAAAGTCTCCTGGCTGAAACTGAGGCTTCAGGATTCAGGGTTTAGGGTTTAGGGCTTAGGGTTTAGGGTTTAGGGTTTAGGGTTTAGGGTTCAGGGTTCAGGGTTTAGGGTTTAGGGTTTAGGGTTTCAGGGTTCAGGGAAGGATTCATTTAAGGCTTGGGGTTCCGGGTTTATGTTTTAGCGTTGAGGGTTTAAGTTCAAGTTTTATGGTTGAGGCTGTAGGGTGAGGGCTCTGGGCAGGAAGGCTTGTCCGCCCCCTTTCGAAGTTAGTGATGACTTGCCCATTTTAAGCTCTTGGGTGGTTCAAGTTTTGCCGCAGTGGAGGGGGAGGGCAACTAGATTTAACATGATTTAACAACCATAACTCCTAATGCCCCATAAGTGCCCTCAAAGCCCTAAACTCTGAAACCTTAAACCGAACCCCTATAGATCCCAGGATTACCAGGTTCAGTTCATGGCGTCATGCTGGTTTGCTTCAGCGATGATTAGGGCTTCTAACGGAGTTGAACCGGGTTTTGCCTCATATGTTTGGTTCTTCAGTGTACGCGCATGTTCCGAAATCAAGTGCTGCTAGAATCCCGGCATACCTCCGAGGATGTAGATCAGAGCCTCTGATCTAGCGAAGCCCTCGATCTAGGGGCCTTTTTTTGTTGGCGTGGTGTCCCTTTATAATGTACTATAGCCACTGGACCTATTTGGAGTCGCGTCTTCTCCAAAACTCCCCTAACCTCCCAAACCCTCAACACTGAACGCCTAAACCCTACACCCCTAAGACCCAGAACCCTCCCCCCGTCACAACCGAAACAAGATATATATGTATATATATATATATATACATATATATATATATATATATATATACATATATATGATATATGTATATATATATATTAAAAAAGACCTAGAACCTGAAGTTCTCAGGTGATCAGCTCCAAGCTGATCTCGCGGGTCTCCTCAGTTGTCGCCTGCCTCATCATTCTCTCCGTTCAGGCCCGGGGCGTGTCTGATCAGCGTATAGTGAACCCAGAAAGTTGGAACATGGATTTAGGATGATTCATGCTGGGATTCCCTGTGCTTTAAGGGCATGAGGCTAGTAATGTTCCAACTTTCTGGCTTCTACTGTAAGGAGTTTAGGAAGCTTAGGGTTTAAGGTCCAAGGTTTAGGGTTCCCAGTTCTTGCATGTGGAGTTGCTGTTTTGGATGTTTTCCTCGGCGACGCTTGGCCAGCACGACATCCGGAGGAAGCTGATGCGTATTCAACTGGCACCTGCACCAAGGACAAGTGCATATCTGTTTTGACCAGTGCAAGCTTTGGCAAAGCACGGCGCAGGTAGTGGACAGTGCAAGTACATGCAAGGCAAGGACGGTTGCAGATACAGGCCTGCACTTGAACACGTGAATTCTGATCAGGAGACGGCACTATGGTGACAGTTAGCGTCAGCGGAAAGAAAAACGAGCGCCAACAGCATCAGCAGCAGCGGCAGCAGTAGCAGCAGCATCAGCAGCAGCACCACCAACAACAACAGCACTACCATACTACCGCCGCCACCAATGCAACTATCATTATGACCACGGCCACCTCCATTACCGCGGCGTTTTGGCAACAGGAGCAGGAACTGTCGAGGGAGCAACAGGAACAGCAACAACAAATGGGATTGTCGCAAAACGTCAAGCACCCCAGCAACTCGAGCGGCATTACTAACACAGATGGCAGCATGCCAATCTGAGGGACAGCGAAGACGGCAATGGAGATACACGTACCGTTCTTGATTCCTGAGTTCCTCTGCCTGATGGAACTGGCATTCGTTCGAAGACGACCCCAGCCATCTTGACTCGCACGCTCTGCCCTGGTTTGATTTCCCCAAAGGGTCCTATGTACTCTTATGGGGAATACTTCCCTAAGTCATAATTGTGATTCCTAATATGGAGACCCAAATTTCTACTATATCGGTACATAGGACCATTTGGGTTCTGCAATAGGAACACTTGCGAACATCTACTGCCGCGAAACGTGTCTATAGGCTCTTTGCATGCGAGAGTTAGTTGCCATCAGGTTGGTTCAGTCGTTTTATGTAGCCGCGCTTCGCGAAGGGGCTTACAGTTGATGATTGGTAGTAATTAGATAGGTTGCTTAAGTTTATGAATGGCATTCAGGACCCACAATTCAATTGTTGAGACACATCCACAGCCTCGTCAAGAACCTAAACCCTAACACCACTGTGTTTAGCGAACTTTACAAAGGCGACTCTCGTCTATGGTGTGTACCGTGCATCATTCGACATTCGGTCTGCGCTTTTGCACTGCACTGGCTTGGATGTCTGGGCCAGAAGATGCAGCTCCGGAACCCCAAGCCCTAAACCCTAAGCCTAACTGAGACCCTGAACCCTAAAAGCCTAAGCCCAAATCCTACACCCTAAACTCCAAAACCCTATATCCCAAATCCCAAACTGACACCCTCAATCTCGACAGAGCGAGATGAGAGGTGTTACCTTTGCCGGGCACATTCTCCTACCCCACGCAGGACTGCACAAAAGCCTGCTTTGAATACATGCGCCATTATATTGCCCATAATCATAGCTGAAACTTTGCATTCTCAGTATTCGCAGTACCATTGTTACTCTTGTTGGTATGAAGTCTAGAAATTGTTATTTGCATTGCACTGCTGAGTAGAACACTGTAACCCTTAACCCTTCTCCAATATTTGTCAGGCCCATGGATGCTGCTTTTACAGCAGAAGCCAGAAAGTTGGAACATCATTCTTCTCATGCCCTTAAGGTAAGGTGTAAGGGGTCCTAGCTCTAATCCTCCTAAAGTATCCTAAAGTCATGTTCCAACTTTCTGGCTGCTACTGTAAGGTACTGCAGGAAGGGCCCTGTCAGATGCTCTCTCTCTGTGGAGAATCAGTGAAGAACCTCTGCAACTTTTCCGGGCGCTCCCACCCCGAACCCTACTCCCAAAACCCCCAAACCACCTTAAACCCTAATCCCTAATTCCCGGATCTTGCGGAAGGGAAAGGGACATGAAAAAGACAAAAGCCCGAACCCTGAACCCCGAACCCTAAAGTAAAGCCAGAAAGTTGGAATATGATTATCCTGAACCGTTTATGGTAAATTATAGGGTATCCTACCCGGAAACCATATTCCAACTTTCTGGAGTTCCATTTAAATCCTGAGGCCTAAGTGAACCCTGAACCCTACATCCGGGACCTCGGGCCGGCCTCGCCCAAGCCAAATCTTTAAAGCCCAGACCCCCAAGCCCTAAGCCCTGGACCCCCCAAACCCTACAGCCTAACCCTAAACCCAAGTTTTGTCCGAAAGTTTAGGGCTTAGGTTTTAGGGGTGCGGGCTTTAGAACCCAGGACTGCAGTACTTGTCAAGAGAAACTATCTCCAGGCATTTGTCATAGATCCGATCAGTGTCCGAAGTCACTTCCGGGAAAGCCTTCTACAATATGGTCTCATGGGGCCAGGGTTTTTGGATCCTCACAACCTGGACAAGCTATCAATCCAACCCCGACCCGTGCCCTTTCTTCAATCTGGGGATTTTCAGCGCTTTCGGCTTCCCGACTCGTGTGTGGGCGAAGTAAGGTCGGTGATTTCTGTCAGCGTGGACGGTTCAGACTGACGTCTTCACAACCCTAAACCCTAAACCCTAAGCCCTACAACTCCTGAGCAAGCATAACAGCAGAATCCTCTCGTCCTCTCATCGCCCTGCCCTCCTTAAAGGAACCCCTTGAAAAGGCCTTTACAGCCACTATAATACCCTTTTAAAGGAACCTTTAAAAAACCCCTTACAAGCACCATAAACCCTAAACTCTAAACCCCAAAAACCCTAAACCCTAAAATGATACCCTCCTCCCGCCCTGAAACTGCAAGTTGCAAGACCAGGACTTCTCGATTCAGATGTGGACGGCACATCTCCGGAGGTCTATCGAGGACCAGCTGCGAGTTTCCGAAAATAGGGGACCCTAATCTAGCACCCTAAATACTAGGATCCTCATTATAAGGAACCCCAAAATTAGGCACCCCTAATTGTCGGAAACTCCTAGCTAGCACTTAGGAAGGGGGACTTCGCGAGATGAACTAAGTTTTTCGGACGATCCGGGCAATCATTAAGCCTTTGGGGGGACTCTCACTTTCCAGACGAACACTGCAGAGCCATGCTTGAACAACTCCCCACCTTCAATGCCAGGGTTTGGGGTTTGGGCTTCAGGGTTTCCAAAAAGCCAGTTTTCTTAGTTCACATGAGTTAGCTAGGACCCAGAGTAGGCCCTTATTCCCTTTTTCTAGGGTTTAGGTTTTCTAACAACCTCCTTTAAAACAAAAAGGGCACCCTTTTTATTCCTACATTACTCTTGGGTCTAGTTAGTCTTAGTTTGAAACGTTTAACTTTGGTCCGCCGGGTGTTGGAAATCCTGAAATGAGTTTGCCAAGGACACGGTGGTGGCTAGTGTTTGCAGCATCCGAAAGCTGCCTTAGAAGTCGCCTTGACAGGAATAGCACATGCCAAAAGTGCATAGAAAATCACAGCAAGTGGTAATGCAAGGAGTAACCCTAAACCCTAAAACCCTAAACCCTAAACCGTTAGTAACGGGGGTTCCAGTTTTACTGTTTTGGGTTCGGGGTGTTGCATTAAGGTTCTTGGGACCGGAGGTCCTCCGCCGATATCCTTCGATAGGGTTTAGGGTTTGAAGTGTCAATCCTGCCTCTTCCAGGAGACGCGTGACGCAGAGATGATCGCCGAATTAGTCAGCGAATTCCGGGCTTCTTGGTTTGCTGTGATTGGGCTTCTGAGGGTTTCCGAGCCGTCGGGCAGTGAGGATTGTGCGGAGCTGTTTTACTGCCCTTCGATGCAATTCCAGCTTGAAGCACAACTCTAAACTTTTAACCCCATACCCTAAACTCCAAACCCCACGAAAGCAGCCATCGACCCAGCACCGGCTTGTGCAGTGCTCTGTGGATGGCTTTGTGTGGGAGTTGGGCTCATGCAGAGCGTACCATAGAAGCCTAAATAATTACCAATACTATTTGGGGGGCTCCTTGTCAGAATTATACTATAAAAGAGTCCCAAACCCTATTCTAATGCCATTTGGTTTCGGAGTCCTGCCCTGTTGCGAGGTGAGAGGTTGCGGTTTAGGGGTCCAGGGTTCCGGATTAGGCATTGCTGATGGTTTGTGGTGATACGACTACGACGATGTGCCTTGTGCAGTGCAGTCTCATGCGGATCTAGACTGTATGCCAGCAGCCGAGAAGCTACATCTGTGACCTTGCATAAACCCCTAAACCCCAAAACCCTAAACCCCAAACCCTAGGCATCAAGCCCTCAACCTGCAAACTGGGTGCAAAGACCCGTCAGTTCGAAAGAGGAGAACCTCAAACTCGACGCCGAAGCCTCAACCCCTCGGTGTCCCTCGATGCCCTCCAGCAAAATCGGATACTGTAGGGGCCTAAATAATTACCTCTACTATTTTGGAGTTCCCTATTATAGTTATAGTATAACGGTCCCCAAAACCCTATTCTAATTATTAAGGCCCCTTTTGTATCCATCTTAGGCATTCTACGACCGGACATCCTACAAGCCGTACTTCTTCCGCAACGACACCCAGGCCCGGCGAAACCGGTTTTTGTCACTTTTGTTCTAACAAGAACAGTCGTAGTAATACCAAGAATAACAACAGTAGTAATTAGTACAACAGTAGTATTAATAGAATCGCTGGAGTAATAATAGTCATAGTAATACCAACAATAACAACAATAGAAGCATAACAAGAGCAATACTAGAATGGCAGTACTTGTAGTAATAAGAGTCTTATTAAGAGCGGCATCATCAGCACTGCCACCTGCGTCAGTAGCATCACAATAGTCATGGATTCGTGGTGGCCGTCATCACATAAACATCTTCATGATGCTGGTGATGGTGCGTATCGACCACAACATAATTCCCATCATCACTCAGAGACTCCAATATCGCTTAGTTAAGGAAAATACTTTAAAATTTAGTAGGATCCCTCGTATTATTTAAGGTCTATTCCCTAATTAAGGGACATTGGAGTCTCTGGGCACCATCATCTTCTGTACTGCGAAACACCGACCGCATCCCCACCGTTATCAGATTGTTGCAGTTACCGTTCAGCAGTTCGTTTCATCGCTATCACTACTTGGAGGATCATGGGACTTAGTTAGGGTTACAAGTACCTTAATTGGGGTTATAAGTAAAAACAACTGTAGTTACTTTACTTGTAAGCCTACTTACTAAGTCCCATGATCCTTCAAGTACCGTCTATCATCAGCTGTGGCGTTGCAAACCTCCCCACCGATCGTCATTTGGATCCTCATCTTGGGCGCATCATCCCTGACATTGTCCTCTTCTGCATTGTGCCAGTGCTGCTTTTATCGTGAACGGACCTTTGGTGACGACGACGGCGACGATGGCGATGATCTCGTGATCATGCTGAATCTTGCGAGAAACCACGGTTATGATCATTGCTGTGATAATCACCGTAGGACTATGAGCAAGATGATGATGGCGATGACGATGATGTTGCTGTGGTTCAGGACGGCATCATGGTGATGCGGCTGCTGCTGATGATGGTGATAACGATGATGTCGGCGACGACCATGTCTGAAGCGCTTATCGGGCGGTGAGCGGCCACGTTTCAGCTTTTTGGTCTTCATCGGTCGGTACTGCTAGTTTTGGTAACTACTTGGGGGCTCACGGGACTTAGTAAGTACAGTTATAAGTACCCTAACTGGGGTTATATCCAATATAGTTACCTTATTTATGACCCTGGATACTAAGTCCCATGAACCTTTAAGTACTGTTGTTGCTGAATGAACTACGATAATAAAGTAGGTCTGCCATCTTCGGTGCGCTCTATGTCAATGGCAGACGGGTTGTGGAGAAGAGATTCGGGTTATTTGAAGTAGATGTATCTGAGACGAGAGAATGTAGGTAGATGCGTCAAGGAGCAAGAGATGGCTTTGATGAAAATATAGCAGCTAGCTTACTCTTAAAAGCTCGTTCGTCGCAGAGTGCGTAACCACAGCATTCACAGATGTCACGCTAAACCCCACACCCCCTGAACCCTAAACCCAATGCTGTCAGGAACCCCGTCTCGAGGCTAACCCCTGAACCCCCTATGCCGGATCGAATCCCTCAGCCCCAGATCCCAAAATCTTCAAGCATCCTTAAACTCTTGCCTTGAACCTTTAGTCCTACATCGTTAAACCTTGAGAGGACGTACTGATAAATGGAACGATCGAGGAGGGAGAGAGAGAGAGAGAGAGAGAGAGAGAGAGAGAGAGAGAGAGAGAGAGAGAGAGAGAGAGAGAGAGAGAGAGAGAGAGAGAGAGAGAGAGAGAGAGAGAGAGAGAGAGAGAGAGAGAGAGGGAGGGAGAGAGAACCGATCAAGAAGGTCCCCAAAAGAAAAGCAAAGAGTTGACAGTCAAGAGCTTTGTGCAAACTCATGCAGACCATTGCGTGCCAGCCTTCTTCGCTTTCTTGATTGTTGAGTCAGTTGCGACGTTCCACAACTGTTTTGGGGACATGTTTCGGTTGCTTGCTTTGATGTGTCTTCTTGTATGTGGTTGCTAGTCAGCCAAGCGTGGCAGATGGACGGACCGCCAACGGCCTGTCCAGAGATCCAGTACTCAAATCGATGCGTTGGCCGTCGTGCCTTTGCAAGCAGGTGGGTTGATCTATCTCGAACAACATGAAGATTTCCCAGATTATGATGCCAATGCAGATCCCGCATTGGAGGCAGCTGCACAGGCCCGGGAGTCACAGGAGTCGCAGGAGCGAGCTTGGTTGGAGCGCGCGATTGAAAGGTTGAGGCGAAGTTCTGCTATCAGATTCAGACCTTGTGCGCAGTCTTTTCAAACCAACGCGACCGGCCTTTTGGGTCAACAGCTCCTGGGGCTCATCGACTCTGAGGATGGTTCTGGTGTCTTGGGTGGAGATCCAAGCCCAAGGCCCATAAAGGAGCTTTGGGAGGAGTATGAAAGCCTCCGCATGGCTTATGAAGACAGGGTCTGAGATGGGATCGAAACACGGTGGCCCAATGGCCGCTTCAATTGAAATGTGAAATCTAACATGGGTTGCGAATGACATCTGTTTCGATTTGTTCCTGCGCTAAGCTTGATCAAATTTCAGACGTGTCGTCTTTGGGCTACCTGTATTGATGGGTTTTGGGTAGCATGCACTTGCTTTGATGTTTGCCGTTTGTGGCTGCCACTGCGACTTTGACAGCTCGCCGTGTGCTTTTGTTCGCGATGAGGTTTGCATAGCAAGAAAAGGGATGCAGAGACTGATGCGACACTCAACGACATCTTGAATTGGGAGCCGCCGCCAACACCAACAGAAGCACCCTCGAGGACGACGGAAAACACGCGAGGGACCGACCCCGTCCGAGCTGGAGCCGCACGAGCAGTGGGAGTCTTTGCCGCTATGGGGGGCACTCGACAAGAAGACCCAGCAGCAGCTCGCCAGCACACCAGGGCCCTTCACCCCATCGACCCGGAGTTCGAATGGATGGGAAGGACCAGGAGCACCAACAACAACGAGGACCTGGCCGTCGAGACACCAGTACCGGGGAGCACCAGAGTCGCTGAACCCAGTGCACCCCCTCGACGAAGCAGACTCGCACAACAGATCCTGCGACTTGCGACACAGTTGGACACGAAAGGTCGTGAGAGAAAGGGCACAATGCGAGAACACAAGCACACCTGAGCGAAAGCGTGGCTCGGAGGAAATTTTGCCAGAGTGTATATGCTGTATATGCCAATGGCATGGGCACGCGCTCCTTTCCGAGGACCATCCCTTTGCAGATCGCTGAAAAAGGCCGCCTAAGGCCAGACCTCAACTTCCGTGTACCAACCATGTTAGACAAGTGGAGTGACCGAACTCTGACGGGAACCCAATAATTCGAGGCTATGGAGGGCACTCTTTCCGCACAAACCCAACAGAATGCGCCTGCAGCAACACAAGATGTGCGGGGCCGTTAATTGAAGCATGCTTTTCCCTCCTGCCTGAGCCTTTTGCAGGGAACCCGAGATTACTTTATGGTTTGTCGTTGGCCGTTGGCGGTGCTACTCTCTAGGGTCGTCTTTGGCTGTGGTTCTGACAATGTTTTCTACACGGGACACCCCAGAAACTTTCTTGAACAGTCGAGCCCATCCAAACAACATGTTGGATGGCGTTGCGCTCGTGCGCGGGCCGCAAGGACTGCTTGCGGCCCATGCCCCGGAGCAAAGCAAAGCAAAGAGAGAGAGACTTAAACACTGAACCCATAAAGAGAGCAAGAGGGAGAAAGAGGGAGATAGAGAGAGATGACTTGGAAATCGGTGCAACCCTGTATGAGCTCGATTTCAGCCTGCCACCTTGCCAACTATTGCAAGACTTGTTTTGTTCAGAGGTTTGTAGCGTGTTCCACAAGCGCTTGTACGAGAGCTTAGCAAGGTTTGTGCTTTGTACTATCTTATAGCTCTGTCTGGGCAATCTTTATGAAGTGTGCGTGGATTGCATGGTGCTGGACGTCATGCAGCATGTAGCATGCTGGCCTCGGGAGTTTGCCTGTCTTTCCATGTCGGTGTCTAGGCCGGTTTCTGAGGGTGTCTTGCCATGTGTACCTCGCCGAGGATTGTCTGAAATGTGGCAAAAATAACGAACAACCCTGAACTCCAAGCTCTAAGCGCGAAGGCCCGGACTTGAAACCCTGAGAACCCCACATCCCAACGCACCAAACCCTAGAACCTAAACTCCTTCTAGAGCCGCTAGGCCCTAAACTGAAAGGAACCCTAACGCAGGTACTTTGGGAGTCGAGGGGTCCATTGCAGGCCGATCGCAGCGTCAGGACTGGTCCGCAAACTCGGGCAGGGGGTTTTTGGGGTTTTTATGGGTCCAATTGGGGGTTTAAGGGTTTAGGGGCTTTTGGGGTGAGGGTCTAGGGCTTTGAGGGTTATGGGCTGAGGGCATTGGTGATTAGGGTTTATGGGGTTCAGGAAACAACGGTTTAGGGACTAGTGGTTAGGGTTTACCCTAACCCCGAAGAACCTACATTCCTGAGGACTTGTGCAAAGAAATCATAATAAGGAACGCTAAAAAGGTAGGTTGTTCAGGGTTAAGGTAGGTTTTAGGGATTGGGGGATAGGGTTTAGGGCTGCTCAAAGCAGTTTTCCATCGCAACACCGGCTCCGGATTTTCAAACGGCAGGCCACTCCTCTCTCACTTCTGCCTGTTCTAATCAGGATGCTACTTGGAGGATCATGGGACTTAGTAAGTAGGGTTATAAGTACCATAATTGGGGTTATAAGTAAATTAACTTTAGTTTTACTTTGACCCTACTTACTACCCATGATCCTTTAAGTAAGATATGCAGATAGTAAGATTCCATCCGCTTTTGAGATTGATTTCGGTCATCGATCTATTGGCATACATGTGGTCCCAAGTTTGGGCTGGGGCTCTGGCAAATTAGGCCATGCAAGAGCATAGCAGTTTCGGCAAGGATACAGAATGGTGCAGTGGAGGTATTGTTCGACTTCTCTACGCAGGCCCGGTCTGAAATGTGGCTTGCCCTGGGTCGTACACCCCAAACCCTAAATCCTTGGAGCTTTTGCTTGTCACCTCCGGGGGGATGTTGTACATGGCCTCGTGCTCATAGCCTCAAGTCCGGCAACACCAAACCCGCAAGCCACGGCTTAGGGCTTACGATTTATGGACTTCATGTATGTTTGTATGCTTGTATGCAATAAGCATATATGTCCATATATCTATATGTATGGATATACAACAGACGGATATAGATATACGCAAAGAGTTTAGATTTGCGGGCTTAGGGCCAAACTCCTCGCCCGAAGCGATCCCTCCCCCCATAAAACCCTCTAGGAATCAGTTGGTCCTCGCCGGGAGATTGAGTGAAAGACTGTTTAAGGTTTATGGTGACGTCATGGCGGCTGACGTAGCTGCTTCGACTGGAAGGTCTTCAAACTTTGTCGCCTGCCAAACCCTAAACCCCGAAACCCTGAACCCTGAACTTTAAACCCCTAAACCCGAAGCCCCTATGTAACCCCTAAGCCCCTAAAGCCCACACCCTTAACCTCTAAACCCTGAAACCACTAACCCCTGAGCCTCGAAACCCTAAACCTTAAAACCCAACCCCTAAACCCCTGAACCCCTGAACCTCTAAACCCCCAACCCCTAAACCTCTACACCCTAAACCTTAAAAACCCAAACGCTGAACCTTGAGCCGGCGTAGAGCCTCGGAAGGTGCAAGTGGAGGCAGCTCTGAATATGAGCATCATCACCATCACCATCATTCTGCCCCTGGGCCATAATTTGTATTATATACTGTACGTATATATATATATATATATACACATACACACATACATATATATATATATATATATATATATATATACATATATACTACACACACACACATATATATATATATATATATATATTGCACACATGTACAGGCATATGCATATGTGTGTATGTAGGTTCTTGTAGTGCGCATCTTCGGGCAGAGAGAAGATTCTTGGGTGCTGGCAAGAGGCTTCTTGTTGGGTTTCGTTGAGGAATCAGTGAATACAAATTGCTGAGAGTGTCGAGGGACAAGGGTTGCTTGTTCCTAAGCCCGATAGAGATACTCAGAACACAGCCTTTAAGCCTGAACACCCTGAACCCCAAACACCCGAAACCCTTACAGACGGAATGAACCCTGCCCACACTAGTCGCGGACTCCAAGAAGCGGAAGTTCCAAGTATGCACGGTTGAGGGTTTAAGGAGCATGCTATGCAGACCGACAAAGGCAGGTTGGCTTTCTGCATTCTCCCATGTTTAGGTTTCGTGGGGTGGATGGCGGGTGAGGGTTCGGGTATAGGTACTAGATCTAGACACCGAAGCTTAGGCGGATAACATTACTCTGAATTATGATTCGTAGCACCATTCTTCTGATAATGACTCTTATGACTATTTCGAGACATATGGGTGGTTGTCAAAAATATGGTCATTTTTGGGTACCTTAAATATTATAATAAGGACCCAAAAAAGGACCCTCATATTGACAACCACCCATATCGGTGACAGACTGAGGATGGTGCTTTTCTCGCTCTTGATCTCCCGCGCGATCGCGCGACATGCGCTCGCGCCACTGGAGACGATGCTCCTGAAAGTCAGGCGCCGCATCAGGGTTTCCGGTTGCCCAGAGACTCCAGTAGCCCTTAAGGTAAGAAATACCTTAACCCCGAAGAACCTACATTTTTAAGGCCTTATATAAAGAAATCATAACAAGGAACCCTAAAATGGTAGGTTATTCAGGGTTAAGAGGTATACCTTAAATCCCTGATGCGATTTATAAGGTATATTCCCTAATTGAGGGATCTTGGAGTCTCTGGGTGGGGGGCAGTTGAGGAGTTGTGCGGTTGAGGGCTTTTGAGGAGTTAAGGGGTTGAGGGCTTAGGATTGGCTTGTCCGCAAGCGCATCTGGAATTAGCTAAATTGAAAAAGTTCCTTTACGGGGTTCCGTAAGGATTGCTTTCTACAAGGGCTTAGACGTGCCTCCGAATGACTATAGAAGGGAGTATTCGGGAATCATGTCGTAGAAGTATCCAGGCCCCTAGATCAAGCCGCCATTCTCGCATCCGTACGCTTATGGTAGGCCCCAAACCCCCCCTTTGGAGCACTGGCTTGATCCAGTTTCCCAGCTTACACCCAGGAATCCGAAAATTACGAACCCTATACCCCTTGCCTTCTCATGCCCCGTGCCTTCTCATGGCTTAGGTTCTAGTGTAGGGTTCTGGGTCTAGGATCAACTGGTTTAGAAGGTCATTGTCAATTCTGCGTCGAGCTTGAAGAGTTAAGTGATGACACTGCAGGACACCCTCCCTGTTTCGAGTAAGTTAGTGTTGGTAACGTGGTATTTTTAACACTGCTTCACCCTAGCATTATCAACATGGTGTGATTTATTTCTTTGTTTTTTATCCTGCAGAGCAGTATTGGCACCTTCAACCATGAACCCCAAAACCGGAATATTGGTGTATTATATTCATTCGGGTCCCTCCGTCTAGTTGCACTATACCCTACTCCAAACCTCCGTCTGAGCCTATGTACTACGGCCCCTGCAGTCCTAGGGTATAGATATCCAAGAGGTGTCGCATACTCGACGGGACGAAGAACCGGTAATTCCACATTTTACATGTAGCTTCGGAAGCAAGAACTTGTCGCCCTCCGTGAATTTGGCGCCACTTGACCCTAAGCCCCTAAACCCTTCAAGCCCCAAACCCTACACCTTAATTAAACCCTAAACCGTAAAAAAAGACCTATACTAGTTTGGGGGATTTCCTCACTATAGTATAATATACCCCAAAGCCCCAAACCCCTACACCATCATCCCTCATGAACCCAGGAAGATCGGGCGGCTGATCTGGTTGCAGGTGGAGTCCATCCACACGCTGCTTAGTCGCTTGTCTCGCTGTCTGCCAGGGCTTCCGCTTGGCGCTTCACACTTTCGCGGTTCCCCCTTTCTGTGACCCTTGACCTGCCTCTTATTCTGGACAGTGGAAGTGGAGCAGCACTGTGCCACCCAAACCCGAAACCCAAGAATCACCCGCTAAGCTCAACTTCAAGGACGTCCCGCAGGTGTGCACTCAAAGTGAATCTCAAACTTAAACCGAAAAAGCTCACCCTCAAAATGCTCGACAGTACCCAAACATCATGAAACCCTACAACCTGCAATTCTTAACCCTAGAGGCCCTAAACCCTAAAGCCGAAACCCCAACCAGAAACCCTATCCTTACCCCAAATGCCCTGAAACCCTAAGCCCCAAACCAGGGCTTTCTGTTGCTTTGCATTCTTCCCAGCAGCAGATGTCTCGAGAGGGCGAAGACGTAGACTCTAAGTGTTTGCAGGAGAATCGCACGCCGAAAACCCATGGAAGCCCTTCACATCTGTATACTATATATATATATATATATATATATATATACATACATATGCATACATACATACATACATGCATATGCAAGCATGCAAACATACAAGCAAACTGTCACAAGCATACATACATGGCATACGCACGTACAATCGTGCATGCATACATACATACATGCATGCATGCATGCATGCATACATGCATACGCACATGCATACATGAGTGTGCGTGTATGTATGTGTATATCAATATTTATATGGTATATGTGTGTATATATATATACGCATACACATGCATACATGTATACACATGTATGCATGTGTATGTACATCTGTACATATACGTATACGTGCGCAGAAGCGCTTGCAGAGTTGTCAGGACATAGTCCGCACCGCCCACACTCTTACAAACAGGGTCCTACGACCCACAAGGCATTCAGCCTAGTCCGACAAAATCAGCAGGCATACATGCCGCATAAGCAAGGAGTCAGAGCATCACTCCTGCTGGGAATGGGTGTTCACGGGCTCATAGGTAGTCTGAAGGCATCGGTTCCAGCTGTCATGATACATTGAGGTAACGCCCAGCAAGACGCACGGAAAAAGCAACAGGACGAACAAGGAGACGAAACAGCAGCTCGGCGGGTTTGAGCGCGATGTAGGAGCCTCGGTCTGGGCCTCCGGAATTCGTCCCAGAATCGTAATTAACTAAAGGTGTAGTGCTACATACCCAAGAATCGAAATCATAGTCAAGTTGCTGCGACCTTCATTTAGGGGCCTAAGCGAGTTTCTATACTGAATACTGAGGCCCCCGATACCAAATCCCGTACAGTAAGATGTGTAGAGCAATCTTAAGAGCCCCATATTACATTCAAGTCTCCTGTTCTGATCATGTCAAAGTCTGTGGTTGCTTCTATGGTCTAGGTTCGATAAAAGGCTATGGATTCTTGGGTTAGGGTTAGGGTTTTGGGCTCGGGGCTCCGGATTTAGTGCTTCGGGATTTGTTGATTGACAAGTGTTCAGTTCGCTGTGTTTCAGGGGATCATGTCTGTACAAGCCTGACCTGTAGTCGCACCAGCATCCCCATCGTATGTGAGACTCGCCCCGATACAGTACCTGCGAAAAGCATGTGGCTGTTTGTTGCGGCATGCCAGCACGCTGTCTCTCTGAACTATAGCGACGAAGGCAGAACAACTGCAGTGACTGACAGCTCAGTCAGAAAACTATGACACCTTGCGCCCCAAACGTCTCGAAGAGTCTCGGGCACTGCATGCAACACTGGCCCTAAAGTAGCCATGTAGTAGGGACGACTTTTCAGCCAAAGCATAGCGATGACCCCAAATCGACTAGAGGGTAGAGCTCTTAAAACGGTAGGTTTTGGGATCCACAGGGTACCGCAAACCCTAAACCCTAAAAACCCTATACCCCCATAAACCCTTAAACCCTGAACCCCTAAACCCTAATCCCTAAACTCCTAAGCCTTGCGGTTTGGTAGTCATTCCCACTCCATGGTTCCAGGGTTTCCTGGAAGGATCTTCTCAGTCCGAATTCTGCCTGCTAAAAGACCCTTTTAAGGTGATAATGCCCTTTAAAAGCGATAATACCCTTATAAGATGATAATGCCCTTTAAACATGGACCCTTATTATCAGTACTGCTGTAAGGGTCCCTTTTTACAGTGTATTATTAATATGGGACCAGGCTTCCTAAGCCCTGATACGGCTGATGGACAAAATCCTGCATGACCCTAAGGACTCTAAACTATGGGAATTATGGTATATTACTTATAATGGGTCATGCAGGATTTTGTCCATCAGCCGTAGTACCCCTGCACAAGGGACCCTTATCATTAGTATCACTGTAAGGGTACCATTTTACAGTGTATTGTTATAATTTTAACGCTACGCCGCCCGCCTCGGCTGTGTAGCGGCAGGGCGAGGGCCCGTCGATGTTTTTTTATGCTAGGGCGGCCTGTCAAACCCTACGAAGTGCGAGGAGAACGGGTACAAGGGGGGGGGAGGGGGGAGGGCGGGGGAGGGGGGGAGGGGGGGGAGGGGGAGAGGGGGGGGCGAAGGGGGGAGGGGGGGAAGGGAGAAGGGGCGGGAGGCCTGGGAGGGGGGGGAGGCCGATAAATCAGGTAAAATGAGTGGCAAACGAACGCAAAAAGCGGGTGTTCTGAAAGATTTGGAGGTACCTGAGATAACCCCAAGACGCCTGGGCCTCTGGCCTCGGCGGATATGGGACCAGGCTTCCTAAGCCCTGATACGGCTGATGGACAAAATCCTGCATGACCCTAAGAACTCCAAACTATGGGAGTTATGGTATATTCCTTATAATGGGTCATGCAGGATTTATATCCCTAAACCCCAAACCCCCTATAGATCCCTTAAAGGAACCCCTTAAAGGTACCCTTATGGATCCCTTTCAGGGAGCCCCCGGATTTATATCATCAACCGTAGTAGCCCTGAAGGTGCTGCTGAAGGAGGTGATGAGCAGGATAAGCCTGCTCAGCGCTTTGAAGCCGCTTTGCCAGCAGGGTTTAGGGTTGAGGGGTTTAGGGTTTAGGGGTTTAGGGTTTAGGGGTTTAGGGTTTAGGGGCTTTGAAGCCACTTTGCCAGCACAAGTGCGCTTTGCGTAGCTTCCTGAGCCCTAAATGCCATGATACCCTTACAAATCCTAATCCTTTTGCCAATACCCTCATCCCTAAAGCCTACCCAGGGGCCCCAAAGTAGTTCCTTTTTGGGTGTGTCCTCTTTTTTGGTTAGGGACTCTAATATACTACCAGGAACCACTTTGGGGCCCTCGGGTAAAGCCTATATCCTACTCCTCATGCCCAAAACCCAAAACCCTCACTTCGGCGGGTTGCGGTCCCGAGCTGCCACGTCACGGATTGAGTACTATGGTCAGGAGCCTTATAGGGATTCTCCATGGTGTTTTGACCAGGCCCTGAACCGTACTGGTAGTATCGAAGTTTCTGCTACGATGGTTTGCTACCTCATTACATCGGATGCGGTGAAGCACAAGCGCGGGCCTAGGGTTCAGGGTACATATTCGAGTTCTCGAACGAGTATTCTTCCCCGAGGCATTTGCGGCGAACTCATTGAATGAGTCATAGCCTAAGTAAGGAAGCCAGGGCGTTGAACTGCCTCTAGACGACGAGGATGTAGTTCTGCTTGAGAGCCTCCGGGCTGCTTCGGAAACATGCGGTCTTCATGCAACATGTCCTGAAGCTGAAATCTTATGTACACGCATGAGGCCCTAAAGCCGCTGCGAAGCCAACTTGTGGGTCGCAATCAGAACATGCTCACCCGTAGCCCTAATTCTAAACCCATGGGTTTTGGGTAAAGCGACAATCCTTCATCTTCAAAACCTTCGGCCGTAGCCATCCCAAAGTTGATCGAGCAGGCTCATTCGTCCGGACGAGGATGCCCAGGCGACTCCTTTGATGCAGGGGTAGGAAGCATTCAGTAGCAGTGTTCCTTAAAGTTTAGGGTTTAGTGTTCCTTACGGTTTCCTTACCATAATAGTTATTGGGTACTAAAACGCAAAACCATCTTCGAATCCCTGAGACCCTTCTATTTGGGGTTGAGGTTCGCTTAAGGTGGCTTTAGGCGTTCCGTTACGGGCTCTCTATAGGTTTTTTGGTTTGTTGTAGGTTGTGTGGTGCTGGGGCGATCTTTCAGACGAGATTTTTAGGTTTTTGGGTTGGGGTTTAGTGTAGTTATTGTTGTCCGTGTGGGGATGACTTAGGGATTGGATTTAAGGTTATTGGGCATTATAGGTTTCTCGGGCTTGCCCACGCGAGATTTAACCTGAACCCAAAACCCTCAGCAGATTGTGAGTCCTGGCCCCGGCCTTGCAAATACAAATCTTGCAGCTTTGCAGTCTTTGCAGCTTTCAGCTGTACTGCACAGTCTCCGACGTGCACCGAGTGCACCAGAAGATTCAGAATATCACACCGGCCTTCGAACCTGATGATGAGGAAAACGACATCTGGTGTTTTCTGAGGAATCTTTGTCGGCGACAGCCTCTTCCTGTAAGGTTTGATGTCTTCTACCTCGAGGTTGAATATAACACCGAAGGAACCTCGACCCAAGCAAGGAACATCTTCGAGCTTGCGCCTCCGAACTCATTTTTCGCTCTAGAAGCCCTTTCATAACGTTTCTTCTGTTTCGGGTTTCGGGATGCCTGGACGCAGCCTGATGCAGGCCGTCGTCTTCCTGGGCACGAGCGCCGGGGGTGAGGTCAGACCCAGCACCACGCTGACGATGCAACACAGGCTGGGCCTTTCAACCAAAAGCCTGGGCAAAAAAGCATGAAAACCTAATCCCGTGAATTGACTGGAGTCTTGGATGAGGCCCCATTTCGTGTCCCAACCTGGGAAAGACCCAGCGTGTTTTGCATAAAGTTTCAATGCTCAGCAAACGTAAAGTTTTTTTTGCTGGGACGTCTCCACTGGTCAGTAGGCACTAAACCCTAAACCCCCTAAACCCTAAACCGACTAGACATGTGCTTCTCTCAGAGGTTCAGCTCATGCAATTGATGCTCCTTCGGTTCTCAAGGCTCCACGGCTTCAGGTCAGCAAATGCCCTCAAGCCCTCGCTTGAACCAAATCCAAACCCCCCACCAACCTCCATATTCTGCAAAAGCAATCTCTTCTGCTTCTGAGAACATCAGAAAAAGCAAGCTCATGTTTCATTCAGCCTCTTGTGTATAACTTGCTGCCTGGCCGCCTGAAGCAGGTCACCCGAACCAACATCTTGAGGTTACTCTAACGGTCTGTAGGGTTTAGGGGATAGTTGTTTCATATGTCCTTAACCTTAAGAGGTGTTCCTTGGCTGACCGTGTAGTGTAGGGCCGAGCTTTAATGTGTACTATGGGTACATGGATCCTCAGATTTCTCAGCTAGCTGTCTGGCAACTGCCCTTAAACCCTAAACCCTCATTTTGAAACCTACAACCCTGAAGCCCGCGCCCTCGCAACTTCTGCATCCTAATCCCAAAACTCCAAGCCCTAATCCCTAAACTCTAAACCCCATGAGCCTTCGTCCTGCAAAGGGAGATGATCCAAACACGTTTGCAGACGGTCGTCCTGCAAGACCTGACGAACCTGGAGGCCAGCTTAGGTTTAGGGCTTCAGGGGATTCCTACAGTCTCCATCGTAGTTCCTTTTTTTTGGGCAATCTCTATTATAGGATCCTAACCATAAAACTGGTTAACCAAAAAAGGAACTACAATGGAGACTATAGGTTTTTAAGTAATCTACTAGGTTCCAACATCCTCCGCCCGTAAGGTCGGGGTCCCCCCCAGGGTATATAGTTGAGTTGAGAGTTTAGGTTTTAGGCTTCAGTTGTTTATGGTTTTAGGGTGTTTGGGGTTTAGGGATTCAGGGCTTAGGCGTGCCAACGATAATCCCTAAGGGTCCAGATTCTTTTTCGATACGGTTGGGCCAAAGTATATACTTTGTGGGTACATGGCTCCTTACGGTTTCGAAAGGGTTTTGGGGCTTCAAGGGCAACAGGGGTTTAGAGTGTGCAGGGTTTCAGGAGTTTAGGGCCAGATTTTGAAAAGCTGTTGTGAAAGTCTGCTTTCTCCAGTGGTATGTGCCCCATTTCTGCAACATTACACCAAGCTGACTAGGGCAAGTTCCTTGAGGTTTAGTTCGTTCGTGGTTGCTGGACCCTTTAGTACCCTAATAACGCTTTGGCCGAAACCCTAGCAGAACCCTCACAGTAAAGCTGAAGGGGAACCTTCATCGAGCTCATGAGGGAACCTTTAAAGGATCTCTGAAAGGAGGCCTTAAAGGATCTGTGAGAGTGAGTACTGCGACCTGAGCTGCAACCTTTCATTCTTGGAGCAAGGTAGAACTGCATGCACCCTGGCCAGGTCGAGAATCTGACAAGCTGGAGGCGGATACACGGTTTAGGGTACGGTTATGGTGTGTTATGCTACGTTACGTTTTGCTTTGCTATGTTATGTTATGTCACTTAAAAGGGTAGGTTGAAGTTTGAGGTTTGAGGTATTAGAGTATTCCCAGCCGATAAGTAGGCAGATGGAGCAGACCTTGGTAGCTGCATCCACAGACAATCTCATAAGTATGCACATTTAGTGTCAAAGCAACCTTCCGTGATAAAGCCATCCATCCTTCAGTTCTTTCTACAGCTCAGTAAGCATCGTCCTCCCCAGCCGTTCAAGCTTTCCCCTTCCAAGTGCCCATCGATTTCGAGCTTCCGGGCTTAACAGGAGTTTGAGCGTTGCTGGACAATGAGAGCAGGCCTACATCCACGGCTTGAGATAGAAAGCTTACGCACAGCTCGGTGCTTCACGTATGTACTTACGGGTCAAGGCCCCAAACTAATGTGGTAGACTATTAGTCTTGTAGCACTGGAGCTTTCCAGCCAACTGCGCAGGTTCAATCCGCTCGACATGGAATCAAACACGACCTGCTTCGTTCCTCGGATTGTGACTCTCACGTTTTCCTAGTATAAGCGATTCTGCAGTATTACGGCGGCTGCTTCCCGTCAGTTGTGGCGATGCTGATGCTGGTGAAGATGCCAAGGCCGGGCGGATGATAACAATGATCAGGATTACGCATTGGGGCTGCTGGGGCTGCTGCTGCTGCTGCTGCTGCTGCTGCTGCTGCTGCTGCTGCGGATGATGAAGACTACGAAGAAGAAGCAGAAGAAAATGATGATGTTGATGAGGTTGCGGGATTCCGGGTTCGGATTTAGAAGCCAGGCTGCACATCAGGGTTACTAAACCCCACAAGCCCTAAACCCTAGAGCCCACCTCACTACTCCAGATCCGGTGTAACGTCATTCATGAACACTCACTCCAGGCCCAGTTCCCAGGATTCTGTCTAGTGTGCTGTACTATGGTTACGTGCGGACAGAAACCTACTTCAAAGGCATCTGAGCTTCTGGGGGCACATGAAGATAAGGAGAAGCCTAAACCCTAAGCCGCAAATACTGAACCCAAGGTTTGTGCAAAGTTGCTGTCCACCTGCATGCCAAGCTCCATTAAAGAGAAGGGTGTCACGGAGACCGTCAGCGGCCCAGTCGTTCGTGACTACGGGTTTCATAGGGGGTATACAGGCCAGGGCGTCGAAGGGGGGCTTTATTCACAGTATTGGGTCTTGAGTAGAGGTTGATAAGTTTGTTATCGTATTTTTCGCGGTCCTGAATAGGGATTTAGAAAATGTAAGGCTTACTCAGAGGGTTTCATGGGTTCTGCAAAGGTTTTTCAACTGGGTTGTCCCTGTGCCGCGCAACCGGTGGGCCTGTTGACCGAGACTTCAGCCTATCAGCTGTTGCAACGTAGCTAATGTAGGGGCCTAAATACTTACCTTTACTATTTTGGAGATTCCTTACTATGATTATCGTATAATATACCACCAAGCCCTTTTCTAATTATTAAGGCCCCTATATCATAGATCCCCTATAGATCCCTTGTAGACTCCTCTAAGGAACCCTTTAAAGGAACTCTACATTAGTGGCCTCGGGCTCTCGATACCCCACTGTTGAAGCCTCCAAGCTTAAACACGTCACCAAGTCCTGCGTGCCTACTTGGAGGTTCATGGGTAGCTATAAGTGGGGTTATGGGTAGGGTAGCTATAGCTATAACCCATTTTAGGGGACTTCTAACTCCATTTATACCTACCCATGAACCTCCAAGTAGTCCTGAACTCGAGAAACCTTCATGTTATATTGTCGCGCAAGAGAATGCGTGGAAGTTTCAGAAAATACGGGGAATCTAGTACGGGACCACAGAACTCTAAACCCTAGGCTACAAGTAATCGGATCTTTAGTATGAAGACTCGGTACGCGATCGCCCATCGGAACCCCCTTAGCTCCATAACGAAACTCTCGAAATCCTTCAGAGCCTCTGTCAAACGTGTATAGCTTGCCTTATAGCCCCCTTGAAACAAAGGGCACCCGTTTTATTCCTAGGTTGCTCTTAGGTCTAGTACAAGACCGGGAGCTGAACAGGAAATCTCAGCCTTCATTGCAACCGTCGAAGAGGGCTACTTGAAGGTACCGCCTCTCGGCTGCACCTGGGTTTGGGGCTTGAGGACGAAGGAGGATGCCCCGGTTCAGTTTTGGCTTTAGGGGGTTAGGGGGTCACACGTTGATATTTGGCCGCGTGGTTTTGCGGCATCTCTAGTTGGACTTGCTTTCGAAAGTACTGGTATTTGCAGGACTTTTGTAGCTTGGAGTCAAGACTGGGGTTTATGTCTGGAGGCTACATTCGGGTACCTAAAAGCTAGGGCACGCCTTTCAGCACACTCGGCTCAAGTGCGTGGCGAAGTCGGCTTTGTTACTCAGTTGGCAACGCCAGACAAAGCTGTACACATACTCCAGTAAGCGCACACTCACCGTGCCATCTTGCTTACTCTTGACAGTGCATGGTACATATCTGTCCAAAGACTGCCACCAACGGTCAACACACTGCGTGCCTGCCAAGATTGTACGTCCATCCTTGAGATGGATCTTCTTGGTGAACTCGTGCTTGTTATGCTTGACATTGTAGCTCTGGACGTTCTTCGTCTGCAAACTTTTGACGAGGTTCGGCCAACACCGGGCCCCATCTGAGTGTACGGCTGTACGAACACACGTGACATCGATGTGCTTGAAAAGACCTGTCGGGCCAACCTCGGCTGCACTTTCTGGGGGCGGACCGCTTCCGGGTGGCATGAGCTTGACTGGCAGAAGCTTTGCAACTCCGCAACCATCCCGCTGCTTGAATCCGGCCAAACGGATATGACCGATCCAGTACTTGGGCATGCTGGCAGCTCCATGCTTCGATGCCCAGCGCTTGCGTGCGTCATCTAACTGCGGCAACCAGTTTTCTTCATTCTTGGCATTGCTCACATAGATCTTTCGAACAGCATGTCCGTCACCCTCCACATTGCCACTGAGCTTTTGCGGTGTCTCGCAGAAGCTGCGGGGACTGAAATCAAACCGGACGCTATCAGCCCCCCCCCCCACCCCCTCCCCCCCCCCCCACCCCCCTCCCCCACTCCCCCCTGTGTGTCCTGACAGGCGCAATTATGAGACAACTGCACAAAATGTGAGGAAAAGTGAGGAAAAGCACATGGCCAGATACGCGCGTGTGTGGGGTTAGGGCTTTAGGGGGTTTAAGGGTAGGGCTTCAGTGTAAGTTATTTTAGTACTCCTTCCACCGCGACGACGGCGACTCCTACCGCTACGACTACGACGGCGACGACGATGTTGACGACGACTGGTGCTTTCTTGTGCAGACCTAATTCTGCGTCGTGACCAAATTCTGCAGGGCAGTTATAAACATGTTGTAGAACAGATTCCAAGTATCTCGCGCATCTCCATTTGAGCTTCCCGTAGGTCGTTTTCGGAGTCGTTGCCTTATTGGTGTAAGTTTTTTGCATTCTTCGTAGAAGCCCGAAGCTTTTTTTTTTTTTAGTAGTAGTAGTAGTAGTAGTAGTAGTAGTAGTAGTAGTAGTAGTAGTAGTAGTAGTAGTAGTAGTAGTAGTAGTAGTAGTAGTAGTAGTAGTAGTAGTAGTAGTAGTAGTAGTAGTAGTAGTAGTAGTAGTAGTAGTAGTAGTAGTAGTGTAGTAGTTGTAGTAGTTGTAGTAGTTGTAGTAGTAGTAGTAGTAGTTGTTGTTGTAGTTGTAGTTGTAGTAGTAGTAGTAGTAGCAGTAGTAGTAGCAGTAGTAGTAGTAGTAGTAGTAGCAGTAGAAGATAGTTTCACTATGCATAAGTATTGGTATTAGTATTCCTGTTGTGAAGCTCATCAGGTATCACAGCTGGAGCCATGCTGTGGACGTTATGCATTCAGCCGCCCGGCATGCATCGGGGCTTTCCCTTGGCTCAGATTCAGGAGTTTCGGTCTCATGAGCGCTATACGTAGTTCATGGAAAGTTATGCCGTTCTCGCATCAAGAGGACCGCCACAGGTTCGCGATGAGCCATGACTCAGCAGGTCAACTAGATGAGGCCTAGTCCGTCGGTCCTGTATGTTACTACGTCGACTTCAGGGCCTAAACCCTAAACCCTATACCCTAAACCCTAAACCCCAAACCCTGTGCGGTCATGGCTTTCCCGCGGACTCGCAACCGTTGCTGCCTCCACGGTCTGATCGTGTGGTACTACTACTGCAACGTACCCATGGGTAGAACTTGGGTTCCGTTAAAGGGATCTATAAGGGTTCCTCTAAGGGATCTAAAGGGTTTTAGGGTTTAGGGTTTAGGTTCATGTCATGGGTAGTTGTCAAAATGAAGGTCCCTTTTTGGGTACTACCCTAAACAATAGGTGCCGTATTTTAATAGGGACCCAAAAAAGGACTTCAATTTTGACAACCACCCCCAAAAAGTCCTTTACCCCCGAAACCTGTTGACAATGGATAGGAAGAACCCGATAGTGTACACGTTATTCTCAGCCGCGCGCCCCAGCCCATCCTTCTGGAAAGCTGAATCCCGAAAATGACCCCGAGAGCCGTAAAGCCTTGAGCCCTAAGCCTTAACCACCCAAAAGCCGAAGACCCTTCTGAATACATTGAGGTCTACGTGATCCTTCAGGACTTGCATGAAGCATTCTCGAGGACGGAGAGGTGGGCTGGCGATGGCGGTATAAGGATACTCAGTGTCTTGTTGAAGTCGGTTGTGAGACCCGTCAGGTTCCTAGCAGCTCTCTTGCTTTGTTCTTGGTGCACCAGTCCGGGCCACGACAGAAACAGAGCCCCCCACCTTTCCCCCCCCTTTTCTTCCCCGACGACAGCAAACAGCACACAATCCATGCTCCCACAACGACAACAAGAGCAAACGCACTTCCTGCTCCCCAGATTGTAGAGTGTACGGCCTGCCTGCCACGCAACCTGCGAATCGCAGTCCACGTAGCTTCTCGCACAACAGGACCTTGCAAATTGTGCTTGCTTCCCTTCAAGTTTCCCGCAAAATGGTACCTTGTGAAGTGGAGTTGTAGCAATACCGTGCTCAATGGTTTGTCGGAAAGCACCCGTCAAGTTGGGGTTCAGAGAACCGCACCCTTCAAATCGGAATTCCCGTATAGCTGCCAGCGAAAACGATCCTGGAGCGAAAACGCACCCTCTGCCTCAACACCCACCCACCACCACTGCAAAGAACATGTCGCTTGTGTATACACGGCAACTAAAAACCAATGGTCAATTCACCGCGACAGGGCAAAATGTTCCCACATATCTATCACTCTTTCCTTGCGTTTGCAAAGAGTCCTAATGCGAGAATCAGGTGAGAATCGCAGGGGCGCCGGGGCGACTACCGTCTTAGCCTGTACCACAACCCACATTGACATGGCGATGAGGACATGCCGTGCAGGGAATCCTGTCTGATGAAATTTCAATTCAAACCACTTTTAGTGTTTTTTCGTGCATACCAAGGACTAAGAAGATGGGAGTGTTCCCCTATATGGTGCCCTTCTCATATCATGCCTCCGTTGCAGATTCGAGTCTGACCCCTCCATTCCTGCACAAGCAGAACCCCCGGCGGGCCCTAAACCCTAAACCCTGGAGGTATGCTTTGTTGATTTGTGCCGTCGTTCACGACATCGGGCATCCGGGCTTCAGCAACGAGTGTCCTGGCGAGGTTCGCTCGGGGCTTGTGTAGTGTAGGAACCTGATTAAGCGACCTTGGGCCCTTATTCGGGTTTCTTATATGAATCCTACTATTTTGGGGGTTATAGGGCCGGGTTTCTTAAACAGGCTCCTACATTATTGGGTCTACGGCCTATTCCGGTGTGTAAGGGTCTGGAGGTGTGGGATTTGTTCTAGGACGGTCCACCGTCTGAAGTCGGGTCGCTTTTAAGGCACCCTCAAAGGGTGCCGTATTGTTTCTGGTACCTAAACATAGGCCCTACAGGCTTGCCCTTGTGTTGTGTTTGTACAGTATGTGTCTTCGGCTGCACGTTTGTAGGGTCGACATGCGTTGAGACAAATGCAGAGGCCTTAACAATCAGAATAGGGGTTTCGGGGTATATCATTCTTAAACTACAACAAGGAACCCCGAAGTTAACGGTATTTTCTAGGCCCCTATACTACACACTTTAGCAGGCAGTAGCGCTTAGGAAGCGCCCAACTCGAGGATCAATTGTCCGGTAATCCACCTTTAACCCTAATCCCAAGTACCCAAAAGCCCTAAACGTCCTGGCATTAGACCCAAATGACGTCATGTCGGGTAGCGGTTTAGAGTTTACCTATAGTCTCAATTGTAGTTCCTTTGTTTGGTTAACCCAAATCTCTATAAGATCCTAACCATAAAGCTGGTTAACCAAAACAAGGAACCGCAATGGAGACTATAGGTAGGGAGTGAGAAGGCGGGCCCAGAAGAAGCAACAACATGAACCACCACGGGTTACAGTAGTGTCGACCACCGGTCGCAAACCCTTTGTCATCCTTGGCGGTTATCATCGGGATTCTAATAGTACCCAGGCGCCCCAAAGTAGTTCCTTTTTGGGTGTGTCCTCTTTTTTGGTTAGGGACTCTAATATACTACCCAAAAAGGAACTACTTTGGGGCCCCGGGGCAGAGCTTCCGGAGGTCTACAAGAAAGGCAGACGACTCATGTGCACCCGAGGTTCCTCCAGACATTGCAACCCAAACCCGGAAACCGAAACCCTACAATCCCCCAAAACCCTAAAGCTCTAGTTCCTACTTTTAAAGCGTCGATTCCAAAAACAAACTTTTTCCCCAAAAGCTAAAACACAGAAGCCCAAACCCTATAAACCCCTAAACACGAATACCCGAAACTATGAGGTTTCTCGTCCAGACACATCACGACCTGGCACTGCGATACAACGACAATGCACCTCTGGAGAGCATGCATTGTGCGAAGCTCTTCGCCGCGTGCTTGCATTGGGGCTTGCTCCCTTGTACTCGTAGACCCTCCAAAAAGGCCCTTCTAGAGTCTCGAGCCTTATGCAGCCTTCTAGCCATCCAGATCTTCGAAAGAGCTGGATCTCAAAGGTTGAGGGTTACGGGTTTTTGGGTTGAGGGGTTTAGGGTTTGTAGGCATGTAGGGCTTCAGTCACCAGATCAAAACGCTCCAAGCAGCATCTGGGTTCACTCCCCCGTGTCTTGCCTTTTACAAGGTTTCGCCCAAAAGAGCAGTAAGTTCCAAACTCCTCCAACCCTGAAGCCGTCTCTGGAATCTTACAGAACCCTTCCAGGAGCGTTTAAAAACGAAGCGCTTGAACCCCTACACCCTACAGCACTCTCAACACCAAACCCCCAAAACCGAAACCTTCCAAAAGGAACGACAAGAAACCCTTCCACCCCTAAACCCCTCAAAGCCCGATACTATATTGTAAACCAGTCTAAGCCCCCTAAACCTAGTAGCTGAGTGGGTACAAGTTACACGTTTTTGGATAATATTACCCACAAAAAACCACAAGTGTACACTTTTTCGGGGTTTATGAACTCAGCAACTAAGTAAACCCCAGACCCGAAACCCGAAACCCCTACACTTTTGAGGGTTTCTATAAAGAAATCATAATAAGGAACCCTAAAAAGGTAGGCTATTCAAGGTTAAGGCAGACTCGAAACCCGAAACCCCCAAAGAGAACGAACAGAAGCAAAGGAGATCTACCCTAAACCCTAAACTCTAAACCCTAAACCCTAAACCCTAAACCGAACAGAAGCACAGGAGATCCTGGGCGACCCGAGCACTAACGTTTGGGGGGAGCTGGCCGACGGCCCGAGGAAGGACGTCCGCAAAATGTGTATTGAGGCCGGGTTTCGGGTTTGTGGCATTTGGGGGTTTCGGAACAAGGCTTCGGGTTTTGGGGTTTAGGGTTTTCTTTAGGGTTTGGGGGTCTAAGCTTCACAGAGTAAGGTGTGCCGACACCACTTTACCACGTAGGTGGAGCTTTGTTTCTGCTTTCCCACAGGCCCCTCAGGGTTCCGTTGAAGGGGTCCTGCATGCATCCAGAAGAGTACTGTGAGGGCGTCGAGGGGTTCCTTCATTGGGTCTGTACCGGTTCTATACGGGCTGCGGGGCTTAGGCTTAAGCTTATCATGGTTTATATGCTTTTAGGGTTCCTTGAAGGTTTCTCTTCGGGTTTGGGGGTTAAATGAATTTACGGTTTATAGACCTTTACGGGTTTCCTGAAAAGTTCTATGAAGGCTCAGAGGTTCAGGGTTGTGTTGGCAGCTTCAGCTTGGAAGGTTGAAAGTTGGGTACGGCCCCCACTCAGCAATAGTTGAATGATTTTCACAATAAATAAATATATATATATATATATATATATATATATATATAGAGATATATATATATATATATATAGAATGTGTGTATATATATATATACATATATATATATATATATATATATATTCGGACGTTAATAGGGGCCCTATTATAGAGTCTTACTGTAAGGGGGCAGTATCTAAGCTGAAAGCCGTTGAGTACCCCGCTCCAGGCGATCTTGCACACGGACAACAGCTGCCACTTCAATGCGCAGGGCTTGGAAAGTCGTTTTGCCAGTGCACACAGTCTGGCAGCAGAAGCGGTGTCGCAGCAAAGCAAGCTGCTAGGAACATGACTTATGTCTGCGTGTGTGTTTATCTGTACCTGTCGACCCATCTATCTATCGATCCGTCTATCTATCTAACTATTTATCTATACATGGGTATATACACAGGTGCACAACATGGCATCTCAACAGCGATGGTTATGCATTCGTCTGTGTATGTATACATTTATATCTATGTATGTACGCATGTATGTAGGTAGTTTATGTATGCACACAACATAGGTTCTGTCGCCTCGCTTAGCTGAGCACTCAGAGTTTCATTCACACTCCGAGTCGACGTGTTGGGGCTTTGTTCAACCCCCAAACTCTGAGGTGGTCAAGGCGTGTCAGATGATTCACGAAGTCCACGACGAAGTCTTCTCGAACGTCCTTTCCAAGCCACCTTGTTATGCATTATCGGTTTTGAATGTATATTCGTGGTTTCTAAATCCCTTCGCATTTAAGGGCCTTCATCTTCGGATCCTGATTGTTCTACTCATTACAGAACGGGCGCATCATCATCACAGGGCTACATTAAAGCCTCATTACCCAGTCTGTGAGTCCCATGATCTCGGTTTCGGGATTCAGGGTTAGGGCTCAGGTTTTACGGTTTACAGTTTAGTGATCAGGGGTTATAGGTTCAGTTTGTAGCGGCCTACAGGGTTTAAGCTTCAATTCTAACATTTCCAGAGTTCTAGAGCAGGGAGCAGGCTTCAGGGGATAGGGTTTAGTGTTCAGGGTACCCTTCCACCCTCCTATATACCCCCACTCCTCCACCGCGTGTACCCCGCTTTACAACCAGAATCCCCACTTTACAACCAGAACCCCCACTTTACAACCCATGAGCCTTTCCGGAATCCCCACTTTGCAACCGGTTGGGAAAGCTTCTTAACAACCCTATTAACTGATAACGTCAAAGCCTAGAATCTCTAGCATCATTCTTTACGGCAGCCATGCAGGTTGGAAAGTGATGTTGGTTGCAATGTGGGCGTTCTTAACCCGAAACCACGATAGATATGTGTGTGTACATATATATATATGTATATATATATATCTATATTTAGATGCGTGAGGGTTTGGTATCGATGATACTGGTTAGATGCTCACCTCAGCGAGCGTGTTGTTGCATAGTGGTTTGCACTTTACGCACTTGCGGCCGTCAAGCTGTATCCAACTCACTCCCTGCAGGCAAACTCGGACCGAGTGTGTGTGTATTGGGGAAAGCAGAAAGAAAACATGAGTTTTAGAAACGGATTCTTTTCTCACCAGAGCGCAGGTATGCATTTTAGTTTATATATATATATATATATATATATATGTATATGTATGTATATTTATATTAAAGCCAATCCATGAACCCGAACATTTTATTACATTTGATGTTGTATTTACGGTTTTACGCCATACAAGTACTTTCAAAAAATGATGTATTTGTTTGTGTGTGGGGAATCATGAAGATAATATGACTTTTAGAAACCCAACCCACCAACCCACCACAGGCAAGGTTAGGAGTGCGGAGCACCCACAGACGACAAAGATCAAAGATATCATGCGACGAAGCAATTTTAGGGATGTTCGAGATCTTAGTAGTTTGGGGCCACGGTCGGATGAAGGCCACGTAAAACACTTTAGGGGGTCAAAGACCCAACAAACTATTAGGAATCTAGGTAGGTTTGTTGTAAAAAACTCATGAAATCCCAATAAGTCTTAATCATGGGTAGACGGGTTGCAAAGTGGGCGTAAAGTAGGGATTCTGGTTGTAAAGCGGGTTAATCTCCTCCTCCACCCCCCCACCCCCCACTACCCTACCCCTCCCCACCCCCACACCCTTCCACCCCCCCCCACCGCGGCCGTGGGTGTATCTTTGAGGGTTCGGGTCTGCGGGGTTTAGATTTACTAGTTTCTTGGGGGGCTGTCGATCTTCATGTTCCGGGTTTCGTGCGTTTTAACGCTAACGCAGCTTTTACGGGTCAGTGAGGCCTCTAGAGTTGAGGCCCAAAAGTTGGAAACCCAATACCCAGGGGCCCCAAAGTAGTTCCTTATACTACCCAAAAAGGAACTACTTTGGGGCCCCTGGGTAGCCTCAATCCTTAAGAGCCACGGTCGGATGAAGGCCACGTAAAACACTTTAGGGGGTCAAAGACCCAACAAACTATTAGGAATCTAGGTAGGTTTGTTGTAAAAAACTCATGAAATCCCAATAAGTCTTAATCATGGGTAGACGGGTTGCAAAGTGGGCGTAAAGTAGGGATTCTGGTTGTAAAGCGGGTTAATCTCCTCCTCCACCCCCCCACCCCCCACTACCCTACCCCTCCCCACCCCCACACCCTTCCACCCCCCCCCACCGCGGCCGTGGGTGTATCTTTGAGGGTTCGGGTCTGCGGGGTTTAGATTTACTAGTTTCTTGGGGGGCTGTCGATCTTCATGTTCCGGGTTTCGTGCGTTTTAACGCTAACGCAGCTTTTACGGGTCAGTGAGGCCTCTAGAGTTGAGGCCCAAAAGTTGGAAACCCAATACCCAGGGGCCCCAAAGTAGTTCCTTATACTACCCAAAAAGGAACTACTTTGGGGCCCCTGGGTAGCCTCAATCCTTAAGAGTCATGTATGGGGAACCCCAGCACTAATTGTCCTTAATCCGGTTTCCAACGTTTTGGGGTTGCCTATACGTGAGCCCTCAGAGGCAACGGGACACACCGCTTCGAGCCTCGAAGCGATTCGAGCACATCCCGCTCTGGGGTTTAGGCTAGGGTTTAGGGGTGTAGGGTTTAGGATTTAGGGGTTTAGGGTTTAGGGGGTTAAATGAGTTTAGGGTTTATAGGGCTTAGGGACCATCCGGTTTGGGGTTTAGGTTGTAGGGCAGTTAGGGTTTGGGGCTTAGGGATCCCGGAATAAGGACTCTGCCGACTGAAGACCCTGACATGAGCAGGATCCGAGTGCTTCAGGCCTTTTCAGAAAAGAAGATGATCCTGGTAGTTATTGAGGCCCGGCATGAAATTTATAGGGACTCTAGAAACAAGTAGGTTTTTGGTAGTTCCTAAACCCTAAACCCTAAACCCTAAACCCTAAACCCCTAAAGCTCATAAGCTCTCAACCGCAACGTAAGACCGACGCCTTGAACCCAAAAGCCTCGCCCTCCGAGGTGCAGCTCGGTTGAGGATCACAAGGCGCGCCCTAAACCCTAAACCCTACGGTTTAGGCTTTAGGGTTTAGGGTTCTGCTTCACGGGCCGATCATAATGTATGGACCTCCTTAGCTAGAGTTGGTTTGTGGGTTGTCTATGTGCACACATTCTGTTATTGATTTGTTGCAGGATAAAGGGGGTTACTATTCCTGATTCCGAATCGTGTTGATCCCTACAGTTCTTATTTGTAGCTCATGTACCTGCAATGCAACAAGCCTGTAGGCTTTCGGGTTCTTCAAACTTAGCACCAGGATAGATCGAACTACTTGCATGATCATGTTACTGACATGTGTACATATGCATGTATAAGGAGATAAGCCTATTTATCTGACTATCTGCCCGGTTGTCTGTCTTTCTGTCTCTGTGTCTCTCTGTCTCTCTGTCTCTCTGTCTCTCTGTCTCTCTGTTTCTCTGTCTCTCTCTCTCTCTCTCTCTCTCTCTCTCTCTCTCTCTCTCTCTCTCTCTCTCTCTCTCTCTCTCTCTCTCTCTCTCTCTCTCTCTCTCTCTCTCTCTCTCCCTCTCTCGCTCTGTGTCTATCCATCTATCTATCTACCGATCTCTCTGTCTATCCATCTACCGGTATATCCGTCTATCTATCTGTCTATCTATACCTCTGCGTATATAGGTAGACGGATCGACGGACAGACAGGCAGACAGACAGGCACACACACACACAGAAAGAGCTGAATGCAATCGGCCGATAGGTGCATGTGAACTTATGCCGATACACCCGCATGCACCTACATCTCTTATCTCCCCACCCGCATGAATCCACAGGTGTTGGAGCAATTGTAATGCTATTCTGCTACAGCCCGTTTGCACTGACACATATGATATTCTCCTAGCTAAAATACCCCCCCCAACCTTAAATGCGGACCCTAAACCCCAAGATCATGTTAAACTTGTGTTGGCCCGTGTAAGTGGCAGCATAGGATCTGTCGGGTTAGAGTTTGCAAAATCCGCTTTAGGATTCAGGGTATAGTGTTTCGGGGTTTAGGGTCTATGGGCTTTGCCCTAAGGCCCCAAAGTAGTTCCTTTTTGGGGTTCATATATAGAATTCTATAAGGTAATCCAGAAAGGAGCTACTATGGGGCCTATGGGCTTAGGCTATTAGGGGTTAGGATTTTCAGTTCAGGGTTTGGTGCATTAGGGTTTGGCGTCTTGCTGTTTTTGTTTTTCGTTTCGCCGGGCTCTCAGTTGCCGGGGCTCTCGTTATTGGAGATCTTGATATGGGAGTTTCCGAAAATTCGGGGTACCTTATTTGGGGGTTCTGATTTAAGGATCCTACCGTTTTAGGGTACTATATTGGGGTCGCCTATTTTCGGAAACCCCCATATGAGGACGCATCGTCTTAGTTACGGCGGAACTGACAGCAATGTGGCAATGGTCATGCCAAGGGAAGCAGTCATTCATATTACTCTCGCAGCCAGTGTTACACCATACCAGTACTGTCATTGCTACATGTGACTAGTGATACACTCACGCCAGAGATGGCTGGCAGTTTCCAGAGCAATAGTGGTCGAAACCCTCAACCCTCAACCCCAAAACCGTACTTCGATTGTGCAAGAATCCTACTTTCAGGGTTTAAGAATCCAGCTTCAAGGGTTCAAGAATCCTGCTTTAAAGGTTCAAGAGCCCTACTTTAGGGGTCCAAGAATCCTGCCAAAAAGGGTTCAAGAATCCTGCTGGTAAGGGTTTCAGAATCCTACTTTAAAGGCCTGAGAACCCTACTTTCAGGGCTCAAGAATCCTACTTTAGGGGTGTAAGAATCCTACTTTAAGGGCCTTCGAACCCTACTTTGAGGGCTTAAGAATCCCACTTTAGCGGTGTAAGAATCCTACTTTAAGGGCCTTGACTCCAGGAGTCATGGCCCTCACCTGAAGTCTTGGAGATCATCGCGGAGAAAGAGACGCATGACACGCTCAGGCAGGTCCTGGACGGTGCGATGTTGAGTTCAAGGTTGAGAGTTTGGGGTTTCACGGTTTAAGGTTTAGGGTTCACAGTACCGAGACCCAAAAACAGCGAAACACTCGACCTCGGAACCATGGGAGACATGAGTGTGGTGGTTTCCGAAAATAGGGGACTCTAATAATATAGTACTCTAAATAGTAGGATCCTTAATGTAAGGACCCCAAGATAAGGCACCCCTAATTTTCGGAAACTCCCATGTTGTCAGTCAAGACGGAAGCTTCAAAGCGCCTAGAAGCCTAGGAGCGTGCTCAGCAAATATTCAGTGCAGATATCCCTGGCATCCATAGTCTGCACGAGCCCTACTGTGGTTCTTCAATATCCTGAGTCCAACGTCCCAAAGGCCCATGGAGCCCGGTGCCTCGAAGATCCAAAGCATCAGCATGTCGGCGTTTCATACAAGGAGTGCCTCCCTTCATCCCAAAGTCGCCTCCAGGAACATGCTGCTCCACTTTGCAGACATCTCGAACTCCATGAAGCCTTTCTCCGTGGCCCGCAGCTTGCTGGAACCCACGGAACCTAATCCATGCCAGATCTGTAGTCCCAGATGAGCCCCAGATGCTCAGCTCCCCCCGACTATGCCTTGCTACGGTTGCCCCTAAAGCCAGATCGTGTGCAGGGCGATTCCCTGCCTACGGGTAAGGCAGGTTCAGGCTCTTCGGCGAGAGGCAGCATGTCAGACGCTCCCAAGAACAGAAAGTTAGAATAAGCGGACTCATGTTTTTTTGTTTTTTAAGCGGGTTTCCACAGCACCGGTGTGCGAGCATTAGTACTCGTGCAGCTATGTTTTGCAGTAGTAGAGGAGGAGAAGGAGGAGCTGGTGGTGGTGGTGGTGGTGGTGGTGGTGGTGGTGGTGGTGGTGGTGGTGTGCAATGAATTGCGTAGTAGAGCATCAGCAGTATAAGGTGAGGCTGCTGCTTCGGAGTTTCGGGTTCTGGAAGGTGTTTCCTGACAGTTCTGGGGTGCATGCTCTTAGTTGAGCACGAAGGCTCATACTGACTAGGGTTTTGGTTTTGGCTTACCAGAAGTGTATGCAGTGCGGGGGCCCCAACTCAAAGCGATCGTCGACTAAGACCGAAGAGACTTGAGCGGAGCCCAACGAGACCTAGGAACCCTCTACAGCCCTGAACCCTACACCACAACCCTGAACCGGGACCACCACCTAAACACGCTCGAAGCGTTCGACCTGGGGGAGGGTTTCCAGTTGAAATGCAGATCTCTGAGGACCATGGGCGCTTCTAGTGCTGGAGGAGACACTTGCCTATAAAGGTAGCCGTTGAGGGGTTGTAGTACAGGTATCCTATACAAAGCATCCATTCTTCCTAGGTCGTATTAGGGAGACCACTTAAAGGGTACCCTTCTTAACCTTACTTCTGGCCTTCTTAGCAGGTAGCTTTCTGAGATGGTCCATAGCCCTTGTCCCCGTAATCCCAAACCCTAAAGGATGTCTTGGGAAGGTGTCTCCTGGTGTAGGACTGTAGGTCATGTAAACATGCTCTCTTCGTTTGGCACTAACTCTGCGTATGCTGGCAGGGTCTTCGCCCTTGAAGCCTACCTATAGTCTCCATTGTAGTTCCTTTGTTTGGTTTAACCAATTCTATATTAGGGATCTTAAAAAGTAACCCCAAACAGGAACTACAATGGAGACTATAGGTAAATTCTTTTCCTGGCCCTCGGATTTGGTGGCCGAGGGCATGCCTGAACTATTACAAATTCCATTCCTCAGGCTTCTGAGTATGATTCCCGGTTATGAGAATGGTATACTCTAAAGCCCAAAACCCTAAGCCTAAACTCTAAGGCCCAAAACCGAAACCCCCTAAACCCCAAACCCTACAGGCCAAAACCGCCAAAACCTTTTTCTACTGCTTACTTGGAGGGTCGGGGGACTTAGTAAGTAGGTAGTAAGTAGACTTATAAGTACCCTAAAAAGGACCCTAATTGGGGTTATGGTACTTATAAGTCCCTAAAATAATCAGTTACTAAGTCCCCCGACCCTCCAAGTAGACTCTAGACTAAGCCCTGAACCCGTAACCCTAAGCCCTAAAGCCTCCAATGGACAGCTAGACTCTAAACTTTAAAAACTAATCCCAAACCCTAAACGCCAAACTTTAAACGCTAACTCGACCCGAAACCCCTAAACCCTAAACCCCTAAACCCTAAACTCTAAACCCCCTAAACCCCAACCCCCCCAAACCCAGAGACTCCAATATCCCTTAATTAAGGAATATTCCTTAAATTATAGCAGGATCCCTAATATGATTTAAGGAATATTCCTTAATTAATGGATATTGGAGTCTCTGGGAACCCTAAACCCATGGCCCGAAACCCGAAGCCCAAAAGCCTGAGCCTTCAGCGCTATACCCCGAGCCATAAACCCTACCTGAACTCTACAAAATGCTCCTTTTCAGGGGTTATGGCTATATTTTCTGATATTATCAGAAAATATAACCATAACCCTGAAAAGGAGCATTTTGTAGAGTTCAGATATAAGTCCTGACAAAGGTAGGCTCTTTGGGCCAATTTGGGGCCCAGGTAGACCCTCACTAACCCTAAGCCCTAAACCCCAAACCCTAAATCTAAACCCTAAGCCCTAAACCCCGAGACCCAGGTTCTTCGTCCAGGGGGAGAAGATGACCGAGCTCCTGGGCTTTGGAGTACCATACTTTTATACCCTTTTCTGGGACCTGGTACTTACAGGGAACCAATTATGCCCTAAACCACAAAACCCTAAACCCTAAACCCCTAAAGCCCTAAACCCTAAACCCTAAGCCCTAAACCCTAAACCCCTAAAGCCCTAAACCCTAAACCCTCAACCCTAAACCGTAAGCCCTAAACCCTAAACCCTAAACCCTAAACCCCTAAACCCCAAACCCTAAACCCTAAACCCCTAAACCCTAAACCCTAAACCCTAAGTCCAGGCTCGGATTACCAGTGCCAGCCCTGAACGACCGGCAGAAGACAAACCGCCCCTTTGCTCGAAAGCGGGTTTAGGGTTTAGGGGGATTCATGCGGATTTGGGATTCAGGGGTTTAGGGTTTCGGGTACGGGATGTACTTAAAGGTTCATGGGACTTAGTGACTATGGTTATAAATAAGGTAACTATAACTACAATTGGATAGAACCTCAGTTAGGGTACTTATAACTGTACTTACTAAGTCCCATGAACCCCCAAGTAGGGGTTTATGTATTTAGGTGTCAGGGTCTCGCAGGGGATCCTGCTATGAGGATCTTTTACTTCGTGTCATTAGTTTTGTCCGAGACGCCTCAAGGAATAAAAACCTGATAGGGGCCACGAACCCGAATGCAGTAGCGCGCCCGATACCCGCGCGAGTATTTACACGCCTTCTGCTGCGCATTCGGGAAAAAGAAGACCCTGAACACCAAATGTCCGAAGTCGTAACTTTCTTGGTGACGGCTCCTCGCCACGGCAAGCTTCCCAAGCTCCTGAGCTCTCATACCTTTCGAGTTGAAGGTTAGGGCATGGCATTGAAGCAGTCCTTCCAAAGGTAGACGACTTTAATACTGTTGGCTGTGGGGACAGCATATTTGAGCAGCGTAGGTGACCTGGCTCGTATGTGCTGTAGATGTATGTGAAGGATATTTGTATGGATGTGTATACATATATATATATACACAGGTAAATAGATAGACAGGTATACCGCTGTGCATATATATATATGTATATATATATATATGTGTATATATATATATATATATACATATTTATGTACATATGCATACGGATATAATCCACAAGATGCATGCACACATATGCATGTGTGTGTGCATGCATGTGTAATTACATACATATGTACCGTACAATACAATATATCATAAGTACATGTATGTATGTGTGTATATATAAGCACATGTTTCTATTTGTGGCTTGTGTGTGCATGCATGTCTTAGCTTGCACACGCACATACGCGCATAGTTACACAGGTACATGCATACATGTTCACACACACAGACACATAATCCTACACATCTGCCTACGTGCATACATTGTTGACAGTGTATATTGTATAGCGATGTAATATGTGTGTATAGATACATTAGGTGTATATGCGAGTACTTTCGTTTCGCAGATGCCAAGGACCGACATCGCAGATTGGGTTCATCGAGTTCATCGTGTCCCCCTTGGTCTTCACCATAGCCTCAAAGCTCAGACTATCAAGCTTTTTTTTGGGCGGGGGAGGGCAAGGGGGGGGGGGGGGGCCTCTCTTGTTGTCGGGATGGACACTTGGACAAGAGCGTCGTTGAGGTCTGGGTTTTGGGTGTTTGTCAAGGCTTCTGAGTTCATATAAGGTTTAGGACTTGGCACTGCGACTCCACAAAAAGAGCAGGCACCCTAAACCCCAACCCCCGATCCAGTACACATTAAAAAGAGTACTTTGCATGTTACTTATTAAACAATACATATTTCCCATTTTATTTCACATTATATAACTTATAGTAGAATATACGTTATAAAAAAAAGAAAAGCCCAAACCTCGAGAAAGCCACCGGTCCCCAGTATCTGCATGAGATCCCTGCCGCTCCGAGCACTCCCAAGCACGGGCTATATAGAAGTCGTCTACTTAAAGGATCATGGGACTTAGGGCTCCATTTAAGGGTACTATAGGGTTCTATAATAGGGTTCCTTAAAGGGATCTATAAGGGTTCTAGAAGGAGGATCATGGGACTTAGTAAGCAGGGTAATAAGTAAAGTAACTACAGTTGCTATTACTTATAACCCCAATTAAGGCACTTATAACCCTTCTGACTAAGTCCCATGATACTCCAAGTAGGGGCCCGCAGAAGTACAGTAAGGTTTTGAGGGGGTTTCGGGTTTAGGGTTTGGGGTGGGGTTTAGTGAGAAGCCATATTAGTACGGAACGCTTTTCGAAAGATCCAGGCCACCAAATGTGGTACTACTTGTAATGTATACGCATGCAGGCCGAGGGCTAGAACGACTAGGCAGACACGGAGAGTACCTGACCTGAACCCTTCACTGTAAAACCTGAATCCTAAATCCTTCAAAACCCTAGTCTCGCTGGCTAAAGCCTGAAACGCCCAAACCCACACCGTAAACTTTAAACCCTAAGCCAAGAAAGTTGGAGCTTAAACCAAAACCGTGAACAGTAAACCCTCATACAGGGTCGGAACACTTAGCAACGCAGTCCATGTGCAGCCAAACTACATTATATGCCAAGAACCGATTACGTTCATGAAGACCCTATCTTGTCTCTATGCTACTGTCCTATGAAGCCCTTATTGCAGAACCCTACTAGCTGTGGTCCCTTGAGGGGACCTCCTCAAGAAACAACCTGTTCAAATTATTGAGGCCGCCCCTAAAGGAAAACTGCAAAGGATCGTCTCAAAGAGTCCAAGTATGATATGCATGTGCATACATACATATATATATATATGTATATGTACATATATATATATATATATTATCAGGAACACTTCAGAGAACCCTTTCAAAGAGCCCAAGTATATTTCATCTTAGCTTATTGAAGGCACCGTTTTGTACATGCGAGGTGAAGATCCTCCCTCCCATCGGCTACACCGAGCAGGTCAGGGGTTTTAGGGGTTTAGGTTTCAGGGTCCCCTTTAGGGTTCCTTAAAGGGATCTACAGGGTTTCTATCGGGGTACTATAAGGGTTTAGGGCTTAGGGTTTAGGGGTTTTAGGGTTTACGATTCGGGGTTTAGGGTTCACAGGGGTTGGGGTTGGGATTTCAATTTATCGGGTGCAGTTTTGGGATGTAGGATGGTTAGGGCGGTTAGGGATTAGGGATTGTTTTTGGGGTTTTAGGCTTGTCAGGTTGTGGGGTAAAAGTTAGGCTAGGGTACAGGATTTCGGAGGTAGGTAGGCGACACGAGAACCGATGCGATCATGTTTGCAGTAGTCCTTGGTTACCATTAGTGCGGCTATGATCCGTGCACCTGTACGTATTCGATAGCTCTCCGTTTATACTGAGTCTGTATCGAATCATTTACCGCAGATGTGTCATGACGATCAGAGTTATCAAGCTATCATGTACCGTCTTCTAGCCTTGTTGGTCATTTTCGATTCGGACAGTGGAAGTAACCCTTACTAAACCCGAAAACCCTAAACTCTCACCCCTAAACCCAGAAATCGCTTACAGCGCTCGGAGGCAATGTGGGGCAACGTGAAGGCGTGGTTTGAAGAGTGGGCTTCGACCGCGAGTCCTTCGAAGAGACGCTGCGCTGCAAGTGATCACCGTCGGCCCCAATGGGTGGTTCTCCACTTAAAGGATCATGGGACTTAGGGCTCCATTTAAGGGTACTATAGGGTTCTATAATAGGGTTCCTTAAAGGGATCTATAAGGGTTCTAGATGGAGGATCATGGGACTTAGTAAGTAGGGCTATAAGTGAAGCAACTACAGTTATTTATTACTTATAACCCCAATTGAGGTACTTATAAGCCTACTTACTAAGTCCCATGATCCTCCAAGTAGTTCTCTAGGGTTTAGGGGGGTTAGGGTTTGGGGTAGAGGGATTAGGGTCTTTAGGGTTTAGAGATAGGTTCTCTAAATGAGGACACCCCAAACGGACCCTAGTTTCGAGAACTACCCAAACATGCAAAACATATCATCAGGCACAGCGGTAGGAACACTACGTGGCAAGTCGGAAGTAATCTACCTATAGTCTCCATTGTAGTTCCTTTTTTTGGTTAACCAGTTTTATGGTTAGGATCCTATAATAGAGATTTCGGTTAACCAAAAAAAGGAACTACAATGGAGACTAGAGGTACCATAATAGGGATCTATCGTAAATACTGTCCCTAAACCCTAAACATAGGTTTTTTAAAGCCTAGGAAACTACCATAATGGGGATCTTTAGTAAGGAGAAGAGGAGGCCGGCAAGCAATGGAAACTGTCATCAAGCAGAGCTGTAGGAACTGGGAGAAATCAACGACTAGGATGCCCAGTAGTACCCTTATTCCCTTCTTGTAGTCCTAGGTTCCTTATAAAGTTGCCCAATACTAAAAAGAGAGGCCTTTTTATTCTTAGGTTACTGGGTATCCTAGCAACGACTGACAACTGCCGCAAGACGTGTCAGCACCCAGGCGAATTCCAACAGATGGCGAACCGCATCACGAAATTGTACGAGAAGGTGACCTTTGCAAAGCATCTTGTCTATCTGAGTGATTTCAGGGAGATTCTATCTGGGCCCCTAAACCCCTAAACCCTCAACCCCTAAATGGAGATTCGGATCAACGGGTTTTGGAGTCTTCGGGCTGCAACTGAAAGGAGAAAGGGCCCTGCGAGCAACTGAGAAGAATCTTTCGTCACAGCATCTTCCTTCTCATCTACCCATCCACCTCTTCCCGTTTTCCCCACGCTTCCCAATCCAAAACCTGAAACCCTAAACCCCTAAACCCCTAGACCCTAGCCCCATTCATCGCTCTCTCTCCCGGGATTCTATAAGACATGGCTGGACATGGATTTCAGCGAACTCTCGCCATCACAGCAACGAGAAGACTTCCCGAAGGTGTCGTTTCATTCTCGGATTGGCATGACCTCCTTAATGGCTGTAAACTCAACTTTTCAACTTTTGGGGCTCTTATAAGGTAGTCGATTCTGAAAGTTTCAACTTTTATGTCCTTGGGTTTTGGGCCAGTGAGCCTCTTTCCTATACCTTCAACCTGAAACCCTACAAGGGTTGACCTTTCAAACAAACCCTGATATCCCTTCGTCGGACCAGGCAAGGAACGGCCTTCCTGAGACGATCCAACTCCATCTGAGCTCCTGTTGAGAAGCTTACGGCTTAGGGTTTTGAGGAGTGTGGGTTTTTTAGGGTTTAGGGTTTTGGGTTTTGGGGTTAGGGCTTAGGGTATAGGGTTTAGGGGTATAGGGTTTACGGGTTTAGGGTTTTGGGTTTAGGGGTTTAGGGTTTAGGGTTTGGTTTTGTATAGGGGCCCAGATAATTACCAATACTATTCTGGGGGGCTCCTTATTATAATTTTAGTATAATGGGCCCCAGAACCCTATTCTAATTATCAAGGCCCCTATATCTGTCGGCTACGGAAAGACGGTGTAAGGCCTGTTGAGGTTTAGTTCAGGATGTAGGTTTAGGGTTTAGGGTTCGGTTTAGTTAAGGGTTCAGGGCTTTCGAGCTTAGAGTTAGCATAGCCTGACTTGGCACAGGATTTTGGAGGTTAGGGTTGCGGACGTAGGATGCTATCTAGGGATCAGGGTTGAGTATCGCTACTCCCCAAACCCTAAACCGCTAAACCCTAAACCTTGGGTACTGCCCCCTCTCTTTAACTGTTGGATGATTCATCATATACAGTAGAAGCCAGAAAGTTGGAACATCATTATCCCCATGCCCTTAAGGTAAAGTATAAGGGATCCTAGCACCAATCCTCCTAAATCCATGTTCCAATTTTCTGGCTCCTACTGTAGATATATTAGGCCCGTGGCAGTAGCCCCATGATAGACTGTTACTGTATGGGGCTAAAACCTAAACAGCGGCCCCAAGGTTCAGGAATGAGTTCAGCTTCCATCAGCTTGCTTGCTGTTGATGATATAAATCCTGCATTTCCTTAAGGACCCTAAACCAGGGGAACTATGGTATATTCCTTATTATGGGTAATGCAGGATTTATATCATCAACCGTTGTCTATTCGAAGGCTAAAGCAGGGAGACTTCTCCTATACAAATTGCTAAGCTGAATCTCAACAACCTTATTTTTTATTATGGTTCTAAGGGCGGTATAGTATTCTAAACCTAGACGATCCGAAGCCCGAGTCTCCCCCCTAAGATTCGTCAGTTCTTGAAGGCAATGTCAGGCCAGACTGAACAGGAGACAGGTGGTGTCAGCGATCGTGGGCCAGGAGCCTGGGGACAGAAACGTGTAACTCCCTTGCTCCAGCCGTTACGGGCGATAGAGTCACCGGGATTCGGAGCGTATGGGGGCTGTGGTGAGGCTGAAGCTCAATATTCGACAGGTGCCAGAGGGGACCAACTATGAATTCCAGCTTAACTTTCCGTGGACATGGGCAGGGCTGGGTCGGTGGAGTTTTTTTGGTTGGTCTGCGGCTCACATCACGTCGTGTTCCAGACAGGGGTCATGGAACGGGCTTGCATTGGGAGTTGACCAGCTTGCAGCCGCGACCGGAACTGGAAAGCCTTCGACGCTTATATGGCAGCAAATTGTGCGTGTAGCGTGCCGTTCTATCCTTAATTCCTGGACCCTAAGCCCTAAACCTCAAGCCCTAAGCCCTAAAGCCCTAAACAATAAACCCTAAACCCTAACCCCTAAAACCCCAAACCGTAGAACCTGTCCCCAGGTTGTGTTTCAGCCAGACGAATAACTCGCAAGAGGAGGTAGCAGTGCAGCAACACCGACGGCGAGGTCTGCCGAGTATAGGCGTCAGAATACTTGGCAATGTGATCCCCATATAGTCCCTAGAAATATAGATTGACACGTCCGTATGTATGTATATACATATATATATATATATATACACATACAGATATGTATGTAGACAGAGAGAGAGGTAACACCCGAATTTGATCGTGAAGGCCAGTATTTATGTATGCCTGGCAGTATGTCAGGCCTTTGTCTGTGCAACTCGTTGGTTACGTGCTCGTTAGTAGGGTGCGCATATAGCCTACATATCAGTGCGGTTTAGGGTAGCCTTATGAACCTAAGCTCCCAGGTTCTACGAGGCAGCTTTCCTAGTGTGTAGTACTATTTGCACAGGAAGCTGGAGTGCCTTGCTTTAAGGAGTCCAACTAAACCGCTCAAGACTTCCAGCTGCAAAGCAATGCAGACGGTTTGGTTAGGCTTGTAAGTTTTATTGGGCCTAGGGGCCTAGGGAGGGTTTGGAGTTTAGGTTGGCCCCAGGGACTTAGGAACTAGTCAGGGTAGAACTGAGGCTGGGGGCATATTTTCCTGCCGCTTCCTCCTCTTGTGTCGTTCACGTGTTTTTTCTCGTAGTGTTTCCAGCTCAACCTGCACGGGAGCGGGCGACCAGGTGCCTGCAACGCTCAGTGCAGGATAAAATGGGGAGCATAAACCTGAAGTCTAAGCCTCTATCCCTATCACCTCTATAAACCCTAAACCGGGGGAACCTTGGACTTGATCATTTCACGCTCAACAGCACCCGCAGTCGTCACCAAACATCCCTTGACGCACCTTGTAGCCCTTAGAATGCAACACTGGCTCCTCTGTGCATAGGAGCTTCTCTGGGATCCGGCGTCCTAAACACAGAACCTCTGAAGTCTTGATGAATGACTTTTAAAGCAATAAGACATAATACGACCCTAAACGCCCTATACCCTAAACCCTAGCAGGAGCCGCGGAATGAAGAAAAGTAGGAACCTGATCAAGAAACTCTGGGCCTATAACACCAAAATTGTAGGATTCATTTCAGGAACCCGAATAAAGGCCCAAGGTTTCTGAATCAGGTTCCTACATGATTATAGTACCCTTATAGGACCCTTACAGAAACCCTTGTAGTAACTCTTTGAAGGAGCCCTAATGCAGGCCCAAGGATTCTTAATCGGGTTTTTACAGTAGGATCCTCAGGACGGGTCCCTTCTTTCCGAAACCCCACCCCCCCCGATGTTACCATGGTGGTGGGAAGCGCTGCCTTGACGAAATACACTGAGTAGTAGAGTAGGTAACCGTTAACCTTTTTGGGGCTTTAGGGTCTATAGTAGTAGAGTAGGTAACCTTTTAACCCTTTTTAGGGAGGCTTTATAGTAGTTGAGTAGGTAGCCTTTAACCTTTTTGCTGTTCAGGGTTTCGGTGTATTTAGGGCTTATAGTAGTAGAGCAGGTAGCCTTGAACCCTTTTGTGTTACTATAAACTCTATAGATCCCCAATAACTTTTAAGCATTAATCAACAACACTGTTCCGTGGGGTTCCTGGTGCGCCTCCTGCTTACTTCGATAGGGTGTAATACTTACTGTTCCTCATGGTTCGCTTCTATGTACACATAGTTGCATGGAAGGAAGATAGGGACGGACCATGAACCCTTAACCATAAATAAACTGCTTTAGATCCTTTAACCGGATCCAAGACCGTCAACACCCCCAGCACACTAGAGGCAATTTGCGGTTAGAGAGATCTACGAGTCTGTTCTTGGCACACTGCAATCATTGCAACCCAGCGCATTCAGCGGAGGTAGTAGGTGCAAGATGCAGGCCTTCTGGTTTGGTTGGGTGAAGTGCAGAGGCAAACCCTAAACTCTGAACCCGAACTGGGGATGTCCGGCCCGGTATTACGTGTTTGACGATTAAGGCCCCTATGCTATAGTACCCTTATAGATCCCTTATACTCTTATAGACCCCTTTAAAGGAACTCTATGGTCAACTTTTCGGTGTCCCACTGTCCCCTGGAGCTTTGGCGATCCCGCCATCAGAAAATGTTAATTCTGTACCCACACGCTCCAGAAAGTCTGAAAGACAAACACCTGTGGCAAAAGAACTGAAGAAGTTGAGTGCCAAGCTGTACACTCAACCAGAAACCCAAACCTTAAAGTCGTACCCCTAAACCCTAAGCCTGAAGCCTATGTTTCGACCTCAAGACTCAAGACCCTTTAGACAATTACATGGCTGAGGTCACGACGCAGTATGCCCGGAAAGGTCTTTCGCCAAGTGGTGAATTTAGGCGTCTGAGATATTGGATATTTGCTCGCATGAGGTTTAAGAGGACCTTGTATAAGTGCAGTTTGTCACATCTGAGTCGTCTTTGGACTAACTGAGCCATGTCGTTGTCAAGTCTGAATGGATACCGAAGCTGGTCAAGCCACAACAGAAGCTCACCGATCGGCAGTGGATGAAGCCCTGCATATACCGACAGGGCATAGAAAGCCCACAGCAATCTATGTACCAGAATCGAGTCCGAAACTTTCAAGTAACCCGAGCCACACACGCTACAGAACCGTCCCTGGCACGGCATTCTCTAAGGTAAAATACCTAAACCCCCAAAACATCCTTACAGAAGCCTGGAAACGAACCCCTTAAGAAAGGGGCGCCCTGGTTGTCGAATGTTTCTGGAGCGAGATGTCGAGAGAGCGCTCAGCTAAAAGTGCCCGAGCACATATGCCCTGGCTTGCGTGGCGAGAGACTTCTACAGATCATAGAATGCAGGGGCTTTCATGATCAGAGTAAGATTGTAAGATAAGCTTCCTTAGGCAATAGCCTCGGTTGTGCAGACCTTCATATCACAGGGTTCGAAAGGGTCAGTTCCAAGGGTTCTATAGGCTTTTCTACACAGCGCTTCAATCTAAACCGACCTCATGCTCCACACCCACAGCTGCAGTTCGTTCAACAAACTTCCAAGTCCAGGCCAAAGTCCGCTTCGCGGCTTAGGGTTTAGGGTTTTTCTTTTATGGTTGTAAATTTTAGGGCGTACAGCTCTTCACTATTATATATGGCACACACAAAGGGTTTTCAATGCTCATGGTCCCCGACTTTCGAAGTCTTGTTTTCGAAGTAGTCTGCCTCGTCTCTTCTGCCCTCTATTCTAAACCGTTTAAGGCCTAGGGTTGAGAGTTTGGGGAAGCCTGTACGGCATCATTGGCAAGCCTCGAACCCACGCAGCTGCAACCGCCGAATGCGCAGTAGCGCACCAAAGTCTCCAAACCGAGACCGCGAAAAAACCTGCGAAGCCTAGCCGGGTTCTGCACTTTAGGGTTTAGGGTTTAGGGTTTAGGGTTTAGGGTAACTTTTGGGGTCTGAATATTTTGAAATGTTGACCTCTTATCGTCCTTCTTTGTCCTCTATTTCCCCAAAGCCGTAATCCAATTATCAAGGCCCTTAACTTGAGTACACGCTGAGACCACCGACTATACGAGCCACTTCTCTTACTCACTGCCCAAAGAATTGAGCCGCTTGCATGCAGGTAAGCATCCATAGTGTCTATGTTGTGTGCACGTGTATCGTATGTATGCATATATGTATATACACGGTAGCACAAGAGTACACGCATATATATATATATATATATATATGTATACACACATAACATATAATGTATAGTATAGAGAGAGTATGATACGACAGATAACAAGGCAAGTACCACTGTTCTCATTCATACTGTTGTTGGAACTACGGCAATGTATATATACACGGACGAGGCACGTGTATCACAGTAACATCCTCACCAATCTCTTAGCATAGTGCAGGGGTCGGATTATCAACTAAAGCATCCCCTGACAGTCCACCCCAAGACCCTATACTACTGGGTTGTGCTTTGGGATATTTTTTAATTTCCCTTATTTCCTTATAAAGGGAACCTATTCATAAATAATTTTCAAGGGGTTTAAAGCACAACCCAGACTAGATAATCAAGGCCACCGGCCCAAAGCCCCTAAACCCTAAACCCTCGTCTCACATTGTCAGCCCCCAAGCCCTAAACGCCACAACTTCCCATAGTCGATTCGATCGAATGGCCTACAGTTACGGGCAGAAGCAAAAACTAGGATGCCCAGTAGTACCCTTATTCCCTTTTTGTAGTCCTAGTTTCCTTATAAAGTTACCCAATACCAAAAAGAGAGGCCTTTTTATTCTTAGGTTACTGGGTATCCTAGAAAAGAAATGAGGGTCGAGGCCTCCACACTCCGGGGCTTCTGAGGAACTGCAGGGGTTCGGAATGATGCGATAGCTTGCGCTGTCAGCTTTTGTGATGACTGTAAGTTCCAAAAATAGGATCCTAATTATACAATGACTACGGAGCATTTATGATTCAACAAACCCCATTACCATAAAGAAACCGAATTCTGTGTTGAGGCCCCTATTTCTCACGCCAGAGCTATGTCAGGGCTTCTGGCACATCGTTCCGGTGACCTGGCGCGTCGTCAATCGGGGGGTCTGCTGACCTTCGCCGGGCGCCGGGAGCTCAGTGGCGGCAGGATATGGGAGTTTCCGAAAATTAGGGGTACCTTATTTCGGGGTCCACAATACGGACCCTACTATGTAGGGTACCATGCTAGGTTCCCCCTATTTCCGGGAACTACCATATAAACGAGGTGGAGATTTTAGCAAGGTCTCCATACGGTTGGGGTAGGGGTTTAGGGTTTCGGGGAGGGTCAGGCTTTGAGGGCGCATACCCTATAAATCCTAATCCCGGCCCTCCCTCCGTTTTGCGACTGCATCTTCGTGGATTACTCCGATGCTTCGTTTCTAGGAACCCGGTAGCCCCCGCTACATAGCAACCGAGCAAGTACTATACCCAAGGTTTTGAAGGTTTAGGATTAGGGTTTAGGGTTTAGTAGGGTCCGATGAGGGTTTAGGGGTTTAGGGTTTAGGGGTGTAGGGTTTAGGGGTGTATGGTTTAGGGAACAGATGCTCCATCCCGCGTCTAGGCAAGTGTTGGTGCCAATCACAAGCCGAGGCGGTGACGAGCTTGTGAAGGTCTTCGGAAAGTGCGCCCAGCCGGTTCAAGCGTCAGAATCGTTGGTTGAGCATATGCGGGTTCTCCTTTGCAATGATTCCCCTGTTCATTCGCGTATAAACCCCGGGGTTTATGAAACACAGTATTGTGGGTCCAAGTGCTTCGGAGAACTACTTTGGCAGGATTTCGGCTGCAGATGTCGGTGTTGCTTTTCGAAAGTAACAGTAAGCGGCCAGGAATTCAAGCTTAAATTGTAAGACAGTCGGCTCCCTCAACCGGCGATCCGCTCCCCTCAAGCAATCAGAACACATGCTATTTTGTCACTCGTGCGCCCGGTTGAGTTAGGCGTACATTGTTTAAGGATCCTCCCATACCCTGAACGCAGAGACTCCGAAGCGAAGGAGGCTGCGTGCTTCTGAAACCCTCAAGCCTAAACCCCAAAACCCTATACCCCAAAGGCCAAAAGTCTTGATTTAAATTGAACTGAACTTAGGGGAGTTGATGTGTTTTTTCAGGGTTACAGTTATTCTGATTCAGCCTCACTCCTGCGAAACGTAGCCAACCACCCGACCCTCCAGGCAACCACCCCTAAACCCCAAACCCTAAACCGGATAGTTCATTGTATAAATTTCACCACGTAAGCATAGAAACCCTTGAAACTGTAACCCTCATATGGCAACCCTTACGGTAACCTTGTCACGGACAATTCTAGTAATTAACTACTAGTGCTGAAGCTGACTTATCGAAAGCGTGTTAGTGCTGCTTCTTCAGGTGGGTGGACCTCGCCGATATTGCCCGAAAGCTTGCAGACATGCCCGGATCTCTGAGCCAGAGAGGAGAGTCTGCGGATTTCAGTCCGAAAAAGTTCAGCGGAACCCGAAGCTCAGGCCAATCCTCAAAGCCTTAGCTGTTCTAATCCGGGAATCCAGATAAACACTCCCCGCTCACAAACATCTCATCTCTGAAACACTATTATTCTCAGAAGCAGCCTTGGTGATAATGTTCACCGTCATCACCAGCATTGTGGTACACTGTCACGTCGTCATCAGCATCGCTCAAGGCAGCATGCACGTTCCACCTGTCACCACCACCACCACCTCCGACATCCACCCGGACGGAGCCCTGAAAGCCCTGAACCCTCGCCAGAGGCCCGGGGTGATGGAGGCAGCTGCTGTGAGCCAAGGGAGTGACAACCACTCGGCAGCGCCCTTGGAGGGAGCCGTTCCCAAATAAAGTAAAAGCCAGAAAGTTGGAATATGATTGTCCTGAGCCCTTTATGGTAAATTATAAGGTATCCTAGCCTGAAACCATATTCCAACTTTCTGGAGTTCCCTTTGGGAGTTTCCGAAAATTTAGGGGTACGTACCTTATTTTGGGGCCTTTAGAATAAGGATCCGGATCCTAGTTTAGGGTACTAGATTAGGATCCCCTATTTTCGGAAGCTCCCAAATCCCCCCAAAATCCGACCTAAACCCGAAAACCCCAAAGCCCTACTTGGAGGATCATGGGACTTAGTAAGTAGGGTTATAAGTACCCTAATTTGGGGTTATAAGTCATTCAAACTGTAGATACTTTACTTGTAACCGTACTTACTAAGTCCATGATCCTCTAAGTAAACCCGGGGCATGTTGGGTCCCGGAGCTTCTGATTTGGGGTGTTCGGTTGGGTTCGGAATTGGAGATTCGGATAACCAAGGAGGGTTTAAGGATTTTGGGTGGTAAACCGTAAACCCTTAAACCCCAAACCCTAAACCGGAAACCCCTAAAACCCCTAAATCCGAAACCCCTAAACGCTAAACCCGAAACCCCTAAACCCGAAACCCTCAACCGTTTAGGGTTTAGGGTTTGGGCTCGGAGGATCCCAGAGGCTAAGGGTTCAACTGGCGGGTAGGGTTTAGGGGTTTAGGCTTTACCCTAAGGCCCCATAGCAGTTCCTTTATGGGGTTCATTATGAGGTAATCCCAAAAGGAACTACCATGGGGCGTCTGGGTAGGGATGTAGGGTTTAGGGTTGAGGACTCGGGACTGTCTGTGCAGATTGCCTGTAGCGTCTGCGGATGAATGGGGCTGTCTTGGAAGGACGCAAGGGGACAGTTTTTGAATGGCTCCGTCCGGGAGTAAGAAGGTCAGTGGGCGACTCTTTAGGCACCACCACTTCGTGGGCCATGAGATGCTGTACTTAGAATCCCGACATCCGAAGGTATTTGAGAACATGCAGCCCCTTCAATTTCAGTAGAGGCTGTGGCGGTGCTCTCTGCGGGATCCGACCCTGCAGCACTGGCAATGGCAGTGGCATCCGCGAAGGCTTGGGTTGGGGTCGAGGAGTTTGTCCTTTGGGTTCACGGATGGGAGTTTCCAAAAATTAGGGGTACCTTATTTGGAGGTCCTTATAATATGCGTCCTACTCTACAATGTACTATATTTGGTCCCCCATTTTCGGAAACTCCCAGATGAATGCTCAGCTATAACCTCTGCTAGCCCAAGCAATGCCGCAGTCATTTTGCGACCTCCGGAAATCAATGGATGGGGTTCAGGTCTCAAGACACGTCGCATCACGTCAAGCTAAACCTCAGCCCTTGCCTCCAGATCCTGCCATCGGGTGGCGGAGTTCGCCTTCAAATGTGCTGCCTGCATGTTTCCAGTCATGCCGCACATGCCGGTGGTTCAGGGCGAAGGACTCTAAAAACCGAAACCTTGAACCCTACACGCCTAAATTCCTCCAGCCCCAAATCCTAAGCCCTAATATCCGAAAGCCCGCAAACCTTAAACCTCATTAGATTAAGCCCCAAATCCAAGAGCCCCAAAACCCAAAAGCTCCAAAGAGCTATTCTAAGACCTCTAGTCTTAAGGCTCAGCAGGCTTGTGAAGAGTTTAGGATTTAAGTTTAAGACCTGCAAGCCTCAAACTTCAAACCGTAAGGCCCAAAATCTCTAAACCCTAAACCCTAAACCCTAAAATCTCTGAAGCATTATCAGACCAAGAAGCCCCAGTTGTGAAGCCTTGCGGGCTTGAGGCCCAGAAGATCTACAGAGCTAGGGCTTTAAGATTAAAGGTTCAAGGCAGAGACAGATTTGCAGGCGGAAAAAGGCGCTTAAAAAAAAAAAGATTAAAGGTTCAGAGATAGGGTTTAGGGTTTAAGGTTCCCGAAACCCGAAATCATGGGTTCAGGGTTTCGGAGCCTGTCGCCGGTGAGGCTTCTGGGAGAACCCTTGCCGAGAAATGGAGAGACACGCAAGGCGCATGACGCAGATTTCGGGTTTAGGATGCCCAGGGGCCCCAAAGTAGTTCCTTTTTGGGTGTGTCCTCTTTTTTGGTTAGGGACTCTAATATACTACCCAAAAAGGAACTACTTTGGGGCCCCTGGGTGAAGTAGGGTTGCCAGAGTTATGTAGAGCGGTTGTTTCAGGGGTTCTATAAGGGTTACTATAAGGATTTCTACAAGGACTCAAAACGAGCAGAGTGGGTTCAATATAAGGACACGGGCGACTCAAAGATCGGAGTTTGTCGCGTTTAGGGTTTAGGCATCTCCATGTTCCGCATTTATACAATGCATATTCTAAGTTAGAGGTTCCCCACAGTTGCTTACGCCAGCAACAACGGGTCATAATGTATCTACAGTTTTAAACGGTCCAGCACAATATTTCTGGTGAATCTACTATGCTGTCGGGCTTTTGGTTTCAATTGGTGCCAACGAAGTCATCAGTAGGGAAACACGCTTAGGCTTTTCTGAGAGCGGGGGGGGGGGGGGGGGTTAGGGTTTCAAGTGTAGCGGGTAGTCTAGGTTAGGATGTCCATCTGACACGAAGCGATCGGCATCCTTTCAAGGTTTACAGAAAATCGCCAGATTTCCAATAAGAACTATAGAACGGTGGTTGAAATGTCGACAGACATTTGGGCTTCTGACCTTTCAGTGGCAGACCTTTGCACAAGCTGTTGAGAATGAATGCGGGCCAACTATCAGCCCAATAGGTTGTTATTGAGAATACCCTAAACCCAAAACCCAATGGGCTCTGATTGAAAATGCCAGGAAAATGGACACCAACAGCTGCCTATTGAGAATAGCCCACCTGGTTCGGATGCTGGCAGAGGAAAGGAAGGTGTGTTTGGCTTCTGGTTTCGAGTTCGTAGAGTCGTCGTATCTGAGCAAAAATTTCGCCTGAATTCGTTGTTTGGGGTCTGGGGTGTATCATGTTTTCGGGCGTCTATTTTACATTCTTCTAGCTGTGAAAATCCTACCATTCAAGCCGGCCTGCAGCCGAACAGCGTTGCGTTAGCCCTAAACCATTTACCCGTGTAGGGTTGGAACATGTTTCTCTCCTGCAGGTGGATCGCCGGCGTCTTCTCGAGCTGCTACAGCCTGGCCCTCAAAGCAGTTTGGTGTATTCAGGAAGTGTAAGGGATCCCCAGAAAGGGCAGCGGATTTGTTGATCTCCGTGTTGATCTCCATGCAGGTCCCTCTGGATTTGAAATTTGCTTTTAAGTCTCAGTTCGTGGCAGGTCGCGCGCCGCTGATGTTGAGGCTCTGGGTCCGACCGGCACGGATGTTCCGAGGCCAGGCACCTAGCGTCTCCTTAGGCATTAGTGTCTATTCTTGTTCATACAAACCCAAGAGAATATTGAAGCTATTGTTGTTTTAGTATTGTTCTAAGGTCATAAATATTTAGCAATTCAACTACTACTTTTATTATGGTTCTAAGGTCATAAATATTCAACAACTAAGGTCAGAAACTTTCAACAGCTAATACTTTTATTGTGGTTCTAAGGTCATAGATATTTCAACCTTTTTTGAAATTATGGTTCTAAGGATTCTAAAGGGGGGGCAGAGGCACAGGGAGGGGGGTCTACGCCATTCCGACTTCAGTTCGTGTCATGGTGTAGGAACCGCGTTAGTTGAGAGGCACATGCTGTATAATATAAGGATTACCAATACCCTTTTCTTTTTGGGGTGGGGCTCCTTATCATAATATACCGGGTCCCAAAACCCTATTGCTTGGGTACGGCACCCACTCAGTAATAGTTGAATAGTATTCATAATATAGATAAATTAGGGCCTTAATAGTGGCCCTATTATAGACTCTTACTGTAAGGGGGCCGTACCTAACCTATTGCAATTAAGGCCCCACATAAAAGGTATGTGGGCCCTTAGGGTCATTGCTTCTGCCTTCGCGGTCTGGTTTACCTGGTCGTCGGCCCTTCCAGATCCGAAGCTTGAGCTACGCCCAAAGCTTAACCCTGAATAACCGACCTTTTTAGGGTTCCTTATTCTGATTTCTGTATATAAGTCCTCAAAACATGTAGGTTCTTCGGGATTAAGGGAAGCTTAAGTTCAAACCCTGAAGCCCCAAACAAGACTCGCAGCAAGGACCCTCAGACCCTATAAACCCCAAACCAGAAACCTCCCCAACCCCCAAGAAGCCAAGCCCCTAAAGCCCCGAACCGTCAACCCCAGAAACCCCCGAGTACTTAGTTTTAGGGTTCAGGGTTTAGGGTTTTAGGGTTTAGGGTTTTAGGGTTTAGGGTTTTACAAACATTCCGGCAAATCAACGGACTTCACAGGCAGGACGATGGTGAGCACGAGGAAGCGCCACTCTTGAGAGTCGTCGAAGAGGCACTCTTGCTGTGCGCTTTGGGCTTTTGGTCTGGGATGTGGAACTTTACACAGTATTAACCAAACCGTAAACCCACACCCTAGCCAGAGGGGCTCAAAAGCCGCAAACCCAAAAAGCTTCAAGAAAAACCATAAACCCTAATGAAGCCCCAGACCCTAAACCCTAAACTCTGATTGCCTTCAAAGGCAGTCCAACAAGAACCTGTATCGAGCCTTTGCAGGCACCCATATATTACCTTTGCAGAGCCCTTGCAGGAACCCATGAAAGATATTCGTCAAAATCTGAGGCGACACAGCAACCCTAGACCCATATACATCCCTTACAAGTCCAGTAAAACAGTCCTTAACTCCTATGGATCCCTTAGAGGAGCCCTTAAAGGTACTCCAGCTACCTCGGCGGCCGCGATCCGACGATGCCTTCATCGCTCTAGGAGGCGCCCGTGCAGCCGGCCCCCGGAATTAGGTTTCCCAAAGGGTCCAAGTATCATTATGATATATTCTTATAGGGTATTTTGGGGTCTAAGTATATACCATAATGATACTTGGACCCTCTGGGTTTCGAGGGTTGAGAGCCTGAGGGTTCATGTACGTGTAATGGCGGAACATAGCCTGATCCTCACCGAAGCACAAGCATCGCCTTTCGGTCTACCTCGTCAGTTGCCTGCGAAAGAGTTGAAGAGCTTACTATTGCAGGGCTTTTGACGGTAGGGTGTTAAGGATTTGGGGGTTTAGAGTTTAAGGTCTCGTGTGTGCGGTGAAGAGTTTAGGGTTTACATTGTTTAAGGTTTACATACAGGGTTTATGTAAGCTTTAAGGCCGGGGCTACCACACAAGGGTTGAGGGTTTGGGGTTGATTGTTTACGTAGCGGTTTAGGGTGTAATGTAGGGACCTGATTAAGACACCCTGGCCCCATAACCCCAACATAGTAGGATTCATATTAAAGGCCCAGGGTTTCTTAATCAGGTTCCAACATTCGGTTCCTTGGGAGGTGACTCCGCAACGGCGGTACGTGTCGCAGCAGCAGCCGCGAAGTGCGGGCTCCACGACTGAACTTGTTGGCCTGAGGGCCTTTTAGGGTTTAGGGTTTAGGGTTTAGTGTTACGGCTGGAGTGTAGGACTGTCTTCCGGTGATAGCCCAATGCGAGAGGGATATAGTGTATAATCAGAAGAACATCTTTAGATTCCTTTAGATTTTACAGCCCCCGACCTTAGGAGCAACCATTTTGACAGGAAGTTGGGAATGTGCGTAGAGCTGGGTGGGGTGTAGGGTTGGTGGGTTCGGGAATTTGGATTTCTAGGGCTCGGAATCAAGAATCCGCTTTTATTGGTGCGATGGTGGGAGCATGTAGGTGACCATGCGACGGCATCACCACCACAATCAAGACATTTGCGGGCACGAACATCATCCCAGCTGCACAAAACGCTGCATTGACACGGTTGAAGTCACCATGGTTGACGAGCATGCTCACGTAACTGACTTAGCTGTGTTTAGGCCATTGCCACGAACTACGTACTGGTGCCAAGGAGGCCCAGGCTTGTTCCTAACCTGCTACTTCGTTCAGTAGTGCCTGAACGTTTCTGATGCTGCCACCGCTGCTGCTGCCACTTCATGGATGACAGCAACGACGACCGTCACTGTCATTGCTACCACCACTGCTACCACTGCCGGTTTTTTCTATTGCTTTATGGTTGCCATGACCCTGTATTGTGATTGTCGTTGTGCATTACCACCAAGATACTCATCCTTGCTATATTCATTGCCATTGTCATACTACTTGCGTCATTGTGTTACCATTATCATCGCCAGTCTAGGCCGTTGAAACTTGGAAGATGCTTCCTGATCTGTCCTTGGTGTCTCTCTGTTTCAGTAGGACGTGTGCGATGCAACGAGCACGTGTGCGATGCAACGAGCTTGCTTCGGGATTTGATGGACAGAACACATCTTGCCCACCAGTATCATAGCCATCGTCGTCACATCCCTGCACCATCTTCTTTTTGACTTCATTTGTGTTGTTCTTCTGTTGCTGGTCATCACAGGAGGAGAAGATAAAGGGAGCAACGACATACAATCTGCAGAATGACACTTGGAGAATAGATGCATACACTGCTAGTGGAAAGCTTATAAACACAACAGTGAGAGCAGGAAGCACGACTATACCATAGGGGCCTATTCCTTGTTGTAACCATATTGCATAGCAGAACGCACCCCAAAGCTCTCTTCTAATTATTCACGCCCCTGTATTACTTTCGTTCAAGTGCAGACATAGATGATGTGGTTTCCTCAACGCGAGGCATTCTGTACATCCAACCCAGAAACTAAAGGGAAGCACGTCTGAAGCCCTATTGTATAGAAGAAGCCCAAGAGTTGGACCCAATAGCCTAGGTCCTTAAGAGTAATGTAAAGGGAATCCCAGCACTATTTGTCCTTAGTTTAGTTATCAGAACACTTGGCTCGTGCATCAACACAAATTCGAACCAAAAGCCTCTTAAACCTATAAACCCTGAAGCCTAAACCTTAAACCCTAAACTATGAACCCGAAACCCTAACCCCAAGAAGCCCTAACTAAGAATTAAGCCCAAACTAAGCACTCTGCCAGAATGGATCCAGGCTCCGCGTTTCTGCGGCCTCGCTTCTTTCTTCTCCCACATTGGGAGAAGTGCCTTCCGAGGTGGAACCCGGCTGGGGTGTAGGGTTTTGGGGTTTTGGGGTTTGGGGTTTTAGGGTTTTAGGGTTTAGGGTTTAGGGTTTTAGGGTTTTAGGGTTTAGGGTTTAGGGTTTTAGGGTTTAGGGTTTAGGGTTTTGGGTTTTGGGGTTTAGGGTTTGGGGTTTTCTTCTCCCACATTAGGTTCCGCAGTAGAGCGCGGCGAGGGTGTAAAGATTTGGGGTTAAGGCCTTAGGGATTGTCCCGAAACATGCTCTCTTCGGCCGTTCACCTGTAGTTGTTGAGCTTCCTGAGCACCGATCAACCTGCTACATAATATGATCAGTACTATTAGTATTATTTCTATTAGTATTACTATTTTCTATTATTACTATTGTTACTATTATTATTATTACTACTATTATTACTATTAGTACTATTATTACAATTATTACTATTATTACTATTATTACTACGATTATAACTAAAACTTTTTTCGTGAGTCCTATGCAGTGCGCATGCAGCATCCTCGTAGGCAGACTCTTGGCTGCACCGCTGTCTGGCAGAGGGTGTCGGGTTTTGGGGTTCAGTCAGGGTTTAGGGTTTTTTAGGGACCCAAAAAGCACATAAGCATAAGCGTTTTATTGGGATATCCCTACCTGGTTGGGCTTGATTATAAGGGGATTTATATGGGATATCCCTATCCTAATTTTTGCTTATGTGCTTTTGTTGGGCCCTAGTTTTGGGGTTCAGGGTTTAGGGTTTTGGGGTTCAGTCAGGGTTTAGGGTTTTGGGGTCCAGGGTTTAGGTTAGAAGGGGCCCCCACCCTGTAATAGTGGTATAATCGGAATATAATAGGGCCCTAATATAATCCTTTTCGTCACTATTACAGGGTGGGGGCAGCTTCCAGGGTTTAGGGTTTTGGGATTCAGGGGTTAGGCTTTCGGGTTGCGAAGTTCGCGGCTTCATGAAGAAAGGCCTTACGATGGGACCGTCATGCGCAATATCCAGAGTAAGGAAAGCTGTGATTCTTCTTCGCGCCGTTGTGTATTAAACGAAGAACCAGTGCCATCGCAGCCACCACTACGCGTAACATCAACAGCTGAAGAACTCCTCCTACATGCTCATGAACAGCGTGCGGCCAGGAGAGGGATACCCACGCAAAGCGCCCACGTCTACACACCAGGCCGTCTTGCAAGAGAGATGAATACACCACCCTGGTGACTTTGCTGATCTAAATACTACCCTGGAGTAGATAGTAGGATCCTGATTACCAGACTGCCCACAACATGATCAAATGTTCAAGACAATCAAGATCATCCTGTTTCAATGACCGGTATGGCATGGGCTTACATCAAGCATCGTGCTTGGTGTCGCGAGTTGAGTCTATCCTCGTCTGTACCAACCAAAATGAGCTCTGAACCCCACCACGCTTAGGGTCTCTAAACCCTAAACCCTAAACCGTAGGTTTCGGGAGTTAGCTCTCTAGGCGTCGTTTGATAATCGAACACACCTGGAATCGCCATGTCGAAGCTTTGAGTTTTATGGTGATCGTGGCGCCAACCACATCATAAGCATCGGCTATACAATATGGTCATATACATCTGTATATATATATATATATACATATATATATACATATAACAGAATCTCTACATGTATCTATATATATATATATATGTCTCTATATATATATGTTACATAAGATAATGTAATATAGCACAACAGAATATGGATTTCCTGCCTCTCCCTCTCTCTCTCTCTCTCTCCGATCTCCTGCTGTTTGAACCCACAGGCAGGCGCACGGCCAGCATCATCATCTTTCTTTCATACCACTCCGATCTCGTGTTGTAGGTGTTGACGTTGAAGGTGATCACATTGTCGTCGTGGTCGTGGTGGTCGTCGTGGTGGTGGTGGTGGTATCGGTGTGGTTGGGTGCCGCTGGTGGTTTTGGTTGTAGATGTGGTTGTGGTGTTTGTGACTGAGTTTGTGGTTGTGGTGCAACGCACGGAGAATGTGCGCACACAGCCGCTACGAGAGAGATTGCTTGTAACTAAAGCTGCAAGGCGAGCATCATCAGCATCAACTGGACTTCCTTGCGAATTCTATCTCCGATTTCGCCACCTGAAGGTCAACTTTGGCTGACATTGCAAACACGCTCCGCACGACGCCGGAGGCAGAGTTGCCAAGATGCGTCCTTTCCGAGGGTTCAGCGGTAGAGACTAGGACTTGAAGAGCAGTCATAGTACCGCCCACTATGAGCCCCACCTGGCACCACTCAAATCACCAAGCAATCAGGACTGCAGCGCAGAGGCGCACACACACACGGATAGACAGACAGGCAGACATAGACAGACCCAGACACACAAACCAGCAAGCAAACGAACAACTATTCTAGTCTAGTCTGTTCTATTCTGTTTTATTACATTATACTATACTGCTGTGCATTTTGTTAGATTACAGTTTTCATAATATTGAGCAGCTGTTTTGCTTTGTCATTTGTCGTCATTTTGTGTCATATTTCTTATCTTGTGTGAATTTGATTTTATTTTATGTCATGTTGTGTCATATTCTTATATAACCATTATATGACATGTTATTTGTTTACTACCTTTTATGCTTTTCCACTTTGCTTTATACCACATGTTCCAGTACAGTATTCTACATGATATCTTGTCTTATTCTATTATGTGTTACATGGCAACATGTTCTATTTACAATAACCTGTATTATGGTTGATTAATAACTCTAGTATGTTATAGCAGAGCACAGTACAGCATAGTGTAGTTTATTTGTTGTGCTGTACATTGTTTGTTGACATATATTACACTGCATTGACCACCAGATCGAACCTAAAGGCAGGGAAGCACGCGATGTTCGTCCGAGGGTCTAGGGTAAACCCAAAGCCCCATCGGATGTTGACCAACCTGAGTTTAAAGATAGCTTCAGCTTCTTGTCGTCTTCTCCAGATGAGCTTGTGGAATTCACCAAATATGAGAACGATGAGAAGAAGGAGTTGTTTCCGGTCCAATGGACGAAACCCTTAACCACTTTTCCCAGAACTTTCGAAAGGCAGTCTGCAGATCGAAAAGGAGCCCTTACAGTAAAGAAAACAATAACTAAAACCTGAAACCCTGTTCGAAACAGACGAAGGATCTCCATGCAGACATCTGCGAGGATCTCGACCTACCCGGGCGCGCGCCGGACCAAGGGAGATGGGTTTATGTAGGGTTTCGGCTTCTTGGGCCCAAGAGGATCTTGTTTACAATTATTTTCAGCATGGCTTTTAAAAAGCAAACCGAGGTCTTGACCAGGGACATCAGGAAAGACTCCGTCGGAGCTGTTGAGAGTTTCTCTGAGTGAAAGATCGACTGCCAGCACAGCCTCGTGTGTAGGGTTTACTGTTTGGGGATTTGGGTTCGATGATAGGATTTGGCACACTGTACATCCGTAAAGCTACATAGTGCTGCAGCACAAGCCCTGCCAAAAGCTTTCAGCTAGGGGGCCTTCGCTGAAGCCCTTGGCTGTGCCTAACAATCGAGGTTGCGACTTCTACCTAATCTACTTGGAGGATCATGGGACTTAGTAAGTAGGGTTATAAGTACCTTAATTGGCGTTTTTAGTATTTTTCACTGTAGTTACTTTACATGTAACCCTACTTACTCAGTCCCATCATCCTTTAAGTAGGCACTCGGGTCCCCAAACCCAGCGCGCGGCGACCGAGGCCATTGAAGACATTCAGCAGCACGCTCAAATGTCGAAGGAGTGTTCCAAATCCTAGGACCCAGAGTAGGCCCCTTATTCCCTGTTTAAGGGTTTAGGTTCTCTTTTAACCCCCTTTAACCCAAAAAGGGCACCCTTTTTATTCCTCGGCTACTCTTGGGTCTAGAATCAGAAGCATGTTTGCTGTATGCTGAGTAGCAGGGAAGGCGTTGTGTGGTTTAGGGGTGTGGGGAGGGCGGTACTCTAAACCCTACCTTAACCCCGAAGAACCTACATTCTTAAGGACTTATATAAAGAAATCATAATAAGGAGCCCTAAGAAGGTAGGTTATTCAGGGTTTAGGTAAATCCTAGAGGAAGTCCCTGTTGCAGTAGTGGACCGCCTTTGTCTTGTTTTACTTTTTACGGTGCCGCGTTTCAGCTTGAATGTCGGGGGTGTAGTACTAGCCGAACTTGCACCATGAACTCATCCACTTCACTCATGATCCAAAGGTTCTGCAATACTGTGCCGCAATGATTTGAGTTGTGAATTATGTAAGCTTCTGTGTGCTCGTACCCTGAGCGGAGATAGGTGCTCCATTAAGGCTGCAGGCCCTTGTGGAACATGTGAACTTCAGATACTGCCGCAACTGCTTTTGCAGCCGCCTGTCACGATGATTCCTGTGATTACTGCATGCTTCTTAAGATCCTCCGTTCAACTTCCAGCATTCCTGAAGCCTCCTTTTTCGGCATTCGGGAAATTTGGGGACCCATCCCCAGTCTCAGTGCTTCAACTTCTTCCAAGTCTTCTCCTGTATCGGTGTAGTAGAAACGGTGCAGAGCGCTGCATGGTGTGGGAGGTTGCTCAGGAGAACCAGGCATACTTAAAGGTTCATGGGACTTAGTAACTATGGTTATAAATGAGGTAACTATACTTAAAATTGGATATCGCGCCAGTTACGGTACTTAAAACTGTACTTACTAAGTCCCATGAACCCCCAAGTAGTGTTGTGATGCTGTCGTTCATGTCCCCCTAGACCCCAAACCCTAAACTGTTCAGATGCCTCCATGCAAGTCAGACTTCCTGTCCATTCCCGCATCTTGTCGCATCTCGGACAGCGAACTCTGCGAAATCTCAATTACCCTGAGCCTGCATTTCGACTCTAGACTTACCCTTGCACCCTCAGCCCAAAGACCCTAACACTCTACTATAGTTGCCTTAATAACTATCTATACTATTTTGGGGGTTCCTTATATAAACTGTATGATACACCGCCAAGCCATGCCCTAAACCCTCAATCCTAAACCCTACTTGGAGGGTCGGGGGACTTAGTAAGTAGGTAGTAAGTAGACTTATAAGTACCCTAAAAAGCGACCCTAATTGGGGTTATGGTACTTATAAGTCCCTAAAATAACCAGTTACTAAGTCCCCCTAAACCCTAAACCCTTATAGAATCCCTATAGATCCCTTTAAAGGACCCCTTTAAAGGAACCCCTTATACTAAGTCCCCCGACCCTCCAAGCCCCTGCCATGGAGAATCCGCATCTCAAGAGTATCCTCGCGCCTCGGACTGCGGAGGACCAGAGACTACGGTTGATGATAACGGTCAGAGATCTTTGAGGTACAGCTGTTAAGGTTTAGGGCTTAAGGTTCAGAGGTTTAGGGTTTAGAGTCTAGGGTTGGGGACTTACTGTTGATGATATAAATCCTGGGGGGTTCCTTTAAAGGGATCTATAAGGGGTACCTTTAAGGGGCTCCTTTAAGGCATCTATAGGGTTTTAGGGTTTAGGGATATAAATCCTGCATTACCCATAATAAGGAATATACCATAATTCCCATAGTTTAGGGTCCTTAAGGTCATGCAGGATTTATATCATCAACCGTAGGACCTGGAGTAGGCCCTTATTCCCTTTTTGTAGGGTTTAGGTTCCCTTATAACACCCTCTAATGCAAAAAGGGCACCCTTTTTATTCCTAGGTTACTCTTAGGTCTAGGAGATGTACCGGGCCGTGGGTTTGCTTTGGGAACTTCTGGTGGATCACCGGACTTGCCTACTATAGTAACTATGGTACAATATGCTATACTCCACTGTGCTAGACTACACTATACTAGATGGCATTTGTTGTGATTCGGGACTCTGAGTTTTCGTCAAATAAATTTAAAAGGGGCGGGGAGCTTTCTTCATCCACGGCATGCAGTTTCTACTGGACCTTGTGGGGACGCGTCCGTGCACCCCGAATGCGAAAGCCTTTATCCTAAACCCGGTGCCCTGCACCCCACACTTTTTCCTTGCTCAGCTGTGGGATTGCTTGCGCAACCGATCTCGAATCTCGGTGCCTGGGCTTTCAAAATCAATACAACAGGGCATGCTGGTCCCAAACGTTGAGCCTGCATAGCCGCCCTTCCACGATGCTGCAAGCATACCATGGGCTTATGGTATAGGCAAGCATGCCTCATTATTGCTTATGTCCCCGCGTTATGTGTACGTGTAGTCATGTATAATATGAACGTGTTAAACCAAGAAGACAATATCGCGTCATATCATGTTGTAACACAGCTCGAGCATCAATATAGTGTAGTTGAATATAGTAAGGTGGAGCTGCATCATCATACTCTCTCCCTGTTTCTGGCTGCACACATGTATAGCTAGATAGATAGATAGGGGTACACACCATCATACATACATTCGTTAATGCATACATACGTCTGTTAGGCCGCCCGCGACATGCGATCCGAAACAGGAACATAGAAGCCTAAATGAGATTCTTTGGGTTCCTTATTCGCAATATACTATGACATACCCCGAGACACCCTGTTTCTGTTTGCTCGCCCCGACGTTCAGTCCGCTTCACCCCGAAACCCTATTCTAATTCACAGGGGCCCCCACAGAAAAGTACCCGTATAGATCCCTTATAGATCCCCCTGTAAGGAACAGAAGGAACCCTTTAAAGGAATCTTATTGTAAGTATTAGGGCTCCTGCAGTAACAGCACGTGCGCCGATGTCAAGGCCGAGTTTCCGGACGTGGATGCTGCGGCCCTTCCATGGCCCGCCGGGGCGGAAGAGTGGGAACCCAAGGCGGGCTGTTTAGGGTTTGGGGTTGGGGTTTAGGGTTTGGGGTTGGGGGTTAGGGTTTAGTTTATGGGTATATATATATATATATATATATATATATATACGGGTTGAGGCTTGCGGAGTGTTGGTGTCCCCATGTCTGGTGGGCCGTGTTGGCTGTGGGATTTACAGGATAATGGGTAGGGAGACATATTATCTTCGTCTGTTTCACTTGACAAGAGTGTCAGGATGAAGAGTTGTCGACGCCTGGGCTTGACGGCTTCCACCTTCGTTTGAAAATTGCTGGAGGAATTTCCGATTTGAGGGCTCGATGGTTCTCTTGCTCGTGCCAGATATCATGCAAACCTTATTTGTGATGTCCTTTCCACAGTGAACTTGCCTTTATCTTGCATCCAGACTCGGAGGTGTTGGGACAGGGCTGGGTACCTTTGCGAATGATGAGACAGATCATGGTGATTATGGGAGCCTTTGTGTGTCATAGAGAGATTGGGACCGGGTTGGGGGGGGTACGAGTTGCTCGTACTAGTATATGGTAGGAGTGCGCATCATGACGAGATGGCAGGTTTTTTCGGATTTCCAGGTTTATGCAGGTAGCACCAAGAAAGCCAGTGACTATGGCACTCAAGTAGTTTTAATGCGAGGTTGCGTTCAGCAACCGTTCCTGCTTTTTCTTATTTCCAGAGCAAGGTACACTGCGCGGATGCGACTTCGCTTGGGTAAACTCTCCTTCTTCGTTACGTACTTGGGCTTGGAAACCCGGAACCGTAAACCCTAGTCAACAATAAGGCACAGAAATCCCAAGCTTGAAACTCAAAGGTTGCTGATTTTGAACCGCAACATCGGGGGCTGAGGAACTAGTTTCATCTATTCCTGAGGGCTCCTTCTCATAACTTTGCGATAAGAAATCTCGTAACCCTCGTCTAACCATGAAGGTCCCTGTTGTGGCCCCTGGCTGATGGGTCGCCGCCAAAGCCCTAATCCCTCAACCCTAAACCCCTAGACCATATACCCTATATATAACCCCCTTATTTGTTAACCGATAAACCCCTGAACCCTAAAGCCCTATAACCCTATATAAGCCTCATAAACCTCAAACCCCTAAATCCATAAACACCTCAACCAAAAAAAACCTTTGAGCTCTAAGCCCCTAAACCCTAAACCCTGAACCTTAAACCCTAAACCCTGAATCCTAAACCTTGAACCCTAAACCCCTAAAGCCCCTTTAAGCCCTTAGAACCCAGTGCACGAGGACTTGCAGCTCTTCATCGGCAGCGGAGGCTTTCTGAAGCCCAAGAAGAAGAAGGCTCCGGTTTAGGGTTTTAGGGTTCGGGGGTCTAGAGGTTTAGGGTTTAGGGTTTAGGGTTTCAGGGTTTAGGGTTCTAGGGTTTAGAGTGTTTGTCCTGTTCGAGGTAGGGATTGCTTTTCAAGGCTTCCTCGAAGGATTCCTTGTTGAGGATTCCTTTAAGGATTGCTTCTAAAGGATTCTTCAATATGGGTCCCTGAAACAGGATTTCCTTTTCAGGATTCCTTTAAGGGTTCTTTCTAAAGGATTCTTCAATATGGGTTCCTGAAACATGATTTCCTTTTCAGGATTCGCTTTAGGAGTTTCTTGCTAGAGCCGAGGCCACCGAAGCCAAAGCGGCTTCGGCATCGGTGCCAGCGCCAGCGCCAGCGAAAGCACCAGCGGCAGCGCCGTCTCCGGCGGCGCAGGAGCTTTCGGTCAGAATCGGGTTCATGGGTCAGGGTTCGGGGTTTTGGGCTTTCGGTTCTAGAGCCTTTACAGTCGTTCGAGAGTTTCGAGATGAAAATGCTGCGGCCTGTATGCTTCCAAAGCATGCTGCGCCGGGAGCATTGTGATGATTATCAGGTCGCAGAGTCTCGAAACAATACACCTTCATCTGGAAGCCTGCGGAACGTAGTTTTCCAACATAAGGAATTTTGTTGAACATAAAAACCCAAAACCACTGAACCTAAACCAGAGCTTGCTCACCCTGGGTAGCATAGGGAACATCGAGGAAACAGCCGAAACTTGCAACGCTCTTGCGTTTCCCAGAAACCGCAGAAGCTTTCAGGAATGAGGCGCTGGAGCCTAGGGCTCGGAAACTGTCTAGTTTAGTGTCAGGGGTTTAGGGCTTACCTTAACCCCGAATATTCTACCTTTTTAGGGTTCCTTATTATTATGATTTCTTTATATAAGTCCTTAAAAATGTAGGGGTTCAGCTCAGCAGAATAACGTTAGGATGGTTTAGGGTTGAGGGCTTTGGGGATGTGCGCCAAGGCCATCAACAGACACTTCGATCCTCCATCTACGGCAGCTCGAAAATTCTGAACCCCACGGTACATCGCGTAACATGGAGGTCGACATTACAAATCAGGTCCAGGTTTTCCAGCTATAGACCCGATATTCTTTTATTGTAAGAGCACCCCAGAACCCGACCCTAAGATTCCAAATAGCCCAACGTAGGTACTATTTGTTGTCTTGGAGTCTCAGGGTACCGAACCCCTCAGCGCGAAGCCTTCAGCCCAAACCCCTAAACCCCTATGCCCTAAACTTACCTTAAACCCGAAACCCTGAACCCCCTTAAACCCTAAACCCTTAAACCCCTAAACCCTTAAACCCTAAACTCTTAAAACCCTAAACCCCTAAACCCCTAAACCCCTAAACCCCTAAACCCTTAAGCCCTTAAGCCCTAAACTCTTAAAACCCTAAACCCCGAAACCCTAAAGCCCTAAAGCCCCAGGAGCCCCTTAAAACCCGACGGTTTGGAGGATCCTGGCGGCTACCCAAGCAGAAGAGACCCCGAGTCGACTTCCTCCTTTGAGGTGCCAGCTTGGAGTCAGGCGCCTCCTTGGGTTTAAGGCTTTCGGGTTATAAGCTTTAGGGTTATAGGGTTTAGAGTTATAGGGTTTAGGGTTATAGGCTTTAGGGTTATTGGCTTTAGGGTTATAGGCTTTGTGGTTATTGGGTTCGGGTTCGGGGGTTTCGTGGTTTAGGGTACAGGGTTTCGGGTCTAAGGTTGTTTTTTTGGGGGTTTCGGGGATTAAAATTTGGGGTTTAGAGTTTGGGAATGGGAAACCACCAGAAATTTCTGAAGCCCTGTAGATGAATTCCAAAAGCCTTAACCAGCCGCTCAAAACTTTGAACCTAAGACCTTGAAGCCTTAACCTAGTAGTAGAGTAAGTAACCTTTAACCTTTTTGGGGTAGTATGGCCCCTCTATAACCCCTATATGACCAAAAAGGTTAACAGCGAAAATAGGGGCTTTATAATTACCAACTATGTTAGGGGGTCATTGTTATAGCTATAGTATAATATACTCCAAAACCAGCTTCTAATTATTAAGACCGCTACATTTAACAAACCTCCTTCACAAAGACCTCCTTCCTCGCAGAATGTAGGGGCCTTTATTATTTTAACGAGGCTCGGGCCTGTATTAGACCATAGGTATGAACCATAAGGAATGCGCGTCTCGGAATTAAGGCCTCTTAGCAAAGAGGCAGGATGAGTCAAAAATCCTAAAAACTCTGGCGGCCATAAACCGCGTGTAGGTTTCGGGGTTTGGTTCGGGTTTAGGCTTGAGGGTTTAGGGTTGAGGGTTTAGCGGTTTAGGGTTTAGGGGTTTGGGGTTTAGGGTTTTCACGGCTTCTTTGTTGTTCAAACTTGTTTGGTGCAATTCTGAATGCATCGGTTCTCCTAGCAGACGCCCCATTGACAGGGTTGCCCGTTTGAATTTACTGCGGCAGGCTGAACCCTAAAATCCCTCAAAACTTAACGCCTCGACCCTAAAGCCCTAGCCCATACAACACCAGACTTGCGGCGGGTTTGTACAAGAGTGGGGAACCCCCGGAGAGAGTTGGTGACTCAATTTCGGATGCCCGAGCTATAGGGTTTTGGCTTTAAGGTTTAGGTATCGCTTGTTTTGAGGAGATGACTGGTCTACCAAAGCAAGAAGTGGAGTTGACCATGATCGTTTGTATGTCTGTTCAAGAAGCCTTAACCTTCAACCCAGAAGCCTGTTCGCAAGAGTGCAGCAGGAACGCAAAACGCTTTCCATGCCTGTGCGAGTCCACTGCGAGGACTTCAGCCATTGAGATTGCATGTTCAGGCTGAAGCGGTGTAAAGTGACTGTCAGTTCATGCTGTGATGCTTGCAATGGGCTTTGGAGGTTCAGGTCCATAGACGCCCAGACCTTCCAAAATCCCTTAATTAAGGAATATACCTTAAAATATAATAGGATCCTTAATATGATTTAAGGTATATTCCTTATTTTAAGGGATTTTGGAAGGTCTGGGCGATTGATGGTCTGTCTTTGCTTGTCGTGCTAGAGGATTGGTGCTCCTCTGCTCTCCTGACAGCCAAAACTACAACGCCTGAGTGTCGTCAGGAGGCATTATGTAGATCTGCACGCGTGTTCAACGTATCTTTATATAAATAAACAAATATAATATATAATATATACATATATATATACACACACATACATGTATGTACGATATATTTCTATATACATACGTGTATACATACATGTACATGTGTGTATATATATATATATATATATATATATATATATATTGTATATATATATATATATATATATATATATATTGTATATGCGTACAACTATCTATGTCGCTGTTCGTTGCCATGGTGAGCTGTATCTTTGCTGATTTGTCTGCCCACAACGTGCATGTCATGCATGTTTGTTCTGTATGTCTCGCTTGTATGCATTTTCCCATGGTTGCATATATGCATGCGCGTATGTAAATAAATATGCATGCATTTGTATGCATGCTTGTCCGTGTGCGTATGGATGCATGCATGCATCCATCCAATGATGGATGGATGGATGGATGGATGGAAGGATTGCTCGCTGGGCGGATGGATGTATGTGTGTGTGCATGTACATGTGCATGTCTATGTATATGCTTATGTGTATATGCGCATGTAAGTTAGTCAGTAAGTAAGAAACTCAAGACGATTTTTAGCAAGTATGCATGCATGCCTGTATAGGCAAATGCTCATGCACGCACAGACAGAATTATTAATGTGCAGACACGCACACACACACATACATACATACATACATACATACATACATACATACATGTGTGTATATATATTTGATAACATACATATAGATCATATAGATATGTAAATGTATATATATATATATATACATACATACAAACATACATACAACAGCATGGTTATGGTCTCGCAGATGCCTGGGTGTATATACACACGGGTGCGTGTGTATCTGTGTGCAGATACATGCATAAACACATCAGTGTCTGTTTATATGTACACTTTTTTGTGCATATTGCAAGATACAGACGCATGTGCAAATGCACACGCAGATGAATATGCATATGCATGTGCATAGGTATCATGTGTGTTTGTAAGCATGTATGCATGCATGGATATACGTATGTATGTCTGTATGTGTTTGCGCGTGGAAACAGGATGTTTTCAGACTGATGTTTCCAACTTGGCATCAGGCTCAAGGGATGACAGTTAAGGGTTGAGTGTGCCCTTCCATCCCGTGACAGCAGGACACTGCGCCGAACGGACACGCCAGAGGCTTACTCCTGGGGTGAGTGCTGAAGCTGGAGAAGTTCGTAGCGAAAACGTGGCCACGTTGCCGCCACATAGCCTCAGCTGAGGTTGTTGGGTGGGGTGGTTTCCCTGCCCCTTTCGAACTGTCTGTCCTGTTGTCCCTTTCTGATTATACCTTGATGTTGGATTCCCGTTGCCTTGCTTATGAATACAAACAGCGAGCGACACAACAAGGCGAGCAAGACCATGCCGCCGAAACGACTGCGATGCCGATACAGCACAACTAATCAGCAACGGCAGCAGAAGATCAGCACAAGCTTCAGCACTGGCACCACCGGCAGCTGCAGCGGCAGCAACAGTACCGCCCGCTGCAACAGGAGTATCAGAAGCCAAATGGGAGTTTCCGAAAATAGGGGACCCCAATATAGTACCCCAAATAGTAGGATCCTTATTATAAGGACCCCAAAATAAGGAACCCCTAATTTCCGGAAACTCCCAAATCACCGCCAGCATTACCACGACCCACGGCAGAAACGTTCAGATCAGCAACATCACGGTTTAGGGTTTAGGGGTTTAGGGTTTAGGGTTAGCAGCAGCAGCAGCAGATGCAGCAGCAACTTTACCTATACTCTCGATTGTAGTTGCTTCTTTTGGGTTACCTTAGAGGATCCTAAATACAGAACTGGCTAAACCCAGACATTGAACTACATACATTGTCGGTTCTAGGTAGGACAGGGGCAGGGGTCTAGAAATCATACACTAGGCTTGTAAGGCTGTTTGAAATATACAGTCATCTGCAAAGCTTAGCCTTTAGTTGCCCCGACAAGTAAGGCCCCAAACCCTAAACCCCTAAACCCTCAAGCCCTAAACTTCTAAACCCCTAAACCCTCAAGCCCTAAACTTCTAAACCCCTAAACCCTCAAGCCCTAAACTTCTAAAGCCCTAAACCTCTGAAGCCCTCGACCCCTATACCCCTAAACCGTTAAAAAGTAGACCTAAACATCAACCCCCTAAAGACCCTAAGCCCCCAAAAACTCTATAACCCTAAACCCCTACAAAGCCCTAAACCCAAAACCCTTGTAGTACCCTTATAGAAACCCTGCTTGATCCCTTAAAAGGAACCTACGAAAGGGACCCTCAACTCGACGCCGCAAGGTTCGTATCGAGTCGCTGAACGCTTTCGCAGAGCGAATCCGGAGCTTGGCTCTGATGCAGATCATGGCAGCCTGGCGTGGAGTTCAGGGGTACCCTTTAAAGGGATCCTTAAAGGGCTCCTTAAAGGGATCTCTTAGTAAGTTGGTACCTACAAGTAGAGTTAGAAGTACCCTAAATGGAGTTACCCCAATTATAACCCTACTTATAGCCTACTTACTAAGTCCCCTGCCCTTCCAAGTAGGGGTACCTTTAAAGGGATCCTTAAAGGGCTCCTGAAAGGGATCTATAAGGGTTCTGTATAGGGCATTAGGGGGTTCAGGGTTAGGGGTTTAGGGTGTAGGGTTTAGGGTATCCAGTTGGGAGTTTCCAAATTTTGGGGCCCTTAGAGTAAGGATCCGACTATTAAGGGTACTATATTTTGGCCTGGCATCGAGTTAGGTTAAGGGTTGAGGGTTCCGTTAAAGGGGCTTATAGGGTTACTATAGGGTTCCCATAAGGGCTGCTCTGATGCAAATCATGGCAGCCCGGCATCGACTGAGGTTGTAGGATTCGGGGGTTCAGGGGTTTAGGGTTTAGGGTATTAGGGTTTTCTTGTGCCAGACTTGGGCATCCGCAAGCAGGATACAAGCGGCATTGTAAAGATCAGCCACAAGCACCAACCGAAGCATGCGCACGCAGCCAACCTTGCACACTCATTGTTACTGCTTATTTTATACTTTTTCGCCTGGTGTATCGTTTTGTTAATTTTAGACCATACTATTATATAAGAGGTTAGGCAATATAGGCAATATTCGGTTGGATAAGACTCCATTGTGTGAAATCGTAAGAGATAACACTGTATAGCAACATGCTGACTTACATTTTGATATGTCATGCCAAAGTACATTTGCAATGGATTAACTAAAACCCTAAACCCTAAACCCTACCACAACAATGCTGTCAGAAGCTTCTCAGGGTGTTTCCTTGGCAGACCTGAAGGACGTCTGCCGCTCGCTATGTGGGAGTGTCCGAAAATTAGGGGTACCTTTTTTTGGGGGTCCTTATAGTAAGGGTCCTCCTACTAGGGTACTATTTAGGGTCCCCTATTTTCGGAAACTCCCATGTGTCGGCCCATTTTGAGCTGGGGCTTCGGGACAGGATAAGGACGAAGGGTTTAGGGCTCAGGACTTACATCTGTTGCTTAGCGCGGGGCCGCACGGCTGTTCAACCAAAGGGCGTTCAATGCCGCAGGCAGCCACAGTCCTGAACAGCCTCGTTCAAGTCTTATTCTATTCACTGCGATATTTTGACCCGTATTGTCACTAGATATTATGGGGAACCCTCTGGCAGCTCTGTGATTCTAAGCCCTGGTAAGCTTTGTGGAAGGAAACCTACGGTGCATGCAAGGCATGTCGTGATGCCAAGCCTGGTGCATGTTGCCGAACAGCCTCCCCGGCTCCCCCTTGTCAGGTCTCGTAGTGTCTAGGTTCCTCAGTAGTACCCTTTTGCCCTTTCGAGTTTGGGGTCTCCTTATTAAAGCTGAGTATTAGGAAAAAGGGCACCCTTACTATTAAGGGGCTGCTCAGTGCACTCAGCAACCTGGTGTGGAGGAAGTGTGGTTCGCTCATGCAGCCCATCATCTTGAACCCCCTTAAGGGTACGAAGTAGGTGGACGCGCTTGCTATCGCCAACCTGCATGCCCGCACCCCTAAACCCTGACTGAACCCCACTTCAGGGGGGCCATCTCTGATCTGCACAACGGGTTTAACAATTGAAAGCCCTTTCTCAGACTAGCAGCTCAATGGGTCCATGTAGGCGAAACTGGATTCGGTACGCACTCAGTCTATGCGTTCTCCCATATTTAAGTTTAATACCTAGCTACCCGGTTTCGCTTTCTAGGAGCATTGCACGCTTGGGGCCGTTTTTCCGAAACAGCCAAACCGTTTAAATTCCTTCAACGCCAAACACTATATGGGAGTTTCCGAAAATAGGGGACCCTAATATAGCACCCTAAATAGTAGCATAATTAGGTACCCCTAATTTTCGGAAATTCCCCTGTAGGAGCAAAACCTTGCCATTCTGGCCACCGAGTATGTCATTGAGATCGTGGGCAAAGGTGGGCGCATTGAGTCTGAGGGCTTCGACACCCCCACCCCCCCCTCCAGAAGCAAGCGTATAACCTAAGCAGTTCCTGCGCCCTAACACGGTAGAAGGCCCCCGAAACCCCAAAATCCTTACCCACAAGATGCGCAAGCCTAAATCCCTATGCCAAAGCCTGTGATCCTAAAACCTTGAACCTGGATCTTTAAAGCTTAGCTTGGCATCCCCTTACACCGGCCTTGAGCTTGCAGCCTTTTCAATACTCCAAAGTTGCCGATCGTGTTTGCCGCCTTGGTTCAGGGATGTTCGGGTTAGGGGGTTGCAGGTGTGCGGTTGTGCGAGTAGTCTTGTTGGCTTCACGTAGAGCCTTGCCATTCCCGGCCCCACGCAGCGTAAGAAGCTGTTTCCTCTTCGGGGCAAAGAAAACAGAGACAGGGTTCTAGGGTTAGATCACAGTCACGTTTGAAAGTGTTGTGGTTGCCGTTAACCACCATCACCATCATCATAGTTACGCATAATCATCTTCCTCTTTGTCAGCGCCACCACCACTATCATCATCATCACCATCAGTATCATCATCATCATCATGACAACCATTATCAGCAGCCTCATCCGCACCAGCATCAGCATCAGCATGTTAATCATGCTCTTCTTCACCATCATCATCATCATCGTCGTCGCCATCGTCATCACTATTGTCATCATCGTCGTAATCATCCTTATCACTCATAACATCATCATCGTCATCATCTTCATCGTCATCATCATCATCATCATCTTCACCGCCATCGCCACCATCATCACCACCATCATCACCACCATCTCCACCGCCAACAGCACCACCCCCACCATCACCACCACCAGCATCACCATCATAGCTACCATCGTCATAGCCATTACCATCAGCATCATCGCCGCCGTCATCGTCATCAACAACAACAACATCCTCATCACTATCATCATCATCATCATCAACATCAGTCATGATGATAATCTTCGTCACCATCATCACCATTATATCATCAGCACCGCCTTCATCAGTGTCAGCAATCATTAGACTCAGCGAGCAGTACTGCAAAGACTGTTGAATTTCTTTCTCGGAGTGACCGAAGTGTCTTTCATCATTGGAATCATCATATACGAACATCATCGCTTACCAGCGACAGTGTTTAACTCAAGCAAATCTCTAGACGGCGCAAGTTGAGCATCGCACGTGCACCTTCTGTGTTCGAGGCATCCGCGTTCTCGACACACTTCGGATTGACACGACGCCGGAGTTTCCGGCGGCACCCCTCTTCCCGTGGGACGGGATGGGCATTGGGTTTCAGACGTTTCTGCAGGTTCTTGCTTCACCTCAGCTTGGGCCGTCGTTCAGTCATTCCTTCAAAAGCTCACAGTTCAGTGGTACTTGCTCAGGCTTGCTTTTTTGGGTGTCAGGGTTCCGGGCTCAGGATTTGTCTTGGGCTTTTGCTGTTGAGTTTCCATGGTTTCTCCAGTCCATGCCTATCAGCCCTGCAGCATAAACCTCTCACCTTTTCAGTGCTGTCGCCAGCCTAAAGCCTAAACCCCTAAAGCCTAAACCCCTAAACCCTGAACCCTTAAACCATAAACCTCTAAACCCTTAAACCCTAAACCCCTAAACCCTAAACCGCAGGACACGCAGATGTTCGCTGATGACGGGTCGCTGTACATGCGAGGCTACGGGCAAAGTTGAAGATGAAAAACACGAAATAAGTTGCAGTAATAGAATGAAAGTTTAGGGTTTAGGGCTTAATTAGGGTTTAGGGTTTAGCTTATAGCAAAGGTGTAGGGTTAAGGTTTTAGAATAATAAAGGTTTGTAGGGGCCTCCGCAATATAGCGGCCCGACACTAAGAAGGTGAAGCTACTATTAGGGGCCTTAAGAATTAGAACAGGGTGTAGGGGCCCAATATACTAGACTTAATAGTCTTGGAAAATGATTTAGGCCCCTAAACTAGCCAGCAGTAGCAGTGGTAGTAATTCTTTCTTGGCAGCAGCGGCAGCAGCAGCAGCAGCAGTAGCAGTAGCAGTGGTCGTCGTCGTAGTCGCAGTTACAGTCACAGTCCAAGTCGCAGCAGTAGCAGTAGTAGTCGTCGTCGTAGCTGCAGTCGTAGTCGTCGTCGTTGTGCTCGTCTTCGTAGTCCTAGTCGCAGTCGTGCCTTCTCATAGGGTTCATCCAGCAGTACGTCCTCCAGGTTGGATATCACGGCCGGGGAACCTTCCTTGCGAATATCGATGTCACCTCATTGTTGGCACAGCACTCTGCCATGCGCAGGCCTGTTTGGCTTGAACCTTTGCCAGATCTCTGCGACCGGCGCATATAGCCGCTGCAGCTGCAGACAGTGTGGATCAAGAAAGGAGTTCGCAATCGCTCCTGGTTATCAGGTTGAAGGGGCTAGGGTCATGCATAGGAAACGGAGGATTCTTCAAATTTTCGAACCACCTTGTTAAAACGATATTGCATGACTCAACATGGCCCAACTACATAGGGTCCATGTTTGGTGCCCTCCATCTCTTGGAACTCGAGCCTGAAATATCCGCGACCATGAATCTGACAAGGTGGAGCGGACGCCAAAGCATACGATGCGTTCGCCAAGGCTCAGCAGGGCAGACAATGTCCCAGCAGTACAGTAGGTAACCTTTAACCTGTTTTTGCGTAGTATAGTCCCTATATAATCCCTATATGACCAAAAAGGTTAACCTTTAGTTCCCCATGATACCCGACAAGTAGGATTCGATTCCAGAGCTTTTCCTTCTCCCTACTGTAAGACTCCAAATAGCCCAAAGCATGTACGGTTTATAGACTTTAGACCCTCAGGTAGGTACTGCCGGTATACTTGGAATCTTAGGGTCTCTCGGACCATGAGGCCATGGCCTGTCTTGGTCCGCATGGCGAGTACTGTTGAGCTTTTGAGTGGAAGGTCTTTGCCGTCAGTGCCTGCGCGGCCATGCGCACATTGTCCGTTCAAGCACGAGTTGATGCTCCAGCTTTGCTGCTCCCTGCATCAGGACCTGAGAAAGTTCACGGACCCGAGCAAGAGTAAGTTTTCAAAGACATCCCTTCGATTTTATTCTGCATATCCGAGCCTTGCCAGCATATTATTGAGGCCACGAAAGAAGCCCAAGGCCCCTAAACCCTAAAACAAAAATAACGTCTTCAGACTGTCGCTGTTTGGCTTCATGTGGTAGGCTCAGGTGCACTCAGCCTCGACTCTGCAACCCCAAGTTTTGGAACTACTCGTATCCGTAGCCTCCCATTTCGTCACTTGAAGGACTCTACCGATAGGCCCCATGGTTTGGGGTTCATATGTAGAATCCTACGAGGTAATCCCAAAAAGGAACTACTCTGGGGCCTCTGGGTAAAAGGTCTTGGCAGCATTTTACCCATAGGCCCCAGAGTAGTTCCTTTTTGGGATTACCTTATAGGGTTCTACATATGAACCCCAAAAAGGAACTACTATAGGGCCTATGGGTAATCCCCATCACGGAGCTCTACTGTTTCGGCTCTAGGGCTCAAGCCTCTTCAAGGTTTCAGGTGTTTGGAGTAAGCGACACGGCCCTACGCTTCGCAGAGCAACCGAAGCTCATGCACGATATGCCTTGGTTGTGACCAGGGGAGCGAAATCTGCACCAACAAAAACCTGACTTGCAGTAACATGTGTTGTTGTTTAAATAATACCAAAGAAACCGGTGGTCAAGTGTGGTGAACATTCTGTTCCCCTGTGGCTCGGCTATGGGTTCCGTTGCCTATTTCGAGTCCGTACATACATACGTACATACAAACATGCATACACACATTTGTTTATTTTTACACCTGTATACACATATGGGCCCCAAGGTTACTGTTAAGGATTCCTTTATGGCCAGAGTAAGTACTGTAAGTCCGGTATGCCCGACCACATTGATGTTCGGATCGACATTAGTATTGTGTAGCGAGGTATCTATCGTCAACCTCGCCCGCCCAATCATGAACGCAACAAAGCCCCAAGGTTTGGTAGCTGTTGAGGAGTACGAGGCGAAATATGTGTGAGTGTGTATCGTTCTCCGTTTCGCCGTGGTCGACCACTCTTCTTCCCGCAGTCAGCAGAAACTGTAGCACCCGTTCTGTGCCCAACCCTAAACCCTAAACCTAAACCCTAAACCCTAGTCTTGGTTTACACCCCGACAAACATCAGCTCCCCGAACCCTGAACCCAAAACCGCTTCAAGCGTCACCAAGTCTGTCGCAAGGAAAGCGGGTGCCCCTTTCACACCAGAGAAATACTTGAAGGCACGTCAGAATGTCGGAGCTCCGGCACGCATGGATTCGGAGCATCGTGGGCTTGAGAGCTCATGCAACAGTACTGTTAATGTAAAGCTAGAGATTCGGACTCAAGGGGGTTCTAGGTTTGTCATGGGCACACGAGAGACTTATACTTATACTGGTATAACCGGACTCCTGTTAGTGCAGAGTTTGAGTGTGTTCTGGGGTTCTGGTGCGAAGGGATTAGCTTGATGCACAGTCGATTGACGGTGAAGTGGTGTCGGTCGTTTCTTCGGGATCTTGGAAAATGACGTGAGGTTTGGTCTTGTGAGCTCGAGGTGAAACGGTATCTCCAACATAATTGACACGTGTGAGCGACACGCATAGCGCGAGGGATCAGGGCATATCAGGGCACTGTCCACGTGCAGGCATGGTGCGATGAGCCTAGAAAGCATAAACCAGCAGCAAGCATTCCAACGGGGCGGATGCAAAGATGCAGAAATGCATGTGTGCGCATGCAGTGAATATATGGGGGGTTTCCGAAAATAGGGGACCCTACTCTGGTACCCTAAATAGTAGGATCCTTATTATAAGGAGCCCGAAGTAAGGTACCCCTAATTTTCGGGAAACTCTAAACCCTAAACCCTTTATAGAACCCTTATATAGATCCCTTTAAGGAACCCTAATGGGTCCCTTTAAAGGTACCCCTAATTTTCGGAAACTCCCATATGAAACCACAGCAACACAAGTCGAGCGAAACATGGGGCGAGGCCCCGCCTGGTCAGTCCTCATATTGCTTCTAGCCTGGCCTTTCCATCGTAATAATAATAGTAATAATAATAACAATAATAGTAAGAATACTAATAATAACATATATAAAGAATCCTATTAGGTAATCCCCAAAAGGAACTACTTTGGGGCCTATGGGTATCCGTAAACTTTAGCCTAAGCACCACGCCCCAAAACCGGATTGAAGCCGCCTGATGCTCGAAGCTTCCTGCAGGCGAGCTATGTGGTCAGATCTACAGACTGTGACATGTACAACGTCCTCTTTCAGGCCGGGAAAAACCCCAAAGCCCTAAGCCCTAAATCCTAGAACCCTAAACCGCAAACCCTAAACCCCAGACCCTAAACCCCCAAACCCAAAACCCCAAGCCCTATCACCGTAAGGTTCAGTCCCCGAGCTTCGGGTCTTAGGTTGGTTGGTTGGTTTATCGTGAACCCCAGAAAGTTGGAATGCGGGGATTCCCTATACTTTGCTTTAAGGGCATGAGGCTACTGATGTTCCCACTTGCTGACTTCTACTGTAGGATTTCGGGTGCAGGGTGGCTGAGGTCTACAAGGTTTACCTAGAGGCTCATACCCTACCCCGACTTTAAATTTATAAGGTACCTGGTATTCTATAAAACAGATCCTAACCATAAATTAGGTAGCCTAGAAAGGGCTAGGGTACCACAAATAGGAACTGCTATGGGGCCTTAGGGTAAGGCTCACAAGGTTTAGGATTTGAGACTTGGTGTTGGGCTCGAAATTTTTACACGGCCCGCATATCCGAGCTTGGCTTGCGTGAAGTAGGGATCAGACAAAGGTTTCGATTCACATGAATGCCATGATGTAGGCTTCCTTAGGACTTAGGAACTTGCTGGGGTGTTTTCTAAGTTAGCCCTAAACACCCCTACACCTTAACCCTAAGCCCTAAACCTCATAAACGTCTGGGCGCGTGAGAGGCGAATAACTCTGCAAAACGAGGGGAACACTTCGACAGAGCCCTATAAATTTGCGGTTTTTTTAAATGTGGGTTTCATAAGGGTTTTGCAGGGTGTTATTGGGTCTATTCGAGGAGTCTAGCATTTTGTTAATAGGGTCCTTCTTTAAGAGTCCTTGTTATTAGCATCATACTGTTTAGGGTTCTATAGTAGGGGTCTGCTCTTTTCTGAAATTAGGAAATCGCAGAATCCTTGTTGTGAGGACCCCTGAGCAAGGTACCACGAGTATCTGTTTGGAAGCCTCCACATGAGGTCCTAGCAGGCAGAAGGCGAGCAGTACCCAGCCTGCTGCGTTCACCTTGAAATGCCAGTTCGCAGGGACTCCAATATCTTTTGAATATTCCTTAATTACATTAGGGGTCCTACTATGATTGAAACTAATCAAGGGATATTGTGGTCTGTGGGTTCTTGAAGTGCCAGTTGAAGCCTCTGGGCCTCAAGCCTTGCAAGTCGGCCCCTATACTAGAACCCCCCATAATACCCCTTATAGTTATCCCTATAGACCCCGTTTGAAGGGAACCCTATCCAGTTGAAGCCTTTGGACCTCAAACCTTGCAAGGGGCGCGTGCCGTCCATGATGGAGTCCTGCTACCCGCAGCGCGATGCGCGGGCCTTCTACGCCGGCGATCTCAGGAGGTTTACTTGGAGGATCAAGGGTTATAAGTTATAAGTACCTTAACTGGGCTTATATCATGTATAGTTACCTTGTTTATAGCCATAGTTACTAAGTCCCATGATCCTCTAAGTAGTAGAAGGGCTTCACAAAGTTTAGGATTCAGGACTGGTTTAGGGTTTAGGGGTATTTATGAGCTTGTGAGGTTTCTTTGGGTTCTGTCAGAAACCTGGTTCGTGACCCAGCATCTCGACAGTTACCCACAGAATCCTGCACACGGAGCGCGAGCTCCACAGGTAAGCTTGTGTAGTGCATGACCCGTAGCGCGTCTGCCACAATCAGTACAGTACTACATCCCGGTGTGTGCCTCATTTTCTTCGATTGAGACCGAAACAACTCATAATACTCGAAGCTGAAGTGATCATAGTGATCCCGAAGCCACAGTGCGTCCATGTGACCGCGAAATCCATTCTTTGCGATGCACGCTTCTGAGGCAGAAATCAAGAAACTGAGATGAGTTCTAAACTTTCTTAGATGTAGGCACAGGGGTAGGTAAGATTGCTGTCCCGTTTGTTCTGCGACCATCTACGACCATTTATCTGACATCACTTTCCGCCACAGTAACAAGTAAGCAAATAGCTGAACATATTCTATGTACACATACATATTTATATATACACATGTATTTTTCCATACACATACTTGGGCTGTATAAACGCTAATACAGACTTGGAAGTCACACGCTGGTGAAGAAACTCCGTGCGGAAGGAGGTCGGTAGTGCTGACAAGGTTTCGTGCTTCGCCTTGAGCAGGCAAGGTCTCGGGTTCAGTCCCCCTCGCAGTGTACAATCAGACATCAGTAATTCGCATCTATAGAACAACTTCTTGTCCTGTGGAAGAAGCAACCTGCTTTCTAGTGGCAGCAGTCCAAAAAGAGCTTTGGACCCGACGAGGGGGTTCTCTAGCTGCTCCAACAGAGCTAGCCATGATCTTGGATCCGACACTCCAACCCACACTAGTTCCTGGTGGTTCAGCTTATGCAGGTTGGGCATACCTGGGACCAAAGACCAACCACCTGTGACGCATGCCTGAAATCCGAAGGTCAACATTCGCATGTCCGTCCACCCGGGAGATGAGCTCGCCGTACATGTCTTTGTTGAGAAGGCCAGGATTGCCTCGTTTTAGTTTTTCTCAGGTTGAGGGTTCACGGTTTAAGTATCAGGGATGAAGGTTAATAGGCTTTGGTTTAGGGTTCGATAACTACGGTTCTGGTTGCGCAAGCGAACTTGAGGGTTCGGCTATTGACAGCCTGGTACTTCCAAGCTCTGACTCACACTGCATGACGGCGTCGCAGCGCGGAGCCACATGCACCTACGCAGACGTTTCTTGGCGGTACTGGACGTGCAACGCGACAGAGTATGCGCAGAATTAAATCGGCTCAGAACAGCATCGTTTTGGACTCAAGTCAACCCTGACTTGAGGTGTAAGGGTTCTTTGTTAAGACCACCTCAAAACTTGCGAACACCCAAGCCCTAAACTCTAAAACCCTCTAAGTCCCTAGCCCTAAACCCTCTACCCTCTAAGCCCATAAACCTGAAAAGCCAAAACGCTCAACCCTGAATGCTCCGAGTTCGCATGCTTTCACAGGCGAAGGCTTTTTTCGTTTGTCTGCGAGGCGCGCTCAGCATGCGCAGTCCTGGGAGTCTTGGGTTGAGATTTTGAACGTTTCAATGTGGTATCGCTGGTGGTGGCGATCATGGTGATGATGATGCCGAGGACGAGGAGAAGGAGGAGGAGGAGGAGGAGGAGGAGGAGGAGGAACATGGGGATCATGACTAATCTTGCTGGTGGTGAGTGGTGCCGGCGACAGTTATGGTGATCGTGTTGCTACTTGAGGTTCATAATATAGATATATTAGGACCTTAATAGCAGCCCTATTACGGACTGTTACTGTGTAGGGGCAGTACCCAGTGAGGTTGTCACGGTGGCAGGGCCGCAGTGTTGGTGATGGGCCGCGGTGATAGAGGTGCTGTCACCCAACGCAGCTCGCTCTGTTGTGGCATGTGAGCATGTGAATGCAAACCCTGAATTCGATGCCTTGAAGCACCAAAACCCGACACCCCTGAACTCCAGAAATCCCAAAAACAAAACCGAAACCCTTTGGACCCCTTGAAACCCTAAACCCCAAACTTCGAACCCTGTAACCCCAAACACCCAACACAAGCGCAACCAACAACCCCAAAGTCATTGTGTTTAGCAGGAAAGGAGCCAGTCCTTACAGCTGTGGGGCACTACGAGGCAGGGGCCTTCCAGGTGTTTCTTTTTTCCGTGCTTTTGGCTGCTGTAGGTGCTTTTTAGTGCCTTATTTCGGGGCTTGTTAGAGCTTTAGGTGTCTTTTTTTTTGCTAGGAGGTTTTTGGGGTTTCGGGGTTTTAGGAGATCAAGGGTTCTTAGGGCTTCAGGAGGGTTTTGTTTTCGGACGATGCTGGGAGCTTCGGGGTCTTTGGGTTACAATTCTGGGCTTAGGGCTCAGGGTTTAGGGCTTAGGGTTTAGGGTTTAGGGTTGCTTCTGTGATCTTTAGAGGTGGTAACAGGATTTTCGAGTTTCAGGATTTCGAGCTTCGGGGCTCGGGGTTAGGATTTTAAGCTTTAAGGCTTGGCGTGGTGCCGTACAGTTGCAGGTTTCGGATTTATGCGCAAATATGTGTGATCTATTGGGTTCAAAGGTTACATAACACAAGGTTAAGGGCTCGGGGTGAACTTCATGGACAGCATGGACATGAGGTAGGCAGGGGTCTGCAGAACAACAAGTACTGTTCCTGAGGATTCCTTAACCTGTTCATACCATGGCATCGACTAAACCCCACACACTTGGAAACCGGATTAAGGCCAAATAGTGCTGGGATTCCTTATACATTACTCTTACGGATCGAGCCTATTGGGTTTCCAACTTTAGGGCTTCTACGGTAGACTAAACACTGGCTTCGCGTTCCGGACTCTTGGTTTGAGGTCTGCACCTGTTCACGTGCAGGCCCTGTGAATCCCAAGAGCGTCCGATGATGCCCTATGCATCCGTAAACCCCAAAAAGACACCGAGGAACCATCCCGAAACCCCAAAAGCCCCACACCCCTCTAAACCCCTAAACCCCGAAACCCCTGAACCCTAAAAAGCCCCATAACATAAACCCCTGAACCCTAAAAAGCCCCATAACACCCTAAACCCCTAAACCCTAAACCCCTGAACCCTAAAAAGCCCCATAACACCCTAAACCCCACTTAAAAACCCAAAGGGTCCTACGTACTGTTATGGGGGATACTTCCCTAAGTCATAGTATAGTAATTCCTAATATGGAAACCCTACATTCTACTATATCGGTACATTGGACCCTTTGGGAAAGGGACCTCCCTTCCTTGTGCGAGACTCCCTCTTGCAGAGAGGCCTCACCGGTCTGCCAAGAGGAGATCAAATGCGCGTCACTGAGGTTGGCGCTGGGCTTAGGGTTTTAGGGGTTTAGGCACTTTTAAGGGTTTAGGGTAGTAAGGTTCCTTTTAAAGGGATCTAAAAGGGTTCTATAACGAGGATCTACAGGGTTTAGGGTTTCAGGTTTTGGGGGGTTTCAGGGGGTTTAGGGGTTTAGGGTTTAGGGGTTCAGGGTCTAGGGTAAGTTATAGGGATGGGGGTTTAGGGGTTTAGAGCTGAGTTAGGGCTTATTGGCTCAAGTCAGTAGGGGCTTAGGGTTTCCGGGTTAATTGTTTATCGGTTCGTAATCCGTAAAGCAAACCCTATACTAATCCAGAAAGAAATCCTTATGCAACTTTGTAAAATGACTCTTATCGTAATCCCTGTAGTAGCCCGTGCAGCAATCCTCATTGTAAATCTCATCGCAATCTTTGGGGTCTTTTAACTCTTATCGTAATCCTTACACCCTGAACCCTACAATTAAGTGATCCTTACAGTAATCCTTGATGTAATCTGACTCCATAGGCTTCCGATCATCCTCAAGTTCTGCAGTGAGGGGACGAAGCCAGCTCCTTGCTACTCGGCTGTGACTCAGGGAACCTCACTGCCGGGCTTCAATAATGTAGGTTTTTTTGATAGAACAAGATGTGATATGATATCTGTGCTTGTTACATAGGCGTATTGTTGGGTTTAGCAGGTAGCGCGAAGTTTGTTGTGTGTATATGTCAAGGCTGCCATACTATAGCGACGATGCCGTTGCGAGTTGTTCTTACATCCCAAACATCATAATAAGTCCGTACATCGATGGGTTACTCAAAGTGTTCTTAGTGCCTATATGGGGGATATCTCCCCCAAATCAGAACAATAATTCCTAATATACAAGCCCAACATTCTACCATAGAGGTACTTGGGACCCTATGGTTTAGTAGGACGGGATTAGTAGAAGATCGTCGCGGCTAGCCAGGTTTGTGAGTAGATCCATCCTTATCGCAGGAGCTCCTACGGGAATACGGCTAGAAATCATGGCAATGAACCTAGTAGATTCAAGGAATCGTCGTATATATCTGAAAGTATCAACATGAGTAGTCATAGCAGCAAGCGATAGTAGAAAGAATCGCAAAGATCGCGTCGGTGTCGTCGGTCTGCTTTAATTTAAGGACGAAGACTGACTATCCGATGGCAGAGAGAATGACAGTCAGAAAGTCATCCCTGGGTTTAGCGTGTCAGGGTTTTCAGGGTTCGGAGTTTCAGGGTTTAAGGTGTTAGGGTCTAGGGCTGGAGTCTTTTTTCATAATTTGGTTTTTAGGGTATATAAGGTTGAGGACCTGAGGTGTTGGGAAGATGATCTGTTGACTGTTCGAGCCTGGCAGTAAGCGGGTGAAGCCGGCTTCTAACAGTTTTCCCCACAAGGCAACACACCTCAAGCCTCACCCTAAACCCTAGACCCCAAACCCTAGACCGTAAACCCTCAAGCCCCAAAGCCCTCAACTCTCGTTCCTTTTGCCCAGACGCTTCATGAGGTGAAGACTTCGACTTCTCAAAAGTCTGAAATCATCGCCGCCCCGGGGACCCGACACGAGCTTCTGTCAGAGATTTTCGTGTTTAGGTATCAGGGTCCCATTTAGAAAAGGATCTATAAGGGCGTTGTTTTAAGGGTACTATAAGGGCTTAGGCTTCAGGTTTCAGGGGTTTAGTGCTCAAGGTTCGGGCTTTAGGGCTTAGGATTAAGGGCTCAGGGTGTAGAGTTGCAGCGTTTAGTGCCAAGATGGCTTTTGCAACCCATAGGCCCCAAAATGGGAGTTTGCATTGAAACCCGGGCACTTGCAGTAGGGAGATTGCATGCCGTGGGTACTTGTATCCAAGCAGCTCGGTCGGTGTCTTGTCGAGGGCAGGTTCAAGCGTCAGCGCGGATCCGTGTGAAAACCTGTAGACCCTCTGGAAGATAACCGAGTTGTGGGATTTCTGGGTTGGGAGTTTGGTGCTTAGAGAAGGAGTCTGGGTGAGTCTCGCATGCCAGGCGTCAGTGATTATGACCCAGTAGTAGTAACACAAATGTGAGTCGTATTACCGATAACAGTATGCTACTACTGCCACCGCTACAACACATGCTATTACGACCGTTTCTCAGGGAGCATTCAGAATATAGGAGGCCTTGCAGTAGTTGGAGCTGCATCTTCAGGACCCCGGGAAAAGGAAGCCTCCGACGATGCTTGTAACAAAGGATCCAGCGAGCTGCTGCGTGCCGGCTGCTTGTGCGACAGTTTTCCGCTGAAAAAGGGGCGCTGCAATGCATAGGGGGGGACTGTGTCCTGCTTCTAGCATTAGGGGCCAAGAGGGCAAACAACACTTAAAGTATCCAACCCGGTTATGGGACCATCGCCTTGTAACAAGTAAAGCTCAGCAAGGTGGGGCTGAGGTCGCACCAACAGTGATGCTTGGTCGGGTTGTTAAGACGTCGCGTCTTGAGGCGCGTGTACTGTCGGTTGTCATGCAGCCAGCTCTTCGGGTTGAGTGAACTGCACGCAAGAAGGCCTACCGAACATCGGATAAATCGGATAAAGCCCGGTCGTATTAAGAAACATTCAACCTTTGACCGAGAGGGGGTACCGCTGCGTAAATGTAGGCTTTGCTCTGCCGGTTTGCTGGTTTCTGGTTTCTTGGTTGCTGGTCTTCCCGGTACTCCTGAAATCCTAAGTATTTACTAATGAGCCCTATCTACACACCCTAGGCCCTCGACCCTGAACCCTACCCTGAACCCAAACCGTCTGTCATTGGGCATGGCGTGGTGAGGTCGACCACAGCATTCCAGGAGTTGCTGCTGTCGGCTTCTCACTTGCATCAAGTGAGGCAAATTCCCGCGAAAATCCAATAAACACGAAGCCCTAAGATCATTTGTATGTTTTTCTAGGATGCCCAGTAATACCCTTATTCCCTTTGTGTAGTCCTAGGTTTCTTATAAAGTCACCCACTACCAAAAAGGGAGCCCTTTTGTATTCCTGGGTTACTGGGCATCCTAGGTTTTTAAACAAACAGGTTATGATGCAGATCCGAACTTCAATCGCGAGTCCTTGGAGCGAACGCTACTGTAGCACCCGCTGAACTCTGCACGCGTCGGCGTCGGTGTTGTCACTGGCGAAGGGCAGTGCATTGCTTCGGGGTTGACGAAAACAAGAAAAATCGCAGGCCAACCAGAATTGAAAGTCATATAGTATTATAGCTGCCGTCGAGCAAAGATGCAGAGAATGGCCTTGTTGCTTATTGAACCTGTGTATAAGCCCGTGTAGAGTCCTTATAGCAACACTCATATAGCTCCGCTTTTAGCTCTATAACATCATGCACCCCAACACCCTACCCTGATTTTTAAAGGCCCTTTGTCCCATCTGGGCGTGTTGCATTAAATTAGACATACACCTTGAGGGGTCATTTAACAATGGGACCTTACTAGTACTGCTACGACTAGTACTACGACTAGCGGAGAGAAATAACTGCCAATGTTATTGCTTAAGGTCCCGTCTTATGAGCACCGTATTCAAATTATTACGGGAACTGGACCTACGAAACGTTGAAGGAGCAACACCCTTGGCACGCGAAATTCACGTCCGTTGCCTTGGATGAGCCCTGTGTGTACAGTTTTGCAGCTTCCAAGCTCTGCCATCGCCCTGCACTGGCTCACTACTTACATTTACTTCTTCAGCCAATGCGTGCTCCCTCAACCTCTAAGGGGAAACTGTTCCTCTTTCCGCCGAACCGTGGACTGCGCAGACTGAAGTCTGTTCTCATGTTTTGATTGACACGTACACTAAGATTCGATGCCCCCTGATAAGTACTTCCGAAACAATTTCTTGTTGACTCCTGCGTGAATCGCAGTGGTGATTAGTCTTGTTTGAGCTTTAGCTGTCAGGGCCTCTGTCTTTGCCTTCATCCCATTCAGAGTTCGCTCTGGTGGAAATGGTGTACCTATAGTCTCCATTGTAGTTCCTTTTTTTGGTTAACCAAAATCTCTATTATAGGGTCCTAACCATAAAATTGGTTAAACAAGAAAGAAACTACAATGGAGACTATAGGTAGGTTCTGGAATGAGTTGCCCAAGGCTCTGGATGCAACTGCAGACGGAGCAAGGTGGCTGCATCTACTTGCATAGGGCAGTCCTGATTCCAACTCAAGTTGCGATTTTTTGGGGGTCTGTACAAGGAACACTACTGCCTCAAATATCGTCGCAATATATGGACATATTTTTGCCAGAATATTCCCTCCAAGCCAGATCTAATTAATCATCAAGGCACCAAGGTTGCAGTTCTTCTCTTCCTGCTGCGATTCTGTCTGACCCACTGCCTCCCCTCCAACTGCCGCTATTCCACTTACCTTGCACCCAACGAACCTGGAACCCCAACGCACCGTCAAAGCCTAAATCCCAACGCCCAAAACCGGAGAACTCCGACCATGCCAAGCCCTGTTTCGGGGGGTTTAAGATTTAGGGATTAGGGCATTTCTTGAACTTTCATGGATTTGAAAAGGTTTTTTTGTAGAACAAACTTACTCAAAGGTTTTTTTATTATGGTCTTGGAAGGGCACATCTCAATTTTGGGGCTTCCACCTTCAGAGGCCACACGGTGCGCAAGAAAGCCCCATACCAGGAAGGCTTCCCCTTTGGGCTGTGGGCTTTGAGTTTAGGTTTTAAGCCTCTCGCCGTCCCCACAGTCGGGTTTAGGGTGTAGGGATTGGTTGAGGTTTAGGGTTTAGGGTTGGGTATGAGTGAAGCAGCCAGCTCTCCCCCTCCCACAGCTGACGTATCCTAAATCTCCACCTAAACCCCTCTAAACTCAGGCCTCAGCTGGGTTCATGTTCCGGGCTTTACTTCAAATGACCATCAGAAGGGTATAGTTAGTAACCAGGAAATCTGTATCGCGCGTGTTTCAATTCCAACTACCACACAGTAGAAGCCCAAAAGTTGGAAGCCCAATAGCCTCAATCCTAAAGAGCAATGTATAAGGAATCCCAGCACTATTTGGCCTTAATCCGGTCTCATACTTTATAGGGTTTACTGTACCATACCCATAGGCCCCACAGTAGTTCCTTTTTGGGGTTCATATGTAGAATCCTATAAGGTAATCCCAAAAAGGAACTGCTATGGGGCCTATGGGTACCCTACCGCCAACTTGGAGACATTTCCTGGGCAAGAACCCAAGCCTAAACCACCCTTGTCCGTTTTCATGGTTCCCCCAAAAGAATAAACAGACCGGCTAGTAGACCTTCTTAAATAATTCCTATTAAGGGATATAGGTATAGGTATAGGGCTCTTTCTATTATTTCGAAAAGGACAAGGGTACCCTAAACCCTAAGCAAGCCCAGACGCAGGGCCTCGCCGGGGACTTTGACCATGTCAGGGTGGGTCGGGTGCCTTTGACAGCATTGAGTCTGGGCTCCAATAGTTCGAGGTTTTGAGGTGTTCAGGGGTTAAGCCCACCAAGAAGAAAGAGTTAAGTGGAGCTCAGGGTGCTGTGGGGGTTTGGAGTTTTAGAATTTGTGGATGAAGCGGTTTAGTTTTCTGTATGTGTTTGTTCATTGTGGAGGCAGGGAACGATCGAGACATAATCTGACAAGTTAGGGGTGTAGGGTTGAGTAGTGGAAACGATAGTGATAGCCGTACACATCTTCGATGGCAGCGACCAAGAACAATGGCGAACAGATGGGACTTTCCGAAAATTGGGGACCTCATTTTGGGGTCCTTCTAATAAGGATCCTACTATTTAGGGTACCATATTAGGGTCCCCCTTTTTGTGGAAACTGCCGGATCTAGCTGGCAAGAAACTCAGAGAAGTGAGGCGAAGCAACATCAATAAAATCGATAACAGTAGTAGCAACTGGAATTAAAGATTCGAAGAGAAGTCGCATCGGTATACCGATACAGCAGCAGCAAAGCAGAGGTATTAGGCAGAGCAGCAGCGACTGGAGGGATTGAGCATATCGTGATTTCAGCTTCGCGGAGCAGAGAAGATAGTGCCTTAAACACCAAAGCCCTATCAGCTTCCGTCGCAAGCTCCTTGTAGCCTGAACAACCACTCCTGAACCCTGAACAGCTCGACGCCCGCAAGCGCTCAGCTAGCTGAGCTAAATACTTGCTTCACAGCCTAGATTGGTTTCAGGGCTAATTGTAGGGTTTTGACCAGAGTATGTTGGGCGAGGAACCGCATGAAAAGCAGCAGCCCTAAACCCTAAACCTAAACCTCTGTTTCAGATCGGGAACTCGTGCATGGTAAAGTTCCTCACTTGGAGGGTAGGGGGACTTAGTGACTTATAAGTGCCATAACCCCAATTAGGGTCCCTTTTAGGGTACTTAGACTTAGAGGTCTACTTACTACCTACTTACCAAGTCCCCCGACCCTCCAAGCAGTGATCACCATCTCTAGCCATCAACATCCAGACTCGAAAGAAACGTAAGCAGAAAGCCCGCACCTGTCTCTTGAAACTACCACCTCTTCTGGCAGGCCAGCAGTGACGCAGAGCGGACTGGCTCCTAGAATCACAGCTTTGGGCTGCAAGCTTTCGAGTTTCTACCTTGAGCGAGATAGATAGGCTGCTTGCACCCTGTGTGAGATGTTTGGCCGTCGTTTTGCTTCATAAGTGGATCTGGAGGAAACCCTTTACGCCAAACCTTGACAGTATACAAATACATTCTCTTGAAATCTTGGAGCTGTTGTCCGTGAATCCCCGCTCAACCCTAAGCCTTTAACCCTGAACCCTAAGCCCTAAACCTGAAACCGTAAGCTCTAAGCCCTTAGCTCTGTTGCAGCAGGGCTCTGTCAGCCTACTCAAATGGAGAAGGTCAGAATCTGTTGCCGTAGGCCCAAAGGCCTACAGCGCATATAGGCCTGGAAAATCTGAAATATTTTTCATTGGGGATCCCTTAAAAAAACTTACTAACAAACTTTCACCACCCCAAAACCTATTCTAAATGTTACTCTAAGGCTTCCATATTAAGTCTACCGAAACCTGAGCCATGCTAACCTTTTTGGGTCCCGTGGTTCTGCTTCGGCACGTCGCCTGAGATTTGCCACTGTGTGTTCGATTGTCGCTCTTGCCTCTTAGTGTTGCTGCTAGTGCTGCTGTGTCTGTGTGCGCGCGCGCGCGCGTATGTGTCCTCTGATTGTCGGGGTTGCAATTTCTCGTCGCTGTGTTTCTGAATGTTCTGGTGTGTGGTGGCTGTTGTTGTCACTGCCGGTTCTACTAGGTAGTTTGTTAATGGTGGTTAGTTGCTTGTGTTCGTTCCTGTTCGTGGAAGATGAAGTTGGTTTGTGCTGTTGTCACTGATGCTCTCGTCGTCGGGCCGGTGGTGGTGATGGGTGTTGTTTTTGATGAGGGCGATGTAGCGACTGCGACAGCCCCACTGCGAATTTGTGACCGCGGTATACAACGGTGTCACTACGGTTGATGATATAAATCCTGCATTACCTTAAGGACCCTAGACTATGGGAATTATGGTATACTCCTTACTATGGGTAATGCAGGATTTGTATCATCAACAGTAAGTCCCCAACCCTAAACTCTAAACCCTAAACCTCTGAACCTTAAGCCCTAAACCTTAACAGCTGTACCTCAAAGATCTCTGACCGTTAAGTCACTAAGTGTAGCGAACCTATAAAAACCGACTTGTTTGCAATTTGTTGAACTTTGTTTGCAACTTTTTGTTGGTTTTTGCTCAGTGTCACTACGTCTAGCGGATGTTTTGCAGTCCCCAGGTCTGCGAGCTGCATTTCGAGCGGTGCAGCGGCAGTCACCCGTTTTGCGGTCGCGCTTCGCCAGAGCCGCGGGCACAGCAACGTAGATCGAGTTGAGAGTTTCCAAAAATACGTAGGGGACTCTATTATAGTACCTTAAAAAGTGGGATCCTTATTATAAGGACTCCAAAATGAGGTACCCCGTATTTCCGAAAGTACGGTGGATGGGCAAGATCCTGCATTAACCTAAGTATGGTATGGTACCATATAATTCCTGTACATTAGGTATATACGGCCATGCAGGATTTTGTCTATCAACAGTACGGGACCCTATAATAGTACCTTAAATAGTGGGATCCTTATTATCAAAAGAAGATAGCCCTAATCTTCCGAATCTCCCAGTTCCGCTGTGGAACTTCGATTGTCAGGATTCTCATAGAGCCCTTACAGTATCCCTTATAGAACCCCTTAAAGGAACCCCTATATCATAGAGCCCTTATAGTATCCCCTAAACCCTAAACCCTAAACCCTAAACCGTAGATCCCCTTAAGGAAGGTCATGTGGGGTTTCCGCTAGATGACGCCCCATCAAAGGGGAAGGGTCTCGGAGTCCCGGTGGCATTGGACATATTTAGGGTTTAGGGTTTAGGGTCATCAAAGGACAGTAGAAGCCCTCGACATACTGCCGGGAATGACAGCATTGCCTCGGTATATCAGTGCATACAGCTGTGTGTATACTGTATACATGTAGAAAGATGCATATCTCTAGATGTACTGAATGTGTGGACTTGTTCATGATCCCTCGCATTTGTTTTCATACCGATTGCTGTTTCGTTTGTGTTTGACGTCATGTCCGGTTCCCCGTTGTTCTACACGACTGGTGCTGCTTGGATTAGCGCATGCTGCGTGCAGCCCGCCACAGTCATATGCTTCCACAGCAGATGGTGGCCTCCTTATACTGAACCATATAAAAGAACCCCAGAAAGGAATTGTAAAAGAAGCAGTCTTTAAAAGAACCCTTAGATTCCTAAAGGAACTGAAAGGAGCCCTAAAGCAACCCCTAAAGAACCCTTAGATTCCTAAAGGAACTTAAAGGAACCCTTACGAATTCTGTAAAGGAGCCTTCATGCAGGTCGCGGGTCGCTACGTCCAGGTGGTGCTCCCTTCTTCTTGGCTCGCAGCCTAGACTTTAGAAGGGCCCCCCACCCTGTAATAGTGGTATGATAGGAATATAATAGGGCCCTAATATAGTCCTTATAGTCACTATTACAGTGTGGGGGCCCCTTCTAACCCAGACTTCTTTAGGGCTTCAGGGGCCGTTTTTGCAGGGTTGTTAGGTTCCTTCGAGGCCTCCGTTGCTGGGTCCATTATGATGGTTCTGTAGGGGCTTTGGGGTTGGGGTTGTATGGGGTGTAAAGTGTGGAGTTGAAGGTTTCTCGGGTTAGAAACAGCTTCTAAGGCTTCCCGTTATGAGATTGCCACAGAAATCGGACGCCTTTGCCGGCCCGAAACCCCCCAAACTTAACTGCAATCCCTGAGCCTCGAACAAAATCTCTGAACCCCAAACCTTGAAACCTAAACCACTATACCGAAAACTCCCGCAACTCACTAAACCGCAATGAAAATCTGAGGTCCGTGGCCGAGTTTCGTGAAAGCGACCTGCCCGACTGCCAGACAGGACTGCGATTTGGGGGTTTGCAAGGACCCGGGGCCCTTTAATGGAGACCTTATGGTCCATAATTGCGGGTATCTCTGGTATGATAAAAGGGTAGTTGTCGGGTCTAGGTAAGACTTTGGGGTTTAGGGCTTTTAGGGTTTACGGTTAGAGGCATTTGGAGTTGCCTATAGTCTCTATCGCAGTTCCTGTTTTTGGTTAAACCGCTCTATGGTTAGGATCCGAAAAGTAACCCCAAAAAGAACTACAGTGGAGACTAAAGGTAGGGTGTAGTAGTTTCGGGTGAACTTGTTTCAGGATCGTGCAGCGTTGTGCTTTGAATAATCCGTTTAAGCCCCCTTCCTTGCAGGGTTCCTTCCTATAGTCGAATAACTACCCTGCGTATTCAGGCACCTACTTGTATGTTATTAGCACTTGGCGGAGTTTGTCATAATTGAGGCTTGAACACAGCACTGCTACAGCCCCAACTCCCATGATGCTTCTACCGTCCTAAGCTGCAGCTTGTAGGTAAACTTGGTCGAGCAGCTCATGGGTCATTGGCTCTGCAAGGAGTCGTCTAAGCTGAAGACCTAGGTTTAGGGTTCAGTCTGTTTTCTGCGGTTGGAGATATCGCACCGCAACCCCTAACAGAATGCAAGAGGCCAGAACGGCGCCCTGAGACTCGCGGCGGCCGCTGCAACTTTGCCTCCGTTGCAGTGCAAAGGCCAGACAAAGTTCTCGTCATGGTCATTGCTGCCCTCAGGGTCCAAGTACCCAAATAGTAGGGTTTTAGGTCCCAAAGTCCATACTCTGAATGGTTTTTGGACCTTGAAACCCTACTATTTGGATACTTGGATCCTCCGGGCTGTGGCTCCCATCCATCCTGCGACTGCTACTGTAACTGTAACTATAGTCTCCATTGTAGTTCCTTTTTTTGGTTCACCAAAACCTCTATTATAGGATCCTAACCATAAAACTGGTTAACCAGAAAAAGGAACTACAATGGAGACTATAGGTAACTGCCGCATGAACAGCAACAGCATCACCAACAGCTACAAACCACCACCGCGGCAACAGCGACCACGACCATCACGAGGCCCGCGACAACGACGACCACAACGACAACAAGCACAACCACAACCGCCGCAACAAAGACAGCAACCACCACAACCCCAACCACTGCCACAACGAAATCACGCATTGCTGCTGCTGCTGCTTTTGCTGGTGCTGCGCTTTCGGCGCTGGGATGCTTCGTTGCGGATCACCAAATCGCCCCGTTCAACCCTCTACTGCTTTATGACAGGCCCGCTCCTACGGCTTGTCTTCTTGCGCGGCAAGGCCGTGATTATGGATTCGAGCTGCGGTACGATAGGATCATACCCGAGGCCCTAAGCCCCTCCGACCCTAAACCCCAAACCTAGGCCCCAAGCCCTATGCACACCAAACCCGATGAATCCTGGATGCGCGGGGACTGAGCAAATAAATGTAGCTGGGATGCTAGAAAAGGGTCCCCCCACTGATACCCTTGCCCTTGTGCCCTGGTTTTTTGCGCGGACCCCTTATTGAAACTGAACATGTTGTGAAGGGTATTACAGCTCAGAAGTACTGCTTCGCAGGGATGAGGATACTACATCGAATAACAGACCCGATGGCCCTATTCTAATCATGTCGGCCCCTCATGGCACTCTGGTGATTTCTAGGGGAACCCAGTGGCCTCGTCACCCTAAACCCTAAACCCTAAACCCCTAAACCCCTAAACCCTAAACCCTAAACCCCTAAACCCTAAACCCTAAACCCTAAACCCCTAAACCCTAAACCCTAAACCCTAAACCCCTAAACCCTAAACCCTAAACCCCTAAACCCTAAACCCTAAACCTCGTCAGCTCTCTTCTGCAGTGAAGTACCAGAAGGGGAGCTTTAAGGTTCCAGGGCATGCAGGGTTAAGGTTTTAGGGTTTTTAGGGTTTTTAGGGTTTTTAGGGTTTTAAGGTTTTAGGGTTTTTAGGGTTTTTAGGGTTATTAGGGTTATTAGGGTTTTTAGGGTTTTTAGGGTTTTTAGGGTTTAGGGTTCAGGGCTGTACCTTTTGTAGATCCCTGATTGTCATACCCCCTTCCATCACTCAGGATGTACAGCAGGGGTCAATGTATTCAGGTTCTTAAACTAAGTAGAAGCCAGAGAGACAGGGGCTCATAAATCTGGGCTATATACCTCCAAACCCTATTCCAGATATTGTATGGCCCCTTTCTTATGTATTTTGGTGTATAGAAAGTTCCGGCATCGTTGTCTTCTGATGCGGAGGCCTTCGACATACATAGCGGCTGCCACTGTCCCGGAATCGACATTGATCCTACACACCAAATTTTCGGATCCGTAACTCTAAACCCTCAACCCGTAAGCCCTAACTATGTTGAACCGTGCGCCACAACAAGTAGAGTGGGGTGTTGGGGATCGGCTTGGGGTGTATAGGATTCAGATGAGGGACGATGAGCGGGTATGCTTCTCGGTATGCTAGTACTGACTGTTCCGATGTCTATATTCTATGCTATAGAGGAATTGTACGGGTCTCAAGATTTTGGTGCTTGCTGTCTTGGGGGTTTGGAGGGCTTCTAAAGGGCTTTTGGGGTTGTAGGGCCGTAACAGCGTTTTGGGCTACATTTTAGTATAGTCTACTCGAACCCTACATGGTACGTTGATAAGCTTTCCGGCCCCAAAATTTCAAGGCTTCTGTGGTGTATGGTAAAGCTCGTAATAGGGATCTTCAGCAAGCTGTCAGGTCGCGCCGAAGACGCGGAGTGCAGTTGTGTTGACTGTGCCGCTGGGCATTGACTTCGGAGGTTCGAGGTTCAACATAGTGGGCCTGAACTGTCTATATAGTTATGTTACAGGTGAAAAAACATAGTACACACATTTTTGAACTTTTTTATGATATATTGTGCTTACAAACCTCATCCTTGAGGCTTCCTGGTCCTAGATTCTGCCCCAAAACCCTATTCAAAGTAGAAAACCTAAGCCCTGTCGCAACAGCCTCTGCCACGTTCTCCTCTATGTGTCCGGCAACCGATGCAGTGTTGCAGGTTTGTACACGATGGGCTGTGAATTCCTTGCAATGCCAGCTGCAGATGGTAACAGCTTTTGAAATCAAGCAGGGTTGTAAAAAGGTGTTAGGCATAACAGGCTGCAAGTGCTTGCTGGCTTCGGGTACAGCCTTTCGGACAGTGGAGTCGTAACCTGGAGCAGAGTGTGCCAGCTTGTTCGGTTGCCTTCGATAGTCGCCGCTATCGAAGGCACAATGCACTATGCGATGGCTGGTCCATGAACGCGCTGCTTCAGGACTGCGACGAAGACTCTGAGATCACGGGTAGGATCTTAAGAAAACACGGTCCTCGCAAGATGCTCATGGTATAAAACCCTCCTAGTTATACAGGCAGCTTAGCTTGAACCCAGAGCCGCAACAAGTTTGTAGAAAGCTCAAGAAGGCAGGCACTCATGGAACGGGTACGGACTTAGAGACATAGGTTTGTCAGGGTCACATGTTTAGGTTTATCTAAGGGTAAAAGGAGGGACCCTCAATAAGGACCCCTAGGTATATACCCTTAATATAGCTATTATATACCCATTACATAGCCCATTATAGGGTAGGGGTCCCCATTAAGGGTCCCTCCTTTTCCCCTTTGAGTTTAGGTGCATGGCATGCATGGATCGCCATCAGGACCTAAGAGTCTAAGAGTCTATGTTTATGTTGACTGACCCTGAGGGTCCATTTAGCTACATAGTATATACATGGGCCTTAAACTAGTCCCTATATAGGTACTTTAGGGCCAAAGTATATAGTATTTGGGTCATGGACCCTTTGGGTGAGATAGCTTGGCTAATCTTGAACATAGAAATGTTCGGACACTATTCAACCGAAGGGACGCAGACATTTCAGACCATGTCAAACCATCTACAGGATCAAAAAAGTCCCATGACATTGTGACAAGCCAGCAATGCAGCGTAAACGCACTAGAGCCCGTAATTTCAATGCCCTCTGAGCCGTAAACCCTGTCTTTAAGCCTTCAAGCCCTACAAGCCGTATACGTAAACCGTGAGACCCAAAGCGTCCCTAAACCCTGAACCCCTGCAATCCTATAGCCCAAAGGGTCCGGAACCCTACTGTAAAATTTCCGAGCCCCAAAAAGTCCCGCAACCCTACCCCCCGAAAGCACTAAAGCTTAGAAGGGGCCCCCACCCTGTAATAGTGGTATAATCGGAATATAAAAGGGTCCTTATAGAATCCTTATAGTCACTATTACAGGGTGGGGGGGAGCTTCTAAACTAAGCCCTAAACCCTAAACCCTAAAGGCCCTAAACCTACTCATGGCCTGCCCTATGGAAGCGCTGAGCCGCGCCAACGGCTTCCAAGGCTGATCGGTTTAGGGTTTTGGTTTAGGGTTTAGGGTTTAGGCTGATGTGGAGAGGAGAGTGGCTTGAGTTTTAGAGCTTTCTGGCTTAGGGGTTTAGGTTTGGGGGTTTCGGAGTTTGTCATGGTTTAGGGGTATAGGTCTTTTTTCGGTTTTAGACTTTAGGGTTTAAGGTTTAGGGTTTCGGGTGCAGGTCTTCAGGGTAGGGTACGGTTTAAAGTTTTGGGCTTAAGGGTTTAAGGGGGTTTACAGCTTAAAGTTTTGGGTACAGGCCGTTGGGGCTCGGGAGTTGCCACGTGCCTTTTGATTTTTGGACTTAGGGTAGGACGGCTTCTATAGGTTTAGAGCTACACTAGGTGTTTTGCTTCGAGGCTTAAGGCAAAAGGCATGAAGAGCTTAGAGTTCAGAGATTGTACCCTGAACCCTAAACCCAGGGAAGCACCTGATCCAGGTGCAATCCGGTTGTGGTGTGACTTCGCTCAGGTTTGCAAGCAGCAGCAGGTTTCCTCATTTGCCATTAAGCCCGGCCTGTCAGCCCAGCCGCGCACCACGTACACGGATGAGGATATTGATGATGAAGATGATGTTGTTTTGGATGATTACAATGATGGTGACGGTGATGAGATGATGCCCACCACGGCGGTTTTTCGTTGTTGCTATTGTCGTCACGGTTGTTGTCGTCGTTGGCAGTGTCGTCGTCCCTATCTCAACTTTCTGGGTGGCATCACTATAGAGTCCTAAATAATGCTATTTTGGTGTTCTTCATTACAACTATAGTATACTATAACCCCAAACCCTACTAACAGGACTAAGGCCCCTAGACTATAGACCATGTTGGGTAGTTATCAAAATTTGGGTCCCTTTCTGGGCTCCATAATACAATACGGCACCTAATATTTCAGGTACCCCAAAAAGGGACCTAATTTTGACAACTTCCCATGTTGGCTGGGTTGTAAAGCCTCCGACCCCCCAAAATTCAAAGCCCCAAGCCCCCCCCCCGAAACCCTAAACCCTAAACAGCCTAAGCCCTAAATGTTTCAATATGGGGAGGTTATGATGCACATCCCCATGCTCAAGAACTCCTCGAGACCTTGCTGGCAGTGGAGGTGCTGCTCCGGATTTCCCGCTGGTTTCTAGGTTTGAGGCCTTCCAGTTTCAGCCTGCGGTAGGGTTTGGGGGTTTAGGGGTTCAGTTTGTAGGGTTTTAGGGTTTAGGGTTTAGGGTCCAGGGTCAGGCCGTGTGTTTGCAGTTTCGGGGTTTGGGTTGCTTGAGGTCTGAGGCAGAGGGCGTGAAGGATAGGCGAAATGTAGGGGCCTCAAACCCTAACCCCTAAACCCCTAAACCCTGAACCCCAAACCCCAAAACCCTAAGGGTTCAGATAGGGGATAGGGCGATAGGGCCATTTCAGTGGGAGCGGGCGAGTAAGAACCGGGTCGTCATACAGTGAAGTACTCCGTATCACCCTTTAAGGGCTTTTAGGGTTTTGGGGTTTTAGGGTTTAGGGCTTTAGGGTTTTAGGGTTTAGGGTTTCAGGGCTTTCTGTTTTGGTGTTAGGGTTTAGGGTTCTAGGGTCTCTTGTGTAGAACGGTGTTATGGTTGAGACTCGGGCATCCATTCTTCAGGTATTGGGCTCTGAGAGTCTTCGTCCTCGAACCCCTTCCCGTCTCTAAGCCTACGCCCCCGAACTCAGCCTCCGCAGTTCTGAAGAGTATTGAGAATCTCCCTAAACCCTAACAAGTGCTTCAACCTGAAACGGCCTCAGCTTTCTTCCTCTGTGAGGGTCCGAGTTTGCCCGTCGTCGCTGGCTCCAAGCAGGCAGTTGCTGTTGCGGAACTGACTTTCTGACGGAGTTTGTCGTTAACATTCGGCGAGCGGCGCGTATTCAAGCTAGACAAGTACCCACCGGGTCAAAAATGCTCAAAGAATCCAATGCATCAAGACAATACGAAGCTTACTGGGAAGAAGACTTAGTAGAGTTTTGACCTCAAACACCGAAAAACCAGCCCAGAAAAGGCGCTCAAATCGAAAGAACACGAGCTTCACACACCATCGGCTTGTACTCTCGATACCAGGTAACTAAGGAACCCAACTAGGTACATGAAAGCATCAGACGGGCCTGAGCATGTTTCTACTTCCGACAACTCGTTGCAGTCCTGATGCTTTATTTATTGAAGTGACTGCATAGTTCGAGAGTGCTTGGTATAGTCTTGTCGATCCTCAAGCGCCAGAAGTAAAAGCTGCCGCAACAACAAATTGACAAAGACAAACGACGAGAACTAGACCCTAAAAGACCTAAACTCGTAATCCATCTAGCTGCAAGACCCTAAAACTCAAGATTCTAAAGCCTGGGAAGCGCCCAATATGTCCTAAAACCCTGACTGAACCCTAAACCCAACTCAAAGAAGCTACCTACGAGGCCACGCGGCACGACCTCCACCAGCTGAGCTTTGAGGAAGCCAGCCAGGTCATCACCAGGAGCTCTGTATAACGAGGGGTTCTGAAGAAAACGGTGTGGTTTAGGGTGTGCGGTGTGTAATGTTTTTTTGTTAAGGCTTTGGGTTTTTCAAACCTTAAACCAATAGACCGTCACTGGGTAAAGAAACCCTTGGAATCGGTATCCTAGTTACCCTCCGTGGTGTCCTAGCTGTCTTGCCGCCTCTTTGACAAATCTTATTCCGCAGGGCTCTTTGTTATAATTGAGCCACAGGAGACCGCGAACCCTGTTTCATTTTTAAGGTCCCTATCTCACAGTATAGTACCCTTATAGATCCCTTAGAGTAACCCTTATATAGACCCCCTTTAAAGGAACCCTATTCTAACTATTAAGTAAGGCCCCTACATTTATAGATCCCTTATAGTAACCCTTATATAGACCCCCTTTCAAGGAACCCTATTCTAACTATTAAGGCCCCCTACACTTATAGATCCCTTATAGTAACCCTTATATAGACCCCCTTTAAAGGAACCCTATTCTAACTATTAAGGCCCCCTACATTATAGATCCCTTATAGTAACCCTTATATAGACCCCCTTTAAAGGAACCCTATTCTAACTATTAAGGCCCCCTACATTTATAGATCCCTTATAGTAACCCTTATATAGACCCCCTTTAAAGGAACCCTATTCTAACTATTAAGGCCCCCTACATTTATAGATCCCTTATAGTAACCCTTATATAGACCCCCTTTCAAGGAACCCTATTCTAACTATTAAGGCCCCCTACATTTATAGATCCCTTATAGTAACCCTTATATAGACCCCCTTTAAAGGAACCCTATTCTAACTATTAAGGCCCCCTACATTTATAGATCCCTTATAGTAACCCTTATATAGACCCCCTTTAAAGGAACCCTATTCTAACTATTAAGGCCCCCTACATTTATAGATCCCTTATAGTAACCCTTATATAGACCCCCTTTAAAGGAACCCTATTCTAACTATTAAGGCCCCTACATTTATAGATCCCTTATAGTAACCCTTATATAGACCCCTTTTAAAGGAACCCTATTCTAACTATTAAGGCCCCCTACATTTATAGATCCCTTCTAGTAACCGTTATATAGACCCCCTTTAAAGGAACCCTATTCTAACTATTAAGGCCCCCTACATTTATAGATCCCTTATAGTAACCCTTATATAGACCCCCTTTAAAGGAACCCTATTCTAACTATTAAGGCCCCTACATTTATAGATCCCTTATAGTAACCCTTATATAGACCCCCTTTAAAGGAACCTTATTCTCTCTATTAAGGCCCCCTCATTTATAGATCCCTTATAGTAACCCTTATATAGACCCCCTTTAAAGGAACCCTATTCTAACTATTAAGGCCCCCTACATTTATAGATCCCTTATAGTAACCCTTATATAGACCCCCTTTAAAGGAACCCTATTCTAACTATTAAGGCCCCCTACATTTATAGATCCCTTATAGTAACCCTTATATAGACCCCCTTTTAATGGAACCTAATTCTAACTGTCAAGGCCCCCAAAAATGATCTTGCACCAGGATGTTCTTGGATCCTGCTACACTGCTCGGGGAGCTTTGGACCTCGCTGGGATGCCTTCGGCCAGCCCTTCGGCGAGGGTTTACGTGCCAGGGGCAGCTGAAGTTCAGGCTCTGGAGAGTTTGGCAGGTAACGACGCTGCTATTTTTGCGAAGTGAGTGATCCCATGGAAAGGTACAAGAATTTAGGGCTTAGGTACGGTCGAGTGTTTAAAGCTGTGGGCTCAGTGCTCCGAAGCCGGGGGTTCCGAAGGGAAAGAGTTCCTGAAGGGGGATCAGTCAGGATTGCCACAAACTCAAAATCCGAAACCCTAGCTGCATAACATCACATAACACTTGAACAACCCTGAACAACATAGCCCATGACCTAAGAACCAAATCCGAATCGCAACCTTCAATTCCGTTCTGGCCGTGCTGTGCGACCTGTTGTGGATTGCGCGTTGAGCGGACCTTTCGGTGATGGGAATCCGTTCCCTAAGACTCCAAATAGCCCAAAGTAGGTAGTATTTACAGACTTTAGACCCCAAAGTAGGTACTATTCGTATACTTGGAGTCTTAGGGATTCTGGCAGTCCCGATCAGAATAGACTGCTGACGCCCTTTACGGTTAACTTAACACGAACCGAACCACAAGTCAACTCAGGAAGGGTGATTGGTGGCATGTAGGCATCTTTGTCACAACGTTTGTTTCTCACGAGATAAAGTTTGCATTGATTTTACAGTTTGGCGGGTTGACTTTGTGGAACCAGCCAGGGCAAGGGAATCTTATTTTCAGTGCATGCGGCGGCGTGCCCGGATGAAACTGCAGCGGCTTGCAGTCGTCATGCACGGTAGAAGGCTGAATTTCAGGATTTCTCCTTCGGAGTTGTCTCAACCGCTTTCGGAAGTTCGAGAGATGTCAGAGAAGGCGTGGTCGAGGGCCATCCTACTTGGATCCATCAAAGCGGAGATGATGCTTGGCATACAGCGGGTTTAGGGTTTTGGGGTTTCTGAAATAGGTTGAGGCTGAGGTTTAGGGCGGTTTAGGGCTGGCTTTGGGTTCAGTTTCAGGAGATATCTTCGAAGCTGTTAGGTCAGCGATTCTGAGTGTCGCTTGCTACAACTATCACTTTTATGGGCCCAGTGGTCATCACCATCATCATCGTTCATCGTCATCATCGGTTTCACGAGCATCAGTGTCGCCCCCGCCCCTGCCGCCTCAGCATGTAAAACCGTCATTGTCATCATCAGCATCGGCACCATTGTCATCGTCAAACCAAGACTCTAAAGTTGCTTGGAATCCTGCAACCCGTATAATCCAGGAGCCCTACCCCCAGAAGCCCTAAAACCAAGACGAACCTCTAAACTCTAAACCCTAAACCCTAAGCTCTAAACCGGTTGCTGTGATGCCGGGGCAAGACTCGAGGAATCGCCGTTGCACTCCACATCGGGGAAAGTGTAAACCTGCGCCTTGGCTAGGAAGGGTGTGATTAGGGAGTTTAGGGATTAGGGGTTTCAGGGTGTGGGGTTTTAGGGTTTAGGGTTGAATGGTCTATAGTCTCCTTATACAGTTGTTTTCCATGCTTCTTCATACAAAGCCCGAGGGAATATTAACGATATTCTGAGTATTATGGTTCTAAGGGGGGGTATACTGCTGTGATTAGGGGGTTTAGGTTTTAGGGTTTCAGGTTTTATGGCCTAGGGTTTAGGGTCTAGGGGTTAGTCAGGGGTTAGTTAGGGTTTTAGGGTTTGGGGATTTCAGGACGGTTTAGGGTGTCCATCAGGCAAGCTTGACCCGGTCGGTTCATGTGTCCTCGGACTAAACCGCACAACATGCCTGAGATCAACGACGGTTTCAAGACCTGGCATTGAAGATACTTGTTCAGATAGGATTGAAGTTTCTATATGAGAGCTTCTCATTGTATTTCAACAACTACTTTCTGAATAACAACCCAGACTGTTGAGCTTGAAGGAAGAGATACATCTCTGGCCCTATTGTCAATGGTGCCACGCCACCAGCGGGGTGGAGCTGTGTGCGGATTGCTCGGTAGCGGCCTACTGCAGTCAGACACTTGGTGAAACTGAGGTATTGGGAATAGTAGTGCAGTAGTGTTGGCAGTGGCCCGGGGTTTAAGGTTTTGGGTTTTCTAGCCCTGTCTCTAAACCCTCAGCCCTAACCGAACCCACATCTTGCATTTCATCAGCTGCAGTATTGTTTCATCGTGGGGTTCGTACCTGAGCCTTCGTGTAAAACTCGCAAGCCATATCGGAGGCACCTCATCTTCAGAGCACAGTTAGTCTGTTGTTGTGATTTCTCATTATGACCATCATTCCTCTTGCTACCATGGCCATGCTTATCATTTCTACTACTTCTAGCATTGTCCTTATCCCTGCTACTCTTGTTTCATTGCCATCATTGTGACCATGGTTCTTAGCCCTAAGCCCTATTTCGCACCTCAAGTGATGAGAGTCAGGTGGTGGGAGTCAGGTATACATCGACTGTGGATGTTGGTCGGGTTTCGGGCTGCTACCATTTCCACTGATGTGCATGCGGTTTAGGGTTTAGGGTTTAGGTGAGTCTTTCAAAGGACGTGTCAAGAGATGGATGCTCCGCGCCACAACCTCTGGTGTCCCTTGGCCACAGCCACTATCGACCGGCTTATCTTCTTTTCCATACATGTGGATGAGTGTGCCCTGGCCTTTACTGGTCAGGACTGGGCGACCGAAGGTGAGAGGCTCCGAGCTCTTGAAGTATCAGCGCCGGGCATATCACGGCACAGTTCCGCGTCCCCCAAAACCTAAACCCTCAACCCAGAACCCCATCGAAGTTTTCTTAGCTCCAAACTTCCCGATTGTTCAGGTCTTGCAGACATTGGCAAAATGAGCCGCTTACTCATCTAAGGATTCAATCGTTCTTTTGTGTGTCATCGAAGGTCCCTCAAGCATTGCAACTGCAGAATGCTGCAGGTGCTAAGCAGTTGCCCCTGTAGTCGCAAAGCCGCGACTGGGGTCGTATGGGGCTGGTGAAATCCCTTTGCACAGACGCGTGCAAGCAAAGCGGTGTAGACTGTAGACGTGCATAGACACATTATGTCTTGTTTACGTACGTTCTTATGATTGTGCAAAGTTTACCCTATGAGTTTCTGACGGCTGTACACAGGAGAACTGCACCCACTTATTGCAAGCGTCGCCCTGTGTCAACGCTTTCACGAAAGTGTTTCCCATATGTCGACCAGTGGTATTTGCTCTGGAGGACGATCTGATGTAGTCAAACCTTGTCATGACTCTAAATCTCCTCGATGTGCGTCCTGTGCTTGCTTCGTTCCCCTACGAACTCAGCCACCTGTCACATACATATTGAAACGTCGTGTATAACACGTACTGTACCTTTCGAATAATACCTTCAGAGAACTTATGTTTAGGTGTTTGTTTTGGGCACCTCAGGCTATCCACTCCTTGTTTCCCGACTTCTGTGGTGTGCCCTTCCGCACGAGGCCTGCTGGCGAGGGCACAAGTACTGTAGAGTTTAGGGCTTACCTTAACCCCGAAAGACCTACAATTTTAAGGACTTACATAATAAGAAATCATAATAAGGAACCCTAACAAGGTAGGTTATTCAGGGTTAAGGTAGGGTTTACGGTTCAGGGTTTAGGGGAGCATGGAATGTAACCTGCCCCCCCTGCACACCAAGTTAAAGAAGCAAGAAGCCTGTGGAATGGGAGCCGCACACTTACCATGTAGCATGCGTGTGTGGGTGTGTGTGTGTGCGCGTTCATCCCAGCATTCTAGACTGTGAAAACTTCAAGAGGCCTGCACTAAGATGCGGGGTCCTTCAAGGATACAGCTGATGTTTTGAAGTACACGGTCAGAGCTGCTCTTGCTTGTGTTTCATGTTTGGGAGGGGGGCTGGAGGTGGAGAGGACAAGCATTGCAAGCTTCGTGGTGCTCCCACCTTCGTCCGATGTCCCCGAAAAGGTCGTAGCACTTTTTGTGCTGCTTACAATACCATTCCAGAGAGGGCTTCAAGACCAGGGTGTTTAGTTTTCAATCGCTGCTTGACGCTGATGTATATAAGATATCGGTAGCCCTCGAACGACTCTTAAGTGGACGTTCGAACTCTGCTTCTCCAGTTCTGCTACATACTACCCATAGGCCCCGAAGTAGTTCCTTTTGGGCATTACCTAATAGGATTCTTTATACGAGCCCCCAAACGGAACTACTTTGGGGCCTTAGGGTAGCTAGACAGCGCTGGCTTCGTGATGGTGGTAGGAAAGACTGCGAAGCTTTCTACTATTTGCTTAAGAAACACCCAAAAAAAATAATAATCCCTATATATTACCCCCCCATAAGGAATATATATTTTTTTTTTTGGGGGGGGGTTCTTAAGCAAATAGTAGCTTTGCAGCTGAGTTTTTTTGGGCATCCCCTGGGTCCGATCCAACCACTCAGAAAGGTCCTCCCCAGAGAGCCCAATACCCCTTAGTTAAGGAATAGTTAGGGTTCCTTTAAGGGATCTATAAGGGATCTATAGGGTTTAGGGTTTAATATACCTGAAATTATAAGGGGCTTCATAGTATGATTTAAGATATATTCCTGAATGAAGGTGTATTGGGCTCTCTGGGTCTGTGCCATCTTGCACAAGTCCACAAAGCCGCGCGCAAAGCTCCCGATGTAAGCAGCACATATCTGAAACGGTTGAGGGTCAAGGGTTGGGGTCTTCGGTTCAGGGTTCAGGGTTTAGGTTCAGGGTTTTTTTAGGGTTTTCGGTGAAGCTTCCATGAACCTTGGAAGGCATTGGTGTGGCAGGAGCTCGCACGACGACGCTTGGATGACAGAGCAGGGAGTGAGAAGGACATCAACAGTCCCTAAACCTTGAAACCCTGAACCAAACCCTGAAACCCCTAAACCTCACGAGCCTTAACCCCACACACCTATGTGGAAGTTTCCGAAAATTAGGGGTACCTTGTTTTGGTGTCATTATAATAAGGATCCTACTGTTTAGGGCACTATACTAGGGTCCCCTATTTTCGGAAACTCCCATCTAGGATCGCCACTGACGCCGTACACGGCGCCTTCTGCCGCGAAAGCCCCCCAGCTGCCAAAATGCTGGCCGGACTTCTTCGAGGTGTGACTGTGGAGCTTGTCCATAGGATCCATAGTAGATCCTTTTTGGGCTTACAAAAGGGAACTGCAATGCAGCCTGGGGTTATGGGGGGGGTGGAATGTAGGGGACTGAACAATTGAAGTAGGGTTACTTTGAGGGGTCTTGTTTTGGGGATACCGTTACAGAACATGAGGGGCTCTTATATGACATTACAAGGACCTTCTGAACATTGTTGCCTAAACCTTTCTGAAACCTTCCACTTAGCAAGGGCTGACCTTTGTTTAGTCGTACCTGTAAGCTACTGCTTCGACGACCGCGACTGCTATACATTGCTACGACGACGGCTACTACCACTGCTGCTGCTGCTGTTGCTGCTGCTCCTTCTGCCAATACTACGTCTACTTCTACTCCTACCGCTAATCCTACTCCTTCTCCTACTCCTGCTGCTACTGCTGCTGTGCTACTGCTGCTACTACTATTCACACTACTACGACGACTACTACTCCTCCTACTCCAGGAGTACTCCTACTCCTACTCCTCCTACTCCCACTGCTACTGCTAAGACCACGACTGCGACTACGATCACGACGACGACTAGCACTCCGGCTGCTGCCACGACGACGACTACAACTACCACCACTACTACTACTGCTTCTGCTACTACTACTACTACTACTACTCCTACTACTCCTACTACTCCTACTACTCCTACTACTCCTACTCCGACGACTACTACTACTACTACTACTACTACTACTACTCCTACTACTCCTACTACTCCTACTACTACTACTACTCCTACTACTACTACTACTACTACTACTACTACTACTACTACTACTACTACTACTACTATCACTACTTCTACCACTGCGTTGCCACTACAACACTGTGCCTTGCCATTATCGTTGCCAATACCACATCACTTTCGCCGCCGCCACACTGCTGCCACAGCTGCTGCTGCTGATATCATTCTCAGCAGACAGGGATGCCGTTGTTCGTTTTATTGTAGTTCGCATGGTAGCGGCATTATGCCTGGTATTGCATCACTTCTTACCTTTGGTTAGTAGGGAATGAAGGAATGGGGTACAACTATAGCTACTATTACTACCATTCTTCCATGCCCTACTAACCAAAGGTAAGACCTGTATACCCCTTAATTAAGCAATATACCTTAAATTATAAGGGGCTTCATATTATGATTTAAGCTATATTCCTTAATTAAGGGGTATTGGGCTCTCTGGGTGCATGTCTGGCCTCTTGTCTCTGTGCAGGCGCGCTTCCCGTCGGCTTCCGCACTCGAACGCTGCTCGCCCCTCATAAAAACCGGGGACTTCCATATTCGGGGGCCTCAAGAGGTAGGATGAAGGTAGGTGGGATATTCCCAGATAAGAGTCCTTATATAAGGGATCCTTAATCCCACCTACCTTCATCCCACCTTGTGAGGCTTCCGACATGTCCGCTCGCAGGATCGCTGGAAGATTCAAGTTTAGGGTTTTGGGTTTTGGGTTTAGGATTTTGAAATTTTGGGAGTGCTGATGACATGCCAAAGCTTGACTGTCTACTCTAGGGGCCTTATTAACTACCTATACTATTTTGGGGGTTCCTTGTTTTTGAATTATAGTATGATGGGCCCCAAAGCTCTACTCTAATTATTGAGGCCCCTATAGTATGACACGCCCTTCTGCATTGGCTGGGTGACAAAGACGATGAGGCTTTAGTGCTCCTGAGCGTTGCACCGTGCAGCTCGCGAAGAAATCGGTTTTACAGCATGGGCTTGTCACAGTTGAGGATTCGGGTATGGGGGATTTCTGTGAATATTGTGCTTCATATTGTATAAGAATCTTCTGAAACTGCCATTCATGAAGTTGGCATTCGGGTATGGGGAGGATTTCTGAGAATTGTGTGCCTCAAATTAAAGGTCTCTTGAAACTCTCATCTATGAACTGGGCATGTCCTGATTGGGCGTGTACTGCTTGTTAGCCATAAGCAGTCCTTGTTTGCCTGGCTGATTTGCCTGACTGCGGCTCGGATACTCTCCTCTCACGTCCGTTCCAACTGCAGGGGCTACAAGGAGTTTGGCATGAACAGGCTAGCGATATCAGGACTGCGAAAGTGATTCTGGCGACGTTTGCCTGTCATGGAGAAGTCGATGCCTTTCATGTCAGACGTCTGTTCATCAGGATGTGCTGGCACTTATCATCCCGGACCTCTGGTCGGCCCCTGACCCCCAACTCGAAGCATCAGCCACTGACTGGTCTATCAGCTAAGTCCAGAGCCACCAGATCTCGGTATCTGTTCAGGCACGATCCGTGTTCAGTGGTTCAGAGTCACAGTCCACTGTCTTGACCTTTGAGGGCCTGGATCTCCAGGTCACACCTCAACCCAGAGAGCCCAATACCCCTTAATTAAGGAATATAGTTTAAATCATAATATGAAGCCCCTTATAGTTTAAGGTATATTGTTTAATTAAGGGGTATTGGGCTCTCTGGGGAGCATCCTCAAGCTCTGTACCTTCTCCAAGGCCTTCTGCTGACGGAGTCGCTCAGCCGCTAGGCCGACTTAGCCGTGAAGTTCGGAGCCTCTGATGCCCTGACCTGGGCCTTGAAACCATGAACCCGAAACCTCAAACCCTATACTATGAGCCTAAAGTCGCTTGTCTGCGCAGGCGCTTTCAGGTATTATGAGCAGTTCCATTCCAACATGCCCAAGCCGAAGCAATGATCGCTGAATCGTCGCAGAACCAAGGTTCGACGTTGACCCTCCTGTGGTTGTTGGACTTGCTCGGCTTACGAGAGGCACCAACTCTTGGGGGGCGAAATGCTGGCTGTAGCATGCTCAAGTCGTAGCGTCTCTCCCACTATGTGAACTAAACCCAAAACCCTCAACCCCACCTTGAAGAAAGACCGGAGACCCAAATACCTACAAGCCCTAGACCCAAGTGTCTATAATCCTGAAGCCACAAGCCCTAAACCCTAACTAACGCAAACACCTATAATCCTAAGCCCCAAAGACCCTAAACCCTGCAACTTCTAAACCCTAAGCCCATAAACCTAGCCACAGATTCCGGCTCGATGTGAGGTTCAGCGTGCAATAAGGGTCCTCCTGGTTGGTGCTGCTCCTTGTCTGCCAAGGAGGATTCTTTGGTGTTTACCCATCAGCCTCATAGTAGTTCCTTTTTGGGGTTCATATCTAGAATCCTCTAAGGTAACCCCAAAAGAAACTCCAATGGGCCTATATGGGTCTTTAGGTCGAGGGAGTTTAGGGTTTAGGGTTTGTTGGCTGTCTTGCGGATCCATCTCGGGCGCGCGGCAGCCGTGACTGTGGGCAACCCGAAACCCTAGACCCCAAACCGTAAACCGCTAACAACCACAAAACCCCTGCGGCCGAAAAGCCAGCCGGTTCGGCCGGGGAGAGTGAAACTTAACCACTATAAGCTGAGCATCAAAAGCATAGCCTTCTTAACCAAATCAAAGCCCCCAGGGACTCCAGTATCCTTTAATCAGGGAATAGATGCCTTATATAAGTCATATTAGGGACCCTACTCTAGAGATCAAGTTGTATTCTTGATCCCTGCAGCATTGAAACTTCAAACCCTCCTGGAGCCCTAAGGAAACACCCAACAGCTTCGGGCCGGGAATACTTAGAGGATCATGGGACTTAGTAAATAGGGTTATAAGAACCTTAGTTGGGGTTATAAGTAATTATAACTGTAGTTACTTTACTTATAACCCTACTTACTAAGTCCCATGATCCTTTAAGTATGAGAGTACCACGAAGGAAAGGGGGAGCGTCGTTCCTCGGCCCAGGATAACTGTACAGTGTGAATAAACAAGAAGCCGAAACGAGCCAACAACTTTATACAAGCAATACAGGAAACACTTCTACAAAGAATGGAGCCCTTGCCAAAACGACCTCCGTCCCAGGATGCTCTTAAGCCTCACACCCTAAGGTTTCCCAAAACGCCCTAAATCCCTAAAGTTCTGGAAACCCTGGGCCTCTGTTCACTGAAACCATGATACTCTATATCCCGAAGACACTGAAGCCTTGAAATCCTAAACCCTAGTCTAGTTTAGATCGCTGAACAGCCCTTAGCCTTCAAGCCCAGGATGTTGAAGCCCTGTAGTAGCCCCTAGTATGATACGGACCCTTGCGCTTCAAGTCACCCCTAAACGAACAAAGCCCCCTGCGGCCCAGGATAAGACAATAAAGTCCTAGAATCCCTAAAGGAAGCTTGTAGTATCGTCGCAAGCCATACAATTTAATCATAATAGGACTCCTGTAGTTCGCGGAGCCCTTAAAGGCAAGCCAGGCAAGCTTACAAAGCCTCGGCCGAGGATAATGAAGCCGATGCTCCGTGGGAGGAGCTGCTGCCTCACCTTTCTGGGACCCTGGAGCTGGCTCCTGTGCTGAATTTTACGAGAATGGTGGTTTCCAAAAAATGGGGGACCCTAATATGATACCCTAAATAGTAGGATCCTTATTACAGGGACCCCCATATCAGGTACCCCCAATTTCCGGAAACTCCCAGAATCGCTCTTGGGTTTCTAAGGTCCAAGGGCAAGCGCTTTCGCGGTAATGGAAGGGTTTCCATTGTGGCTGGCACAGTAGTGTAAGGGTTTTGTGCAAGCTTAGGGCTTGCGGGTTTAGGATTCGTTTAGGATTGCATGAAGCCTTCCTGTCGGGGCTTCTCTAAGGAGGGTTGTGTTATAGGAGTGTGATACAGTGATACAGGTTAAGGGTTGGGTTTACTCGTTGCAGGATTTCGGGTTTACGCGTTTAGGGTTTATAACTGATTGGGTTTTGGGGTTCAAGCTGACATGCCACAGGTATCTAGGACAAAGCCCGAGCATGCACTTCCTCAGCCGGCGCTGATGACTCTATCCCGTCTTGCTTGCAGGTTTTTTTCGGGGAAGTCTTAATGCATAATCTTCCCCGGTCCATAACGGCATACCTGGCTGGGCAGTTCCCAAAGCAAGGATAGAGCCCCAGACGCTGTTACAACCCAAGCCGGAGAACTTCACCAACCCAGCTCCCGCACAACGAACAGCCCCAATTCTGTCTGAGCCGTGGGGTTCAGGGCTCGGCGTAGCATTGAAATGCACGAGCCTAGAACCTGGACTGTAGTACCTTACGGGGGTTTACCATATTCGGGTCCCCACCATCAAGCCCGAAACCAAAGAGATACTACCCATAGGCCCCAAAGTAGTTCCTTTTGGGGATTACCTAATAGGATTCTTTATACGAACCCCCAAAAGGAACTACTTTGGGGCCTTAGGGTACACCCTTATTCCCTTTTTGTAGTCCTAGGTTCCTTATAAAGTTACCCAATACCAAAAAGAGAGGCCTTTTTATTCTTAGGTTACTGGGTATCCTAGTACAGTAACCCTAAACCCCGAAAGCCCCCACCTGAAGCCCCGAACCTTAACGCTGACCTGGCAATGGAATGCTGGGTTCTTGCAAAGGGATTTAAGTTAAGCTACCATAACGAAGAAACCCTAATATTTACTGTAGGCCCTTATTATGGTTACCATCATAAAGAAACCATAATATTTACTATAGGTCCTTATTATGGTATCGTAAATTAAAATTAAAAACTCCTTAACAAGAGCCCAGTATAAGCCCTTCCCAGGTCCTAGTGGGCCCTTTCCTCGCCGACGCGTCGTGGTCCCAGGGAGGAGTTTCAGTCTGCTGCCGGAGAGCACATCTGCAGGAGAGTTTCGAGGGAACTTGAGGGTTTAGGGCTTAAGGGATTAGGGTTTAGGGTTTAGGGTTTAGGGGTTTAGGGTTTAGGGTTTAGGGGTTTAGAGTTTAGGGGTTTAGGGTTTAGGGTTTAGGGGTTTAGGGTTTAGGGGGTCTGGGTTAATACGTTAGGTGGTCGTAGGATCCCGAATATGATTTCGGGGTTAAGGTTCTAGGGGTTCTGTGTTTAGGGGTTTATTGTTGTTTACGGTTCAGGGGTTTAGGGTTTCGGCATGAGGGTACAAGGGCCTCGATAAAATAAGAGCAGGGTTTTTTGGGCTGTTGTGATTAATGTAGCCGTAGTGCGGGATGAAGAAGCTCGAAATTAGTCAGGGAAATTAGTCAGGCCTTCAACAGCAATGTATGTTTCGGGTCGTTGCTATCCTGGTAGTGGATCAGCTGGAGGCCATCGTCGTCGAATTCTCGAAGCAGCAAAATGCAAAGGAGATCTGGTGACTGTCATGCTGACCCACAAAATTCTACAGAAACCCTAAAGCCCCCAAGTTCCGCAATAAATCCCAAAGTCTCAAAAGCCCTCGACCTCGAACGCCCTAAACCCTAAACCAAAAAAGCCTAAACCAAAAGCCTAAACTCCCTGAAACTGTATGACAACCCCTGTAAGAACCCTTATAGTAACCCCTATTAAACCCCTTAGCTTCAAAGGAACCCTAATCCCCAAAACCTGAAAACCCCCTGAAACCCTGAACCCCTAAACCCTGAACCCTGATAGTACCCTTATAGAAACCCCTGTAGATTCCTTTAAGGAGCCCCAAAACCCCAACAAAAACCCTGAAACCCCCAAAGAACCTTCCCAGCTACACTCCAAGACCCTGAACCCCTGAAAGCCCTAAAACGCCTAAAACCCCTAAACCCAATAGTAACCCTTATGGGAACCCTTAAGTAACTGCGCCCTATAGACTCCTTTAAAGGGACCCCAAGACCCGAAACTTCGGAGGCCCACAATAGCCTGCCAAGCTAAGCTCCAGGACCTGAGCCCGGAGGAGTTGAAGCCGCTGGATGTTGCTGTAGCGTTCCTGAGCTGCCCTCTCAGAGTTTCAGAAAACAACATATGGACACACACACACACATATATATATATATATATATATATATATATATATATATATATAATTATGTGTATATATATATATACACATACATATACATATACATATACATGTACATGTACATATACATATACCTATACCTATACCTATACCTATGCCTATACCTATACCTATACGTATACGTATACATATACATATACATATACATATACACATACACATACAAATAACATACACATACACATACATATACATATACATATACATATACATATATATATATATATATACAGAAGTATGTATGTATGTATGCATGTATGTATGTATACAGATTAATATATGCTTAGTAGGGGTGTAGACCACCTTTAACGTTTGGGGGTGAACATGAGCCTACCAAAAGCTTACAGGTTGACCTTCTTTGGGCTTGGGTACTCACCCTCTCAGAATGGGCTTCAGCTGACCGTTCAATCAGACTTGTCAAGTTGCTTATCGTCGCTGAATTCATCTGATTGCCAACTTGGCAAAGCACATGAAGGCGAAGGCCAAGCAATGCAATGCCGTAGACACAAAGGGACCCTTTGGGGGGTAGGGGGAGGGGGGTAGGGGGCCTTAATGCCCATAACAAGGACATAAAAGAACTAACAAGAGAAATATAGTCCTATACCCCCGTCCCCCCCTCCCCCTAAGGGTCCCTACAGGACTTAATTGAAGCAAGCCATCGCTCTGGAAAATGACTTCAGAAAAGTTGATGCCATTGCTTGGGCAGTACTGCGGAAGGTCAATAACAGTCCACTTTCGAACGGGTCTCTAGTGGCATTGGCCACCGCATGAAACATACAGATATGCGTTAGACGGCTTTCGACACCAGGCAGGCTGTCATCATTCTCTTCATTTCAATCTTCGTTCTATCCCGCAAACTCTCAGATGCCCCCAGCGCCACAGTCGAAATCACTTCCCTGAATAAACGTCAACCATATAAGCCCTTAATACCTAGACCTAGGTACCTAAACCGTAAACCCTTAACCACTAGGACCCACAAGCCTTGAAACAGAAGGTTTAACTCTGGCATGATCTACTACAAGGAGTGGCCGAGGGCTTTGCCGACATTGCATGGATGCTAGGATGCAAGGAGGAGGGCTTTCCTGGGACGTGACCAAGTCCCAGAAGTTACGTGTCTTCCTAACAAACTATAGTCGGGTTCAGGGTTTAGGGTATATAGCCAGAGGAGGGTTCAGTAAGGTTGAGGGTATACGGGAGTTTCTGAAAACAGGGGACCCTAATATAATACCCTAAATACTAGGATCCTTATTATAAGGACCCAAAAGTAGGGTACCCCCAATTTTCGGAAACTCCCATATGGCCTATTTCAGGGCCGTTGAGGGTTCAGGGTAGTATCCATTCCACAGGTATCTGGGCTTTCAGAGAGGACTGGACATTTGGGGGTGGCTTGTCGTGCCAACTCTGTCCCGGCTCAGCCTTGAAAGGTTTCGTGGCTAGGGGTCACTTTGGGGTTTGGGGTTCCTGTCACTGCCTTCTCGGTCAACTCTGAGCCGCTGTTGCCCCCGGCCCCTGCCGCCTGCTACCATTCAGAGGTTCCCATAAGTATATAATATATATATATATATATATATGTAAATATATGTAAATATATTTATTTATATTCTATATAAATCTATATGTTATACATGTTTACATAAGATCCCTATATATATATATATATATATATATATATATTATCAACTGTCTTGAAGCCACGACACATGTGCCCCGCCGTTCTTTTTCTATCTCGAGCATGTCTGCATGCGAAGGCATAACTAACATGATATTATGCTTACAAAACGGATCGATCGGTCTGAACTTGCATGGCGATAACTCTATCTCGAGCATGTCTGCATGCTAAGCATACCTAACATGATAATATGTTTGAAACAGATCCATCGGTCTGCACTTGCATGGCGAAAACTTTGAAAACAATGCTGTATAATAAAATAGTCCTTCGCCAAAGCCATGATGTACGACGGGGACGTCTACACCTTCCGGTACATGCACGGCTCCAGGGAAGAAAGGCTGTTTCTGTGGCGGGGTGGGGAGAGGAAAGTCTCCTTTTTTCGCCACACCCGCCAATTGCCTGCACGGAATAAGTCTATATATACATATAAAGGTTAATATTCTTAATGTAGAGCTATCTATCTATATATATATATATATATATATATACATACCCCAACCCTAATCCCTAAGCCCTAAAAGCTAAACCCCAAACACACGTTCGGGAACACCAATCCTCGAGGACAACTGTGGCCACTGGGAGGTTATCTTCGCCCCGGCGGCGGACCGCTTCGTCATCTCGCTGGAAACTTTCGGTGCACCGAAGAGGCTACCCTGCGAGACATACGGCTCAAGTGGGAGGATAGGCGAGACGGTTCCTGCTTTGGTGCGTGTGTGTGTTTTTTTGTCTGTAGAACACAGAGAAAGAAACATATATATATATATATACTTAATATTTGCACCTCTATAACCTATGCGTATATACATACATACATACATATATATATATATATATATACATATGTATAATCAATATAGACATACACACACACACACATATATATATATATATATACGTGTATGTACTTTTTGTTTGTTTTTTTGCATCTATGTGTATATATATATATATATATATATATATATATATATCATATACACACGTCAGGCTGGACGGACGGCGGTGTAAGGCGCCTCTACTACCAGGGGAAGTTCCACTACCGTCTGCAGACTTGCCTGGGTGTGGCTTGTCCCAAAATGAGTTTTGCACGAGAATATATGTAATATACATATGTATATATATATATAACATACATATATAGCATATATATATATATATATATATATATATATGCTACCCCCCCCCCCATTGACCTGCCTTTGTTGGGGGTCTCAGGAGCAATGAGTGGCAATGATGCATGGACAAGGGAGGGCCTATTTTTGTCGCCATTGTTTTTTGCACCTGTGGCTTTTTTTCGCGTGTTTGTTATAGATAGTACTAGTACTGGTAATAGTAAAGAGTAGTGGAGTAATACAGTCATAGACTAATAGACGAATAGACTAATAGACAGAATAGACTAGTAGACTAATAATAGACTAATAGACTAATAGACTAATAGACGAATTGACGAATAGACTAGTAGACTAATAGACGAATAGACGAATAGACTAGTAGACTAATAGACTAATAGACTAATAGACTAATAGACTAAACAAACTAAACAGACTAAAAGACGAAAAGACTAATAGAGTAATAAAGTAACAAAGCAATAAAGCAATAGAGCAATAGAGCAATAGAGCAATAGCAATAGAGTAATAAAGAAAGAGTAATAGTACAAGAAACAGTGCGCGCGAAGCGCGTGACCCGCAGGCTTTGCTCCATGACTTTATGCATTGGTAATGGTAATAGTAATAGTAATGGTAATAGTAATAGTGCTGCATAGTAATAGTAAAAGTAATAGTAATAGTAAGAGTAATAGTAATAGTAGAAGTAATAGTAATAGTACTAATAGACGAATAAACGAATAGACTTATCGACTAGTAGACTAATAGACTAATAGACTAATAGACTAAACAAACTGAACAGACTAAAAGACGAAAGGACTAATAGAGTAATAAGGTAACAAAGCAATAAAGCAATAGAGCAATAGAGCAATAGACCAATAGAGCAATAGCAATAGAGTAATAAAGAAAGAGTAATAGTACAAGAAACAGTGCGCGCGAAGCGCGTGACCCGCAGGCTTTGCTCCATGACTTTATGCATTGGCAATGGTAATAGAAATAGTAATAGTAATGGTAATAGTAATAGTGCTGCATAGTAATAGTAAAGCAGTAGCAGTAACAGTAGCAATAGCAGTATTAGTAGTAGTAGTAGTAGGAGTAGGGGTAGTAGCAGAGTAATAGAGTCATAGAGTCATAGAGGAAATAAAGTAGATAGAGTAATAGAGTCATAAATAGAGTTAGTGGAGTAGTAGAGTAATAGAGTAATAGAGTATTAGAGTAATAGAGTAATAGAGTAATAGAGTAATAGAGTAATAGAGTAATAGAGTAATAGAGTAATCGAGTAATCGAGTAATAGAGTAATAGAGTGAGAGTATAAGAGTAATAGGGTCATAGAGTAATAGAGTAATAGAGTATTTGAGTAATAGAGTAATAGAGTAATAGAGTAAGAGAATAATAGAGTAATAGAGTAATCGAGTAACAGAGTAATAGGCTAATAGATTACTAGAGTAATAGAGTAATAGAGCTTTTGGAGTAAGAGAGTAATAGAGTCATAGGGTAATAGAGTAATAGAGTCATAGAGTATAAGAGTATGAGAGTAACAGAGTAACAGGGCCCAGGGCCCCAAACAAACAAAAATACACTGGCAGCAGAAGCAGAAAACTAATGTGGCCAGATATTCTCGGCCCGAAGTTCAAGACTCCAAAAGATTGAGGCTTCTCAGCACTTTGGAACTGTGAGAGCTGCAAAACCTGGAGCGGCCCCAATCTTTTTGAGATTCAAGACTCAAAAAGATTGAGGCCTCTCAGCACTTTGGGACTGTGGGAGTTCCAAAACACTGAGAGGCCTCAATCTTTTTATGATTTTGAAGCCAAAACGCTGGGAGGCCCCAAAAGACTCAAAAGACTCAATCTTTTGGAGGCCTTGGGAAACTAGCCTTAAAATCAATAAGATTGAGGCCTCTCAGTGTTTTGGAATCTGGAAGCTGCAAAACACTGAGAGGCTTCAATTTTTCTGAGGTTCGGGATTCCAAAAGATTGAGGCCTCTCAGTGTTTTGGAATCTGGAAGCTGCAAAACACTGAGAGGCCTCATTTTTTCTGAGGTTCGGGATTCCAAAAGATTGAAGCCTCTCACTGTTTTGGAATCTGGAAGCTGCAAAACACTGAGAGGCTTCAATTTTTCTGAGGTTCGGGATTCCAAAAGATTGAGGCCTCTCAGTGTTTTGGAATCTGGAAGCTGCAAAACACTGAGAGGCCTCAATTTTTCTGAGGTTCGGGATTCCAAAAGATTGAGGCCTCTCAATGTTTTGGAATCTGGAAGCTGCAAAACATTGAGAGGCCTCAATTTTTCTGAGGTTCGGGATTCCAAAAGATTGAGGCCTCTCAGTGTTTTGGAATCTGGAAGCTGCAAAACACTGAGAGGCCTCAATTTTTCTGATTTTGGTTATAGTTTCCCAAAACCTCCAAAAGATTGAGTCTTTTGAGTCTTTTGGTGCCTCCCAGCGTTTTGGCTTCAAAACCATAAAAAGATTGAGGCCTCTCAGTGTTTTGGAATCTGGAAGCTGCAAAACACTGAGAGGCCTCAATTTGTCTGAGGTTCGGGATTCCAAAAGATTGAGGCCTCTCAGTGTTTTGCAGCGCCCAGAGTTCCAAGGTGCTGCGAGGCCTGAATTTTTTTGGTTTTGGATACAGTCTCCCTCGACCTCCGAAATTAAGAAACTAGGTCTTTGGGAACGCCGCTCCATTCGGGTACACCCCGCCCCGACCCACCCTTGCCTTTCAAAAAGACCAAAAAGGGTAGGTCAATGGGGGGGGGGGGGGGGTACCATATATATATATATATATATATATATTTTGATAATCATGTATATACATATATATATATATATATATAGATATGTAATATCAAAGCTCATCTGAGGGGCCCTACCCCATCATGGATGACCTCATGGCGCTCGCTTTCTGTGGTCACGATCGCGAAGCCTGCGAGACGATCATCAACGCGATCTCTCGAATGACTGTGCAAGACCCGCCGCTGCAGGAGTCCAGTACTTCTGTCGAATGTTTACTATATATATATATATATATACAGATAGATAGATAGATAGTGGACTCCTTCTATATATGGTCCTATGCACATAGTGGACTCCTTCTATATGTGGTCCTATGCAGAGGACTACATCGTCGTCCAGCCCCGAGATGAGGAGTCAGATGAGGAGCGGTCGACCTGAGAACAAGATATAGATACACGCTGTTTGTATTGTGAATATTATATATATATGTATATATATATATATATATATTCATTCATTTATTTATCATGAAGACTGTTCGGCTGTGCTGCAGTGCATACATGTATACATTATACATATATGTCGTATATATATATATATATATATAGACAGATATAACATAAATATATAATAGATAGTGGACTGCTTCTAGGCCCTATGAAGAGGACTACATCGTGGACGAGCCCCGAGCCGAGGACTCAGAGGAGGAGCGTCGACTTGAGAACAAGATTTAGATACACGGTGCTTTAGTCGTGCATTATATGTGAATATGTATATATATATATATATATATGTGTGCCATGAAGATTGTTTGGCTGTGCTGCAGTACATGTGATATATATATATATATATATATGTATAATGTAATCAATACAAATATGCATTAATGGCTCTATCCTGTACCACATATACTATGTGGATCTCCCCTTGTGTGAGACAAGATTGTCGACTCGTGTGTGCTCTCTCTCTCTCTCTCTCTCTCTCTCTCTCTCTCTCTCTCTCTCTCTTTCTGTATGTATATATATATATATATATATATATTCATATATTTATAATATATGTGTGTTCAATGAAATATGACATATCCTTTTTTGTAATACATACATACATACATATACATATATGTATATACACACACATTACATATCTATATAACTTGCAGAAGTCAACATGTGCAGGATGACGATGACTCCTATGTCATGCCCGAGCTGGACTAGGTCATGGTGGAGGCCTACGGAATCAAGGCCAGGGGTACAGATTGCAACCTGGACATGTTTCAGGCTATGCCTCCTCCCCCCCTCCCCCTCCCCCCCTCTCCAAAATTAAACCAGAATTCGGTATGCATGTAGTCCATGCTACAGGCTCTGGCTCCTGGCGCAGGGACTTTGGCATGCAGCATGCTCTTATCCTTGCTTTTAAGATGCACTGTGAATGGAGACTCAAGGGAGGCTGACTAGCTGGTGACCATGTGTGCTTTATGCAGCAAAGATAATCTCACGCAGGAGGTCTTGGGAGACAGACAGGTAAAAGGTAAGACACATGCCGTCGTGTTCAGTGTCTAGCGGGGGAGACATCCAGCAACCTCTCTATACACATATATTTTAAAGAGATGTAGCATCTACCATATCTCTGTGTGTGCACATGTGCACTGTGGCACCAGCTAGCTAGCTTCCCATCCGATGTCTCGTGAAAGCAACGACCACATGCTTGCTGTATGGGTGAAGAAAAAGGTGCTTTGCAGTGGAGGGTTATGTGTAAAATAAGCTTATAGTCTATAGTGTGTGCGATCCGATCCACTATACATCTTATATATGCATATATATATATATATATAGAGAGAGAGAGAGAGAGAGAGAAACATATATACAGAGAGAAAGAGAGAGATCGACTATGTGCGAGCTATATACACTATAACATGTGTTATATGTATGTATGAATCGAATAAGCATTATATACGTTTCTATGTGTTTCACATTTATATATATATATATATATGTATAATCATGAGTATATATTGCTTTTCTCCATTGTTATGTACTGCTGAATACCTCAAAATACCCAGAACGGCAGCGTGGATGGTGGCGGCGGTGAGAGCGGTGTGGGTGGTGGGGCGGTGGGGGCGGTGAGAGTGGTGGGGTGGTGAGGGCGTGAGGGCACGCATTGGCAGCCTTTTCCACTCTTGAAACACCTGAAAATACGCAGCACAGCACTCAAAATACACAGTACGGCAGCGTGGTGGTGGCCGCGGTGGGGGCAGTGGTCAGGGCACGGGGAGGGTCCGGCTAAACACCTCAAAATACCCAGAACAGCAGCGTGGATGGTGGCGGCGGTGAGGGCGGTGTGGGTGGTGGGGGCGGTGGGGGCGGTGAGGGTGGTGAGGGCGCGGGGGGGTCCGGGCACGCATTGGCAGCTTTTAAATACTCTTTAAACACCTCAAATTACGCAGTACGGGGTTCGGGTACGCATTGACAGCCTTTAAATACTCTTTACACACCTCAAAATACGCAGTAATTACAGCATGAGGGTCCGTGCTGAACACCTCAAAGTACGCAGAGCGGCAGCGTGGATGGTGGCGGTGAGGGCGGTGTGGGTGGTGGATGCGGTAGGGGGCGGTGAGAGTGGTGGGGGTGGTAAGGCGGTGAGGGCCGGGGGGGGGGTCCGGGCACACATTGGCAGCGGTTTTGGGGTTTGGGGTTTTGGGGGTCGGCGTTCAGGGTTTAAAGGGCAGGGGTTTTGGGTTTCGACGATGGACGTACTTTACCAGCTGCTCTGAGCTGTCCAATTCGCCACCTGGGTTGAGCCCGAGACCCTAAACCCAGGAATTATACATAACCCCAACTGCTGAAGCCCACCCCTTGCTTAGACTCGACACAAACTCATGTTGTGAGGGTACATAGTATTACCATCGTGACTGTTTAACTTTCTTCGGCACGATATTGAACCATGCATACATGCATGCATAAGTACATCGGTACAAACATGCATAGATGCATACATACATACCTACTTACTTACATACGTATACACATCCATATACAGTATATGATAATATGTATGTGTGTGTGTGTCTGTATATACATGTATATATATATATATATATATATATATTATAGATGTTTACAAAGACACACGCACACACGTGTTGTATCACGACATCAATTCACGACGTCAAAATTTCGGTGCACGTATGATACCTGAACCCATAAACCAGATCACCCTTGACCAATCAGTTTGATCCCCTGCAAGACAAGGGTCCTTACGATATAATTACGGGTAATAGAGAGACCGGTGAAATGGTGAAAGGCTGAGGGGGACAAATCACATGGGACATGAGCCGTGAAGTTGTATTGGCCCAACCACATGGGGAAAATCCATTCCACACTTCCCCGCTAGAGTTGTCCCACTGCTGCCTGCTCGTTGCATTGAGCCGGTAGCACGATGATGAGTGTAGGCTCCTTCACCGTGCCTTCGAAGCAGTTCCGAGATGCTGCTAATATAGCATTCCTTAGCACTTTGCTGGTCTGTGTGCGGCCCTCGACCAAGTTGTTTTGTCGGTGCAGTCCACTTCACGAACGGGTCTGGGCGCATGCTTCTTCAGGCCAGCCATTCGGCGACAGGACTCGGCTGGGCTCCAGCTGTTTCTCGCAGTTTTCCTGGACCGGGTCGTTGCTCGATTCTCTCCCCTTTTGCAAGGGCGAAGGCGGCCATTCGCATTTTCGCGCGGCTGTTAATGTGCTCACGGGGCTGTTCGTGTGTTCGCATCGCTGTGCGTGCTTTCGCGACTGGTCATTTGTGTTCGTGCAGCGGCGGAACCATGCATTTCTAGACACAGCAGCATCCCACAGAGATGTGAGTTCCGAAAATAGGAGACCCTAATAATATGATACCCTAAGTCGTAGGATCCTTATTATCAGGACTCCAAAATTAGCTACCCCCATAAACCTTGAACCCTTGAAGTGCCTAATTAAACCCTAATAGGGTAACCCCCAATTTTCAGAAACTCCCATAAATGGACCACACAGGACAAGAAACCTTCTCGTCCCTTCTGGTAACCCTTTTAGTAGGATGCCCACTAGTACCCTTATTCCCTTTTTGTAGTCCCGGTTCCTTATTAAGGTAACCAATACCAGAAGGGGAGCCCTTTTTATTCCTAGGTTACTGGGCATCCTAGTTAAGGGTAGTTAAAGGAGCCCTTAGGTACCCCCTGTTTTCGGAAACTCCCAAAGTAAGGTAGCCCCCTAAACCCCTAAACCTCAAACCCTACTAGTAGGGTACACCGTTTCCGAAAGAGCCCGTTAAAGGAACCTTTATAGTAGAAGCCAGAAAGTTGGAACATGGCTTTAGGAGGACTAGTGCCAGGATCCCTTATACTTTACCTTAAAGCCATGGGGATAATGATGTTCCAACTTTCTGGCTTCTACTATACTATACTATTTTAGCTGTTTCTCAGGGATTATAATTACCAAAGATTAAAACTATTTGAAAGGTACCCTAAGTATAGGTACCCGCCCCCCCCCCCCTATTGCAAGGATGCCTCTGCCCCCTGGCCGTCACGGCCTGGGAGTTCCCGGAGGCTTTGCAGGCCGGGGGGATCGGGTCTTCGGGCTCTGGTTTTTGGGGCCTTGGGGTTTAGGGTAGGGTTTAGGGTAAAGGGTAAAGTTTAGGGTAGGGTTTGGGGTGTAGGATAAAGCTTAGGGTTTAGATGGCTTAGGGTTTAGGATAAGGTTTAGGGTTTAGGGTAAAGGGTAAAGTTCAGGATAGAGTTTAGGGTTTATGGTAAAGTTTAGGCTAAAGTTTAGGATTTAGGGCTTACTGAGTTTACGGTTTATCTGGTTTAGGGTTTAGGGTTGGGGTCTTATAGGGCTTAGGGTTTAAGGTTTTAGGGTTTAGGGGCTTTGGTGTTGGGTTTATTTAGGGTTTAAAGTTTAGGGTTCTGCCACAAGGCACTCCATCAGAGTTACAGTGTACTTTTCGGATTGCGATAAGGGTTGATAACCGTTCACGTAGAAGTGTAGGATTTAGGGGTCTAGGGGTGGTTGCTTGGCGTTTCTACAAGGCTTATAGGGTAAGGTTAGTGTTTTCAGGTGCTGGCGGTTTCGATACATGGATTTAATGGTTTGGGTTTTACGGCGATGCCATCATCATTTAGTAAAGGGTTACCACAACATATCTTACCTGTATGGTTACTCCATGTGCAAAAGGACTTATCCGCGCACTGTTGCGTGCCAAGCCAGTCTAGCAATACAGAATACAGATCGGTGCCCATACCTCTCAGCGAAAGAAGCTTGACCCGCGGTCTGCGCCCCTGTAGGGTAGGGCTGGCACGGACGCGCCGGTTCTGTTGACTGACCTCGGCAGTGGCCTGTACACCCAGGGAAATGGCACTGCGCCAAACACCTCGGTACCACGTGCCACCATGCGCCTCCGCGCGTTGTCGCGCTGTTTCTATTAGAGCTCTACTGCAACTACTGCACGGACTATTGACTCTTGTATGTTAAGGGCTATTGCGACATTTACTCTTGATTCCCCGAAGCCCCAAACCTTAGCCCTAAACCCCTTCAACACTAAACCAAAACCCCCAATACTAAACTCCCTAGACCTAAAAACATTTGAAGCTGCCCCCCACCCTGTAATAGTGACTATAAGGATTATATTAGGGCCCTATTATATTCCTATTACACCACTATTACAGGGTGGGGGCCCCTTCTAAAGCATCGATGTCTGGAGAGGTCCAGCAGCTCCTTCTCGATGCCAACTTCGAGGCGCGAAAGCTTCAACACTGGGATTTAGTAACTGAAAGGGTTCCTTAAAGGGATCTATAAGGGATCTATGGGCGTTTAGGGTTCCTTAAAGGGATCTATAAGGGATCTATGGGGATTTAGGATTTAAAGTTAGGGTTCGAGTTTCGGGTTTAGGGGTTTAGGTTTTAGGGTCCCTTGTAGGGTTCCTTAAAGGGATCTACAAGGGTTTCTATAAGGGTACTATGAGGGTTCAGGGTTTAGGGTTTAAGGTTTAGGGGTGTAGGGTTTGCAATATTAGGGGTTTAGGGTTTAGGAGTTTACGTCAAGGGGTACCGTAAGCATTCAACCCTAAATCTAATCCCTTTAAGCCTTCAACGTATACTAACCTTCGCAGTATGATACTGTAGTCTCCCTCGTAGATACCGTTTGCAGAACCCCAATGGAACCCGCATTAAGAACCTAAGCTGTAGAATCAACACCCCAAGCTTCGGGTTTCGTGAGGTTTGACAGTGGCAGAACCCTATACCCTTAACGCCTGCCCTCACCCCCAAACCCAAACCCTAACCCCCGAAACCCCTAAACCCTAAATAAGCCCTACCAGGACCCCCCAATGGCCCTTGCATAGACTAATGGAGCCCTTATGATCCTTAATAGTGGGTATTTGGGGTTTATTAAAGGGCAGTTGGGAGGTCTAGGTAGACCCTTAAACCTTAAACCATACCTTAACCCGGAAAAACCTACCTTTGTAGGGTTCCTTATTATGATTTCCTCATACAAGTCCTTTAAACATGTAGGTTCTTCGGGTTAAGGTAATCCAAAACCTCTAAACCCCCCAAAACCCAGAACCCTAACCCCAAAACCCAAAACAAACCCTAAACCCTTAAACCTTAAGCCATAACCTCTAAGAGCTCCCTCGACATTTCTAGCCTGCCAGGTGCCGGAGCTCCGCGTGTCTAGGATGATTTGCTGGTAGACTTCAACTCGGCATGTTCCATGCTTAAGCGTGGTGTATAAGTAGCGTATACTTGGTTTATACCATATCCATATGTATATACATAAACATATATATGTTTATATTTATATGTATGTATATTCCACACAGACCTCATCCCGCCCCCTGCACTAAGAAAATCAACAAGAACCCTGCTTCCAGTCTTTTCGGCTAGAAAAGCCCAGGACAATCCTTTCGCTTCACACGCCCCGCATCGGGTCACGGACGACCACGGGACAACCATGCCGCGTGGCCGAGCCATTTTTTAATTTGGATTTAGGGTTTGGGGTGCAAGCCTTCAGGACGCGCTGCAACACAAGCAGCTTGTCCCAATCCCGCCTCGTCCAAGTAGAAGAAATGGGAATGTAAAACGGGTTCATCTTACTTTTCTTCCCCAAAGACTGCAGTTCCCCCTCAAAGACTGTTAATGTGCTGGGAGCAGCAGGTCTCAGTCAAATTGTTTCGGGCTTTGGGGCGTTCGATGGCTTCCGTGCTGTTTTTTTTTTTGTTTTGGCAGGTGGCCCACGTGTTTTGGGAGCTGGCGCCCTGAGCCCCAGATTTCCCACGCCATGACCCACACTGTGAGCCCCCGCCAAAGCTGATGAAGGTGCTTGACATAGGATTAGGGCGATTAGGGTGATCTGTTTAGGGTTTAGGGTTATCTATCTACTTGTTTTCTCTGTCTTTCTTTCTCTGTCTCTCTCTCTCTCCCGTTATCTCTGTCTGCTGTATCCTCTCTTTCAGCGCCTATCGGCCTATCCAGTCTGAAAGTCTATATGTATTCTAGCAAACCAAAAAATCACAAAATGCACAACATCATAAACTCCCCAAACCCCGAAATCCCCACATAAATCCCTAGATCTTCAGCCAAAAACACCAGGTTCGGCAACCTCGTGCTCTTCACCACCCGGCCCTGCTCGGCCTTACCATGGCAAGCCCTGGTGAGCCCTTCCGAGTCAGAGCCTTGCGAGGAGGACCCGGTGTAAGGTTTAGGATTCAGGGTTCAGGATTAAGGGTCTCTCTCTCTCTCTCTCTCTCTCTCTCTCTCTCTCTCTCTCTCTGTATATATATATATACACACACATAAAGATAGATAGATAGATAGATAGGTAAATACAGTTTAGGGTTGTTTCGGGTGTTTGGAGTGTCCTTGTTAATGGCTTCTTGGGGGCTTACAATGTGGCTTCTCAGGTTTTTGGCGTTTTGAGGTTGAGGGCTTTTGGTAGTTGCAGAGTCTTGGTATTGAGACGGGTCTGGCTACAAAGACTAACTACTTGGAGGGTCGGGGGGCTCAGTAAGTAGGTAGTAAGTAGACTTATAAGTACCCTAAAAGGGATCCTAATTGGGGCTATGGTACTTATAAGTCCGACCCTCCAAGTAGTGTAGGAACCTGATTGAGAAACCTTGGGCCTTTATTCGGGTTCCCTGTATACTCCTACTATTTTGGGGTTATAGGCCCAGGGTTTCATAATCTGGTTCCTACATTACCCAATCCCGAACCCCGAAGTCATGCCATTAGACCCAAAGACACCGAAGTCCTTACTCCAAACGTTGCTTGTTTCGGGCTGTGGTTCGTCCGAACTCAATTTTCCGGTGTAGCGTGCTACCTCAAGACGTTGGAATTCCGACAATCTCCAAAACTGCAAATCTCGATGTATCTCTACCGATAGGCCCCAAAGTAGTTCCTTTTGGGGATTACCTAATAGGATTCTTTTTACGAACCCCCAAAAGGAACTACTTTGGGGCCTTAGGGTAATTGCCCGGGAAAACCCTAAATCCTAAACTTCCTAAACCCTAAAGTGGCAGCAGGGCACCCTTCACCGTATATGCCACAGTTTTAAAGCGGGCCTAAGCCCTACTACTTGGGGGCTCATGGGACTTAGTAAGTACAGTTATAAGTATCCTAACAATTACAAGTATAGTTACCTCATTTACAACCATAGTTACTAAGTCCCTAAAGCCCTACAGGCCCTAAACCCCTAACCTCCAAGGCCCTAGTGGGTTGAGGTTTTAGGGTTTAGGATTTAGGGTAAAACCCCAAGCCCCTAAACCATAAAAACCCTAAAAAGCCCTCATCACCTGAACGCCAGGACCTCCGAGATGCCCTCCGCCTCATCCAGGGGCATCTCGAAGTGCTGTCGGGGCGTCGGGCAGAACTCGAGACTCGATGGAAAAACTGCCGGAGTGTGTGCAGCTTTGGTGGTTTATGCCAGAATCCCAAAACTTCCCAGCACGATTTGTCCTTAATCCGGTTTCCAGTTTTTTGGGGTTTACCATAAGACTTCGATAGGAGGTTCGGGAGATTTCGCAGTTTAGGGTTAAGGGTTTCGGCGGGTTGAGGGCTACGTTGCCTTTTCCGTTTTGTGGGGTTGCACTTGTCTTAGCTAAGCATAGCAATTGAGAAGTTCCAGGGGAGCAGCCAAGGAGATGATATTGGACGAGCCCCAGGTACCCTCACAGCACTGTTCTTGAGATGGGGTCTCCTTTACGATTTTAAGATACCTGGTAAATTATAGTAGTTTAGGGTTATAGTATCATGGGTCCCGAAACCCTATTCTAATTTGTATCCGGCATCCGGAGAGTTGTTGTCTTTCAGATGCTTTTATGTTCCGGCCCTTCTCGACTAGGGACTCCTAGACCCCACCTGCCTCTGTGGGATTCCGGTGTTATGTTGGTTTTGGCAGACTGACATCTGTAACTCTCTTGTCGGTCTGATTCTTGTCCAGCATCTCAGGTATTCCGTGAGTACATCGAAAGTGACGACTTTCGGATTCCGGAAGACATATCTGTGGATATGGATAGGGCATACCGAGGACTGGGTTTCTGAATGGATACATTGCGATGAGTCTACCTCGCATACGCATCTTCAGGCATGTCGCCGCTTCCAGCAAGATCCTTCTGGTCAGTTTCTTTCAGATTGGACACTTCGGCACTTTACCGAGCAAAGGAGAGCACCAGGAGGAAACGGACACGACCTGCAAACTGCATGTTGGTACAGATGAGCCGCTCTATGGGACCCACACCCCCATGGCCGTGCACTGGACGATCCAGCTTGAGCTATTTGCTTCATCAGTTCGCAATGTGAGCAAAGCAGCAATCAGTTGCGATGTCTGCTGGGAGTGGTGACTGGAAAGCAGGAGGATTCAAGATGGACAGATGTTTGTGATGTCAGAGCGAAACCCTACAAAAGGCCTAAACCCTAAACCCTAAACCGGAGGGCAAGATCTCAAACGAGAGGATGCACAAGAGGAGGCAGAGGTCTTGGGGACTATTTGTGCAGCTGACCCGTGGGGGCCCGCACCTTGAAACGTACCTGACAAAGGAAACTGACAAATGAAGCCGACATCCATGCAATGATGCGGCATTCGAGGCTATTTCGTTGCTGCTGGATGCACACTTCCTTCACGACTCCAGGCAGCATGCGACAAGAACCGTTCCTGACTCTGACATGCAAAGCGATCCTTTCCAAAATGGTGCATACACAGCAGACGGCACGTTCTTCTGCATGGTCCTTGAACCTTTTCGACGCCTCGGCTGAAATGCAGCAGTCTCTTTTCACAGGATGCCCAGTAGTACCCTTATTCCCTTTTTGTAGTCCTAGGTTCCTTATATAGTTACCCAATACCAAAAAGAGAGGCCTTTTTATTCTTAGGTTACTGGGTATCCTAGTTTCACAGGTACGAGTTCACCAAAAAGAACGATTACGGAGGGCCTGGGAGCTCGGGTACAACTCAGAGCCTCCAAAACCCCTTAATCAAGGAATATACTGAATATACCTTAAATCATATAAGGGATCCTATTATAGTTTAAGGTATATTCCTTAATTAAGGGGTTTTGGAGGCTCTGAGTACAAATGGGGCGTCGACCAGTCGACACTTTTGCTTCCAAAACTCAGAAGGCGATGGGCCTTGTGCTTCTTCAGGTGGGTGGTTGTCCAAATTAGGCTCCCTTTTTGGGTCCCTAGTCTCATACGGCACCTAATATTTAGGGTACCCCAAAAAGGGACCATCATTTTGACAACTACCCAGGTTTTGGCTTCAGGAGGTTCAGATCCTTGCAAATCAGCTGTTGTCTGCTCCTTCAAGGACTCAGAGCCTCCAAAACCCCTTAATTAAGGAATATACCTTAAATTATAATAGGATCCCTTATATGATTTAAGGTATATTCCTTCATTAAGGGGTTTTGGAGGCTCTGGGGAGAGGACCTCCTGAGTCGAGTGTAGCGGTGGAGCCGTGGCGATTGGCGATCCAGGGGTTTAGGGTTTAGGGGCCCTGAACTTCTTGCATACGAGGATGAGGTACAGCAGAAGCCCAAAAGTTGGAAACCCAGTAGCCTCGATCCTTAAGAGTAATGTATAAGGAATCCCAGCACTATTTGGCCTTAACCCGGTTTCCAACTTGATGGAGTTTACTGTATACCCATACGAACTTAAAGTCATGGCCTGAACATGTTGTCAGTTTCTAGCCTTCTCGGAGATGTAAGAGCTGAATGCTGAAGGCCAGAGAGCATCATGCTGACCAGCATGGAGCCAAAGTGGGTTGTTGATGCCAATGGGATGCAGCATTCGATCTTCTGGTACTTCCGCACCCCTTTGCCATGTGAGCCATCTTCCTTTGATCCGCTGCTGAGACGTCCTTTGAGCGGCCGCTGCGGAAGATGGTCGCCACAAGGGTGAGTTTGAGTGTGCCGCACTGCAGTGTCCAGTTTTTTGATTCAGGGTTTCTGTAGTTTAGGGTGTTGGCCGATTCGGAAGGCTATGGCGGTAGTCGGAGCCGGCAGCATAGCGACGACTGCATGAGAGAAGCCGAAAGTCCGATCCTAAAAGTGTGGAGCTCACATCTTATTTTCGTTCGCACATGCAGTTGCGAACGGAGGGAGGTCTTCATGTTTCAATCCTAACTTGTCCTAGTCCTTGCGTCCTCGTACGGACTTTAGTGTGCAGGGTCCTATTGCCAGGACCTCTGAGTAAGATACACCCATTTCACAAGTTCCCTACGCCCTCAAACCATGAACCCCCCAATGCTCCGAAACCCCCTAAAATCCCTGAAACACTATAAACCCCGATAGAATCCATAACACCAAAATTCCCTAAACCCCGCAATCACTCCAAAGAGCCATATATTTATAATACCAGCGCAAATACAAATCGTCAGAGAATGCAACCGGGAACCCCTTACCTTTTGCTGTAGAGAACCTTTAGAGGTCCCGCCTACACCCTCAAAACCACTCAACAGGATATCCTGAGCCTTTCCGTCGGGCGGATTGCGCGCGCCTCACTTCCCAGAGAGCCCAATACCCCTAAATTAAGCAATATACCTTAAATTATAAGGGGATTCATATTATGATTTAAGCTATATTCCTTAATTAAGGGGTATTGGGCTCTCTGGGTTCTTCAGCATAGCAGCCTGTGCATTTTTGGGGGTTTAGGGTTGCGTTTCTCCGTCGGGCTCCATATGATCATGCCAGATCTGTAACAATTAGTAGTTCAGGAACCCCGAAACCCTGTTCTAATTATTGAGGCCCCTTTTGTATAGTACCCTAATACATCCCCGATAATAGTGGCCTTCAGCCCCCTTTAAAGGAACCCTATTCTAATTATTACGGCCCCTCTGTTTAGCCGTTTTGCCCACGAAGAGGCCCCAGAGCGACCCATGCTTCTTGTGGCCTCCAGAAAGGACAAGGAGGCCAGGTTCCAAGCGCTGAGGATTTTGGAGGTTTTAAGGTTTAGGGTTTGGGGTTTAGGGTTTAGGAAGTTTAGGGCTAGGGTTCTATTTGGGGTTTCGAGTTTGGGGTTTAGGAAGTGTCCTTAATGTAGGGGCCTGAATAATTACCAATACTGTTTTGGAGGTTCCAAATAATACTTATAGTATAATGGGCCCCAAAACCCTATTCTAAGTATTAAGGCTGGTTAAGGCCCCTGAATTAGGGTTTCTTATCTTATCTTAAGGCCCCTCAATTAGGGTTTGGGGTTTAGGGTTTCGAGTTTAAGGGTTCTTGGGGTTTCGAATTTGGGGTTAAGGAAGTTTAGGGTTTGGGTTTTTGTTTGGGGGGTTCGAATTTTGGGGATTGCGTTTGTAGTTCAGTGTTTCGGGTTTGAGGTTGCTTCCCCATCCTTGGCTGGGGGGGCCTGGCGTGTCTGTCAGTTTCTGGAGATCTGCGTAGCAGTAAGCCCTAAACCCCTAAACCCTCAACCCTAAACCGTTAAGTACGAGCATTACCACGAGTTGCACAGTTTTTCTCCGAAAGCTTCGGCTATCGACCATCTACAACCTAGTTCACACAGGGCTTTTGGAGCCATGTTGAGACGATTTCTCAGATTCACAACACTAGACAGCCGAGTCATTCCCATCTTGTAGCGATGAGCAGCTTAGGCATCACAAACCAATGCCATTGGAGCTCGTGGGGCCCCAAATTCCGATGCATCGATGCCGAAACCCAGGTAGGCTTGAATTCAGCATTGCTTGGAGGGTTGAGGAAGTTTAGGAGTTGGGGCTTATGCGGCTGTTGGGGTTCGGGTTCAAGGGAACTGGAATATTGAGACAGAGCATTGCGCTACTCAGCCCTTATGCCCCTAAACCGAAACCATAAGCCCTAAACTGGCCCTAATTAGAAGCCCCCAGAGGCGGACAGCCAGCAATGGAGGGAAATTTTCGCCGGCTTCAGGCCGCTACCATGCAAAATGTTTGAATTGAGGAGTTAGGGTTTGGGTTTAGGGCCAGGGTCTAGGGTATAGTGCTAGGGGTTAGGAATTAGGGGTTTTGGTCTTAAGATTTGTGCTTCAGGTTTGCAGCGACGTTCGTTAATTGCTGCGTGTGGTTTTTAGAGTTTTGTTATAGGCTCAGGTAAGGCTTGACAACGGGCAGTCGGGGTGGTCCTAGCAAACGCTGCGATTTGGGATTTTGTGTTTAGGCGGTGGTTAGTGGTAGTGGTAGTGGTCGTACTTAGTAGTAGGTGGTAGTAGTAGTAGTCGTCGTCGTAGTAGTAGTCGTAGTACTAGTAGTAGCAGTAGCAGTAGCAATAGCAGTAGTAGTAGTAGTAGTAGTAGTAGTACTAGTAGTAGCAGTAGTAGTAGTAGTAGTAGTAGTAGGAGGAGCAGCAGCAGCAGCAGCAGTAGTAGTAGTAGTAGGCGCCAGACGTCAGTAGTCGTCGTCGCCTGCGTCGCCGTGGAAGTCCTGAACCTCGAAACGTATCAATCCCAACAGCCCCATTCATCAACGAACACGTCACACTAAGGCGTAGGGAATAAGGTTGAACTTTAACCTGAATAACCTGCCTTTTTGGGGTTCCTTACTATGATTTCTTTTTATAAGTCCTCAAAAATGCAGGTTCTTCGGGGTTAAGGTAGGATTTAGAGTTTGGGATTTAGGTAGCACTCCTATCCGGAACTATGGGGGCCTAAATAATTACCTACACTAGTTTGGGGATTCCTTAATCAAATCTTAGTATAATGGGCCCCAAAACCCTATTCTAATTATTAAGGCCGCTCCATTACAGAACCCTATTCTAGATCCCTTGCAGAGCCCTTTAAAGGAATCCTTTAAAGGAATCTTAAAGGAACCAACCCTATTCTAAATTTTAAGGCCTGTATTACAGATATCGGGTTTCCACGGATTGAAGACTTACGTTAGTAGGGAATGGAGGAATGGGGTACAGTTATAACTACTATTAGTACCATTCTTCCATTCCCTACTAACCAAAGGCAAGAAGAGCGCTGAAACCCTGAAATCTTTGCCACTCCCGGGCCTGCAGCCATCGACCCTTTAAGGTTCAGCGTTTGAGGTTTAGGGTGTAGGGTTTAGGGTTTGAGGTTTAGGGTGTCGGGTTTAGGGTTTGAGGTTTAGGGTTTAGGGCTTAGAGTTTAGGGTTTGAGGTTTAGGGTTTAGGGTTTGAGGTTTAGGGTGTAGGGTTTAGGGTTTCTGGTTTAGGGTTTAGGCACCTTCCCTCAGCCACATGCCTGGGAAGGATAATGTCTTCGTTTTGTTTTATCATTGCTTTGCAAAGTTTTACAGATAACTTACATTGCCATTTAGAGGTTATACGGTTACAGGCCCCGGCACTTAGTACTACTCAGCCCGAAACCCCCTATAATATTTATATATATATATATACATACATATACATATACAATAGAGTCTCCGTTTTATTTGCTGTGGTTGCCTTACATGATCCTAAATGCAGTTGGTTAAACCAGAACTAACAGGAACTACAAATGTAGACTCTTGCTGAAAATACGCTCCTTGCATAAGGTGCCCAGAGCAATCGGATGCGGCAAAACTGGAGCAAAGTGGTCCGCGTAGGCATGGATGGTTGACGCTGTCTGGCGGTGTTCAGGTTCAGGTTTCACATAAAGAACCCCCCCCCGACAGCCTGCCCTTTACCTGTGCATAGCCCTGCTGTAGGCCCAGTCCACCCCTGTCACAGGCCCTGTCATAGGCCCTGTCACAGGCCCTGTCATAGCCCATGCTTAATTGGCTTGATTGTTTTCGGGGTTGGGATGTTGAGGATTTTTAGGTGGTAGGGCCTGGGGTCCAGGGTTTCGGGTTTGGGGTTCTCTGGTTTCTGACGGCATGTTTGTTTCTGTCTGGATCCTTCCTTGACGTCAAAGAGATTGAACGTGAGACAACAATAAGCACAGTTTTTCGTGCAGGAGCTAGTTCGTGGAAGAGCTGAAGGGCTAAATGGGATATCCTGCGAAGCATCTTTGACTAAACCCCATACAGTAGAAGCCCAAAAGTTGGAAACCCAATAGCCTAAGTCCTGAAGAGTAATGAATAGGGAATCCCAGCACTATTTGGCCTCAATCTGGTTTCCAACCTTATGGGGTTTGCTGTAGGGGAAACAACTGGGTAAACAGTGAATAGCTAAGCTACCCCCATACCCTCTTTTGTTAGAGTGCCAAAAGTTTCTCAGCCAAAGCCAACCTAAGTTTAGATATTCGGGTGTTAACTGCTTCAGGCACTTGGGATTCGGGCTTGTCAGAGCTCGATCGCAATACTTGATCGCTCCAGTCAAAAAGATAGATGTCAGAACATGTTATGCGCGACAGAGTACTCTATCGTTCATATATCATCTACAGTCTACATTCTACCACCAAGAGCTAGCCTGAATTGTTCAGGCCACAGTACTATCGAACAGGATAACAGTCCATCAGAATCTCATAGAATCCTACAAACCCTATATACATCACTCTAACATCCAGAAACGACAAAGCCGCATACGACGTTATGATAGCTCATGCAACGAAACGTTAAATCCCTTGCCATCCTAAGGGCAAATAAACTACGTAAAGTCTTAAAACCCTAGAAGGCTGTGATATCATGACCTAACCGCAGTCCACAGGCTCCGGATGACATGGAGCCGCCTCAGTGAACGAGCGGCGGTGCGGCGCACAGCCCTTTACCTTAGAGGTTAGGCCAGGCTTTTGGGTTCATTCAGGGTTTGGGGCTTCTGTAGTCTTTGGGGTTTTTGCGGGATATGGTTTCTACAGGTTTCAGGGGCTTCTGTATACAGGCCTCTCTACAACGCAATTTGGAGCATTTAGGGGATCTAGAATCTAGACGGGAATAGGGCTTGGGCTCAGGGTCACGGTCTAGGGGTTTAGGTGGGTTTAGGGTTTAGGATGGTTTAGGAATTGTCGTTGCAAAATCACCTAGACGCTAAACCTCATCCCACATGCTCTAGAGTCTACAAGGGTTTGGGGTATGCCGCAAACCCCTAAAAGGCTAAACCGCCAGGATCTGCAGTTGTTTGGTTGAAGGATGTGGGCTGTGTGCGCTGTAAGGGTTGTAGTTTCTTTGTGAGGACAGGGATTGGAGCACAGTCGGAATTTTGGATGCTTCCCCCAGTCCCCCTGATACGCTCCGAGCCCAAACCCTGAACTCTGAACCCTAAACCCCAAACCCCAATCCCAAAACCCTAGACCCCAATCCCAAAACCCAAAACCCCAAGCCCAAAACCCTAAACCCCAAGCCCTAAACCCCAAAACCCGAAACCCCAAGCCCAAAACCCTAAACCCCAAGCCCTAAACCCCAAAACCCGAAACCCCAAGCCCAAAACCCTAAACCCCAGAACCCTAAACCCCAAGCCCTAAGCCCCAAACCCTGAACCCCAAGCCCCAGAACCCTAAACCCCAAGCCCTAAAACCCAAACCCTGAACCCCAACCCCAGAACCCTAAACCCCAAGCCCTAAGCCCCAAACCCTGAACCCCAAGCCCCAGAACCCTAAACCCCAAGCCCTAAAACCCAAACCCTGAACCCCAACCCCAGAACCCTGAACCCCAACCCCAGAACCCCAAACCCCAAGCCCTAAGCCCCAAACCCTGGTACTACTGGTTGCTTGGAGGATCATGGGACTTAGTAAGTAGGGTTATAAGTACCCTAATTGGGGTTATAAGTAGTTATAACTGTAGTTCCTTTACTTATAACCCTACTTTCTATGTCCCATGATCCTTTAAGTACGATGGCGCGAGCAGGCAGAGGGACTCATGCCTTCAGCCGGTGCCCCAGTGACGGTTTGCTGGACCGGTTTATAGGGCTGTGGGGTTTAGGGGTTTAGGGGTTTTGGGTTTAGGGTTTAGGGTTTAGGGGTTTAGGGGTTTAGAGGTTTAGGTGTTTAGGGGTTTAGGGTTTAGGGGTTTAGGGGTTTGGGGGTTTAGGGTTTAGAGGTTTAGGGGTTTAGGGGTTTAGGGGTTTAGGGGTTTAGGGTTTAGGGGTTTAGGGTTTGGGGCTCAGGGATTTAGGGTTTAGGGTGGTTCAGTTTTTTGAGGTTTGGGTTCCCATTGCGGGTTTAGGATCTAGGGTTGAGGGCTTCGGGATCTCGGGTTTCGGATTGGCAGTTTACGGGGGGTTTAGGGATGAACTTGAGGAGTTCATCATGCGGTGTGTCCTTACAGGCAGGGGTGTTGCTCGGATTGGCTTGCTGAAACCCTTAATCCAGAAGCCTAAATCCTAAAGACCCTCAACTCGCATTGCTAAGACCCTCAGCCTTAATCGCCAAGCCCTTAATCCTACAATCCTTGTGAAGCCTTCGAAACCGTGAAGGCTCTAGAATCCAAATTTTAAAAGACTTTTCTAAATCTCACAGCCAAATCTAGATCAAAAAACCATTGTAAAACCTAATTCCTCAAGACCCTAAGCTCTACCCATAGGCCCCAAAGTAGTTCCTTTTTGGGGTTCATATATATAGAATTCTATTAGTTACTCCCAAAAAGGAACTACTTTGGGGCCTTAGGGTAGACCCTAAAACCCTTTCAACCCCTAAATTCGACAGCCCCCAAACCGTGGATCGAAACCCCCTTGGTACAGCCAGCACTTAAAGGCCCTAAACCACCAAATCCTAGCGCTAAATCCTACAAAGAAGCTCTGCCAAGCTTAAATCTGAACGACCCTGAACTCTAAAGGCCAGAACTGCTGTAATGCCTAAACCCTAAATCCTAAAACTCTTTTAATATCCCTGGCCAGCCTAAAGCCTGAACACCCTAAGCCGCAAACCCGGATAGCCTTGAGGCTTTGCTGCTTGCATCTTGGGGTTTTGTGGCACCGGCATGGAGATCCGGGGGGGGGGGGGTTATGGTTCAGGGTTTAAGGTTTAGGGTTTAGGGTTTATGGTTTAGGGTTTATGGCTTAGGGTTTAAGGTTTAGGGTTTAGGGTCCATGGGGTGTCTTACCAGGGGCATTTTTAGGGTTTAGGGCTGTGAGGTTTCAGGTGTAGGGTACTTCTTCAGGGGTTTCCAGGATTTAGGGTTGACGGTGAAAGGCTCGACGTTTAAGGTGTAGGGTGCTTCTGTAGGAGTTTCTATGATGGTCTCCTACTGTTTAGGGTTTAGGGCATAGGAGAACGGTTCTTCTAAGGTTCCTACAAGTGTATACCATAAAGGAATCAGCTTGTGGTGATCTATTGTACTCAGGGCATACCGCAATGGGGACCATTTGTGGTCACGCCCCACCCTGAATCAAGAGCCCCTTTCAGGATTCTTGTGGGTTGTGTTTGGGACGCATAAGTCGCGGGTCACAGATTTGGACCACTCGAGCGCCTTTGAACAAAGACCCGACTCTATGCGAACTTGCTTGTGAAAGGGCATGCGAGGTGGGTTTTGAATTTACTTGTATTACCTATAGGACACCCAAATGACCCCAATATTGCAGCAGATGACACACACACACACACACCACACACTGTATAGTGTTTGAGCGTGCATGCACGTGTCTTGGGGTTTATACGTGCACGTGTATGTGTATGCCATGCACAAATGTGTGCTGTCTAGTGCATATGTGCTTCTGAATGCAAGCCCCTGTACATGTGATTGGGTGCGCATGCAGCTATACGAGCGCTACAACTGCCATCTCAATTTCGCCAGCAATGCCTACTCCTGCCGACCCGGTGGAGATTCGCTCTATCCAGCCTGAACCTCGAGGCTTTAAACAACTATTGTCCGAGAATCTTCGCCCGGAATCCCTTGACCCTCCGCCCTAACCCTAAACCTTACTTGGAGGATTATGGGACTTAGTGAGCAGGACTATCAGTACCTTAATGGGGGTTAGAAGTAATTATAACTGTAGTTACTTTACTTACAACCCTTCTTCCTAAGTCCCATGACCCTTTAAGTATAAACCCAAAAACCCTAGACCCTAAACCCTAAACTTTATAAACCCAAAAACCCTAAACCCTAAACCTTATAAACCCAAAAAAACCCTAAACCCGAGTCACACGTTTCCACCACAGCCAGGTCTTCGCACGCGCCTCCAGGACCGACCTGGCCATGGGTACGGTGCTCTCCGGCCGCGAGGCCTCGCAAGAGGCTAGGATGCCCAGTAGTACCCTTACGGATCTATAAGGGTTCCTTAAAGGGATCTATAAGGGCTCTATAAAGGGTTTAGGGTTTTTTTGAAAATTAGGGGCTAGGATGCCCAGTAGTACCCTTATTCCCTTTTTGGAGTCGTAGGTTCCTTATAAAGTTACCCAATACCCAAAACAAGAGAGGCCTTTTTTAGTCTTAGGTTACTGGGTATCCTAGGAGGTGTCAGGTCTAAAGTGGAGCATAGCACGGTTTAGGGCTGGGCGTACTGTAGGGGCCTGAAGCACAAGAATAGGGTTTTCGGGGTTCCTTAAAATGATGATTAATGATAGTACACTATACCCCCAAACCCTATTCTAATCATTAAGGCTCAGGGCAGAAAAGTTGAGCTGTGGGGTTCTATGAACAGCAATCTATCGCAGGGTTACCTCTGAGATTGAGCAATTTTAAGGTTTGGGTGTTCAGGGTTTAGGGGTTTGGGCTTTAGAGTTTGGAGGTTAGGGTTTAGGGTTCGGCTTGGGGTGTAAGTCTCGGGAAGGAGCCAGGCATAGCGTGTCGACTTCGGTTTTAGGAACAAGGGTCCCGTGTGGGGTCTGATCGTTCATATGTTTTAAGTAGGGGCCGAAGGCGTCTGTACGATTGTCTGAGGCTGCACGAATTGCACCGCTTAACCCTAAATAACCCCAGACTCTAAGCCCTGAACCCTAAACCCTGAACCCCGAGCCCTAAACCCTTATGCTAGTCGGTTCTCAGTTTGGCTCGACAGGCAGACAGGTCGAGAACCAAAAGGACTCTAAGCCAAGGAGAGATGGCATGCGCAGTGCAAATCCTGGCAGCTTTCAGGGTTTACAGTAGAAGCCCAAAAGTTGGAAACCCAATAGCCTCGACTCTTAAGATTGATACATGGGAGTTTCCGAAATTAGGGGTACCTTATTTTGGGGGTCCTTATAGTAAGGATCCCATTATTCAGGGTACTATCTTAGGGTCCCCTATTTTCGGAAACTCCCACATAGGGAATCCCAGCACTATTTGGCCTTAATCCGGTTTCCAACTTTTATGGGGTTTACTATAGGACTTGGGCTTCAGGGATGCCCTGGGTTGAGGATTTAAGGCTAAGGGAGGATTCAGAGTTTCGGGTATAGGGCCGTCCAGGATGTAGGCTTTAGGATTTACCGTTTAGAGCTTAGGGACACCCAAACCTTACACCTCCGCTTTTCAAAAGAAGAAGCTGTATAATTATCCGAAAGCACCCAAACTCGACAGAGACCCCTAAACTCCTAAACCCTAAACCCTAAACCCCTAAACCCCCCAGACCTTCCAAAATCCCTCCTTAATTAAGGAATATACCTTAAATCATATTAAGGATCCTATTTTAATTTAAGGTATATTCCTTAATTAAGGGATTTTGGAAGGTCTGGGCCAAACCTACACACCTAAACCCTAAACCGAAAAAGGCCCCACTGCACTTAAAAAAAACAAAACTCTAAACCCCTAAACCCCTAAACCCAAACCTACACAATCTCGACTCAGACCTTTTCCGGCAAGGCGGTTGGCGAGGAGTCACTTGGGCTCCCCTCGCAGAGTTGCAGTCGGAGCTCCCGTGGGCTTATAGGGTTTAGGAGTTTAGGGTCTGCGGGTTTAGGGTGTAGGGGTTTAGGGGAGATCGGATTTTGAAGGGTTTAGGGTTTAGGGGTTTACGGGTATAGAGTTTAGGGTTTACGGCAGGCTTTCGTTAGGTTTCTATTTCATGTTTTCCTTTCTTGGGCTCAAGAGGATGCCCTGTACTCGTATTAGGATTCAGGGTTTTGGGTTTAAGGTTTAAGGTTTAAGGGGCTAGGTTTTAGGGTTTAGTTTAGAACTGAAAGGAGACCACAGGTCTCAAAAGAGGCAACCCAAGGAAAGACCCTGCCTAAACACAGACACGACCTAAAACCCGAAACCCCCGGGGACCCAGCCTCGTAGTACAGCCGCGGCTTTTCGCGACTGCACAGACTCGTGTGCCTTCCACGGCGACGGTCGTTGGCCTTTCAGCACAAACTAACTGATTTACACTGATTCGAAACTTCCTCCTCCCTGAAAGTCAGGTCGAAGGGGGAGGTAATCATACTCCACCAGTCATGGCCTTTCATAGGCTTAGTTAGCACATCGGCCAACTGTCTGGTGGTGGGTACCCAAGCGAGTCGACCTAAGGGCTTGATGTCCTGTCGCACCGCAGCCAGGTCTATCGCTAGCCTACGATCACACGGGATGCGCGGTATGCCCTCCCTCGTAAGGTGGTCGTACAAAGACCTACAGTCACTCAGGAACCTCAGCTTGATGTTCCCCGTAGTCTTCCGCTGGAGGGAGCCGCGCAAGAGCGTCTCCAGGAACTTCTCGAGGTAGTCGCCGCCTTCCACTGCCATACAACACGCCATCGTCTCCGCAGCGAAAGTGGACCGGCAAACACGCTCACAGGCTCCACTTTTCCAGTCGAGGACACTCAGGTAGGACTTCTGGCCTTGGAGGATCTCCTCGTTCGCTAGCACGTAGATGCACCCGAGCTGGGAGGCTATTCGGGAGTTGTTCCGCTTGGTTTTCCTCGGTTTGTTGAGGAAGGGTCCTTCCTTGAACACTCCGTCCTCGTTCTCCTCCTTGGTGAGCTGGTAGACGGGGTCGTCCTCATCTTGTGGTGCGTTGGCCCATCCGGCGTCGTGGTAGCACAACAAAACGGCCTTATCGAGGTCGATGGGGTGGAAGTAGACCCCCTCCTTCTTGTGCTCGTACGCCCGGCGTGCGACCAAGTTCGTGAAGCGCACGTCCCCAACAGTGGGACACTTTTGCAGCTGCTGACACATTGACACACTGGCTTGTAGATCGGGACGTGATTGTCCCGCTAGCCACGATAGGGCGCCGATCAGGCTCCTGTTGTCAGCGAGCTGCTCGTCAGTAGCCAGCTCTTCGTCTCTTTGGGAGGCCTGGACATCGACCTGGAACAGTCGGGATTCCACATAGGATTCCTGCGACACCTTCACGACCTTGTCGTCAAACTCGATGAAGGATCCAATGTACTCGAAAGCATCCGTCTCCCATCCGTCGATGGGAAAAGCCTTGGAAAGTAGGTCTTTCACGCTTTGGCACACTCCTGGTCCTCCGACAAGCAAGACGTCATCCACATGGACCGCGATGTAGGCAATGGGCTCGGAGAGGGAACCTTCGATCACCTTCTTCACGAAGAACACGCAGGGATCCAGCGGGCACTGCTCGATCACACATTCAGTCCCATCCTCGAGGACCGGTTTGAGGGTGGTCACGTCGCCCTTAAACCGTTCCCACCAACTGTGGGGTGAGTCCACGAGGCCGAAGATTCCCTTCTTGATTCGGAGCAGTTGGGCTGGGTGTAGGTTGCCCAGTCCAGTGCGCGGCTGCTTCAGGTAGAGCTCTCGTTCCAGCGGACCTCCGTTGAGGAAAGCGGCGGTGATGTCGCCGGCGTAGGCCTTCCATCCATCGGCCAAGCGTGAGGCCAAAATCTGCATCAGGAGCATGACAGATTGTCTGGAAACCGTCGGGGCAGTAGTCTGGAGGCCGTGGGCGATGTCTGGATCCATGTGTCCTCCGATGACCAACCTTGCCTTGTGGCGCCAGGGCACGTCCGGATCCTTCCGGCGTTTCGCGTAGGACTTGTCACGATACGCAAATCGTGACTGTAGCACCCGGTCCCTCTTCTCGTCCATGATGCGGAGGCTCTCTTCGACGCTAAGGGGTTCCAAAGCCTCGTGCTCGATGTGCTCCATGTACTGTTTCTGCTCCGCACCCTTGAAGGCTTCGTGTTGCTCCTGGGGTATGAGGTTCCATGGCAGCTCTTTTTCGAGCTGTTTCTCTCGTCCCCTCGCCGTCTTTGCCCTCTTCAACATCATCACTTCGTCAGGCTGCCCGTCAGGAAGAGACATCTCCTCGAGGATGTCATCGAGATCGGGATCATGGTCAGGAAGCGCTTGGGGAGGAACACGACCATCCGGATCCTGAGGGCCCTTCATCCGATAGCGCTTGGCCACCGGTCCAAAGAGAGGGAGATGTTGGCTGTCGCGCACCCGGCCGCCTTCGTCGACCTCAATCGCATCTCCGTCATCTCCTGGGAAGAGGACTGGGTCCTCCTCGACATCGTCTCCTTCGAACAGGACATCGTCGGGGTTCACTTCCAAGAGCTTCTCCAAATCTTCCTGCGTTGACTTCAGCGTAAAAGTCTCGCCGATCTCTTCGCTCGTTGCCCGCCGGATGTGCTCCGGCGCTGTAAGGTGACAACGTCCTCCACGGGAGAGCCATATGTTCGAGCCCTCGTGCCCTATCACGGTGGCTGGCCCCAACCAACGCCAGAACTTCTGGTTCTTCGCCTTGCGGTAGAAGTAGACCAGGTCTCCGACTTCAAGGTCGGGTCCACTGACACGGCTTCTCTGGAGGAGGGCTCGTCGCAGTTTGGCGTCCGCCTGACAACGAAAGTATGTCTCCTTGGCGGCAGTCCTTAGAGCATGTTCCTTGGCCCGTTGGCGGTCGTGGGTGATGATGTGCTCGAACTGTTCCGGGTCTCTCCCGGAGAGAAGTTCTCCAGGAACTTCCGGATCTTTCCCCCAGACGGCCTGACTTGGGCTGAATCCGTTCTTCCTTCGCAGCTCGTTCATCGCGCTGTTCACTGCAGTGGTGGCGAGGTGGATGTCGTCGCTGCCGACAGAGTGGTCGTCGACGATCCGGTCCCAGATTTCCTTCCACACTCGGATATGCCGTTCCACGGTGCCTTGCTGCCAGTGCGCCTGCCCGGCGGCCGACCTCATCTTCACCCCATAGAACTCGCTGTAGCGCGCGAGCCCGGCTTGAAGACCTGTCTCCAGGTCAACCGCGATCGTCCCAGGGGGCCCAAACACGTGACTCCATCCTTCACAGAAATCCTGTTCCATGGCTTCGGTGCTGTGGCCGCGCAAAGGCACCACTACTTGAAATGACGTCCCGTAGTCGATCATCATCATGAACTCGTGTCTCTTTCCCCAGGCATCGTAGGCCGAGAAAGCATCAACCCCGACAACCTGGTTGAAGTCGAGGAGCGTTGGAGCAGCAGAGGGGCGTGCACTTTGCCCCCGTTTGTTCCTCGCGCACACCTCGCAGCGTAGGCGCTTGGCGGCTGCCACCACTTCGGGTCCGGCTCCCGCTAAACGTAGATGCCTCCCGAGGTCCTCATAGCCGATGTGTCCCAAATTCTGATGAAGCCGCTTCAGAGAACTTCGTACTTCCGGCTTGATGGTGGGGCCCGGAGCGAAAGAGATAGCTGAGCTCCCGTTGTGCTTGGGTTCCGGACTTCCGATCGGTTCATCAACGGCAAAAACCGTGTCGTTGACCGCCTCCTTCTTCGTCTCCTCACGCCGACACAGGTAGGTTTGTAGGGTTCTCGGTCCCCACTCTTCCTCGACTGGAGGGAGCAAAGTGTGACCACAGTTGATCTTCACGTAGTAGGAGTCTCCTTTTGTTTCATGCTTCACGTCCTCTAGCTCCTTGAGGGCTGACTTGAAAACTGAACTCTCGAGCATTTCTGTGGCCCCTGTTCGTGATTGGAAAACAACCTGTCTCCCTTGGGCGATCTGCTCAGAAAGCAACTCGAAAACGCTCGGGATGTGGTCGGAGACATGGCAGCTGTGGATCCAAACCGTGCCGGGCTTGAGCTCAACGATGGTCTCGTAGACGTCGTTCCACACGGCAGGGTCGTTGAGGTCCTCGTCGATCAGGGGCTCGGCGGTGAAGAAGTTGAGCTCGCCCAACTCCAGAGTCTTCGAATCCCCTCCGATCTCGAGGAGTGCCACCGAATCCTTGCCCCGGCCCGATGGGTATTCGGGCAGGAGGTAGCTCGCAGTAGCCATCGAGGACCAAGTCGCCAACGCGGCCATGCGTTTGACATTCTGCCAGAGCTTCCTTCTCGAGCTCTTCTTTGGTCGATTCTTCTCCAGTACGGCGCGGAGCCGCTGCAGCTTTCTCAAAGGAAAACGTAGAGCTCGAAGTTGATCGCATTGTTGAGTAGTAGCTTCCTTGAATCCACGAGTGGTGAAGCAGGTGAGGCACCATCGGTCGCCACTCCAAGGTTGGGTGGCGTGCTTGACCTTGGAGTCGAAGAAGTAGGGCCTCCACCTTGTATCAACAATCCTTCCGCGAAGGACCTTTCCGGTAGGGTCACGCCTCTCCACACACTCCTCTGGACGAACATCCTCGTCGTGTATCCAGAGCTCGCCACCGGAGAAGTCCCCGAAGGACATTGTCACATTGAGGACGCCGTTGAGGTTGTGGTGGTCGCAGTGCACCTCGGTGGCCACATTTTTGTTGAGGGCAAAAGAACACCATCCGTAATCATCTCCGGTCCGCTCACGAACGTAGGCATTGACGTAACTCACAAAGGAGGGAAGCTCCTCGCTGAACTTGCTGAGGCCCGACATAGCACCGTGGGTCCAGAGCCCACCGAGGACGCCTTCGACCTTCACCTCCTTGCCGCCGTAGATCTGCCGGTGACGTTGTCGCTGGCGTAGGTCAAGCGTAGTCACCACTTCCAACAGGTCTTCGTCGTTGAAGGCCTTGTGCTTCAGCTTCCTCTGGGCACACGACTCAACTTCGGATATGTGGTCTGAGGAAAATAGGCACTCTTGGTACTCATCGAGGAGGTTGGGATCACCGGGAATCCAGGCCAGACGGTCCTCCCTACTTCCATGCGGTTGGACATCGAGACTTCCTTGTAGTGGATCACGTGGTAGATCGCCTCCGTCTCCTCGTGGTAGATCGCCTCCGTTTCCTTGCGGTAGCGCATCAGGACTTCCTTGTAGTAGATGGCGCGGTAGATCGCCTTCGTCTCCATGCGGTGGTAGAACAACGGGACTTCCTCGTAGTAGATCACGTGGTAGATCGCCTCCGTCTCCATGTGGTCGAACATCAGGACTTCCTTGTAGTAGATCACGTGGTAGATCGCCTCCGTCTCCATGTGGTCGAACATTAGGCCCTCCTTGTAGTAGATCACGTGGTAGATCGCCTTCGTCTCCATGCGGTGGAACACCAGGACTTCCTTGTAGTAGGTCACGTAGTGGAACGCCTCCGTCTCCATGTGGTCGAACATTAGGACTTCCTTGTAGTAGATCACGTGATAGATCGCCTTCGTCTCCATGCGGTGGAACATCAGGACTTCCTCGTAGTAGATCTCGTAGCAGATCGCCTCGTCCTTCTCGTTGTGGATCATGGAGAGGATTGTGCCAAAGGCCTCGGAGGATCTCTAGGGGTTTTCCCAAAACGCTTCGAAGGTCATCTCGAACCTCAGCGAGTGACGGGAGCGCCCCAGCGTAGTCGGCATCACGGTGTGTGGGGGGATGGCTGCCGACCGGCGGCCCCCCACAGCCCTTCCCTCTCACTGGTTGTTGTCCTCGCCTGCGCGAGGAGCCCGAGCGAGTCCATGTCGATCTCGGATCACCGCAAGCCTGGTCTCCAGGTGTTGGATCTCGTCCATCACTTCCGCGTCCATTTCGGTCTGCATCTCTGGCCTGGAACCAAACTCGCTGCTCGCAGAGGATGTCGGCAGTGGACGACGGTAGCCTCCCCCGGCCTTGGCCTTGGGAGTGGTCGTGGGCCTCGTGTCGGTGGTGTTGTCCTTGGGCATCAGTACCCAGCTCAGGGCCTCGGAGTCCTCGGGAACATATGGTGTCGTGGCGTTCAGCTCTGGGTCGTCCTCGGCCACATAGCGCCTGGGCTGAGTCGACTTCTCCAGGTTCTTCTTGCACCAACTCGCGTAGGCCACCAAGTCCTCCGACGCCGTCTTGCTCGATGCGGCCTCCGAGATTGCCCAACGCCTGTAAGAGAGGGGCGTCTCCGTGAACAGGCATCCTCGGTGACGTCCGAAGGTCATCACCAATTGTTGGCCCCCTCCGGCTTGGTCCCGGATGAGGCGTAGCACGCCTCCCTTCGTTGTCCCCGGTGGAACCTTCACGTTGAGGTCCTCGGCCATCGTGATGAGCTGAGCCAGGGTCATCTTCGACACTCCGGGAGGGAGCTCTCCCGACGTTGCTGAACTGGTAGTGGCCTCGTTCTCCAGGTCGTCCTTGATCATGTCCCGGATTTGCGGGACTGTCCATCGTGGGTTCACCCACAATCCTCGCGCTTGGGCCTCCGTCAACAACTCGTCCTTCGTGAACTCCCAAAGCCCTTTCGGGCGCGTCACCATCGGCGCGGTCAACAGGGTCCTCTTCGGAGCCATTTTCACCGCACAGAGGTAAAGGATCGCAGGGATGCATGGGCTTCCTAGCAAAAACGGTTCTCCCGATCCAGAGTGTAGCGTAGGAAGGACAGGCAGTCACCGACTTCCACAAATCATGCTGGGATGACAGCTCACGACGATCTCTGCATGACACTCCCCATGTATTGCGAACTTCACCGAGTGTTTCAAGAAGCGCCTGCTTGTGTTCATCGTGTGGTGTTGTCCAAGCGTTGGGATCGAAAAAGGTTCTCCTAGGTATGATGTGAACTCGTACGAGAGAATGAGGCCCTTCCACCCAAAAGTCATTAGTGATATTTGTTGTCTCCCACCAGGCAATAAACGCATGAGCACACAACTTGTCCCCGAGAAACATGTTTGTAGTGGCCTTCCCAATCTTCTTAGGAAAGAAAAGTCTTCGACTGTTGGGACCATAGGCTGCTGCAGACTGGACTTCTACGTCAACTCGTTCCTGTGCAGGGCTAGGATCCGAACTCATGCACTCGGCTGCAAAGACCGTATATTGCGGACGCCTCGAGATGATCTGGATCTCGGCTGCCTTCCACTCCGGTTGAGTGGACGCTTTGCCACAAAACTGTTCAGGGCGCACAGTGAGTGCAGGGTGCCCCGTCTCAGTGACATCAAGCTTGAGGCCTTCGACCCCGACACTGCGGAAATCTGCCTGATTGTTGGCGACGTCCAAGATCATGCCGAGCTCGCCGAGGACGGTCCTGCTGAGCAGGAGAGGCACATCTCCATTCACAACACACACGCGGATCTTCACCAAGGCATTCCCCAAACCAAAAGAAACCACAACGGCGTACGCCGACTCGAACACCTTAGAGGCCCCAAAGCGGAAAGCGTCCCGGGCGTTGAGGATCTCCGGCTCAAACCCGGCCTTCTTAGCAGCAACAAAGTAGGCATCCATCCAAGGGGCCCCTGCCACCGTCTTAGAACAGGCCGTATCGGTAATCGCCTGGAAGCTGCTCCCCTTGTCCTGCTCGATGTCCCAGGTGACGTGCACGACATGGCACGGGAAGTTGTCGCGGGGGCCGTTGTTCTTCGTGGCGGCATAGCCTTGTCCTGAACCGGGCGCAGGTTTGGTTGGAGAGCCTGTGCCGCCAGTCCCTTCGCGAGTGCGCCCTTGGTTTAAGGGGCACTCCGGGTCCTTATGCCAGTGCCCTCGCCTCTTGCACCCTGCGCAAAAGGACCGCGCTTTCACCAAGCGCAACTTCTCCGCCGCAACCTTCTTGATGGCCTCCGGATCCGATCCTCGCATTCGCGAGCTTTCGCGATACTTTTGCTTCGCCGACTCATGAGTCATATACGTCTCGTAGAGCTCCTCCGCGACGTCCTCCGGCACTGCGTCGTCCTCATCGGCGGCGGTCTCGTTGCCCTCATCCTCATTCTCGTAGTCGGCCACATTCGCTGTGTTGAGGTTGCGCTTCCACCATCCCCCTTTGTTACCCCGGGCGGCGGGGTTTGTCTCCCAAGGCTTGCGCAGGGCCCTGTCCTGCACAATCGCAGCACGCTGCAACATCTTCAAGTCGTACACATTCCCCACGCTAGCCAAAAGGTTCAGCTCCGAGGCCTCGTCGAGGCCCATTCGGTCCACAAACACCCAGGCACAGGCTATATCTGGTAACCGACATCCACATTCAAGTAGCCTAGCGTACGCTCTGTCGAACTCGCCGCAGTAGTCCCGGATGCTCTGGGAGGGCTTTTTCTTCAGTCTCCTGAAGAACTCCGAAAGGCTCCTCCCGACTTGCGTCACCTGCACGTCCAGGTACCGATCTTTCACCCATTGGGTGAAATACTCCATTCCACTGGGCGAAGCAAGGCGATCGACCTCGAGCCTCTCCGCTTCCACCCAAGCGGGTCCGCTCAGATGCTGGTACAGCACCAAAGCCTGCTGTTCCTTAGCGAGCTTTGTCATACGCTGCCATGCAAGCACCTGACGGAGGTAGGATCTCGCTGAACTTCCCAAATCATCACCGTCGCCTTCTCCACTGAAGCCGGGCACGATCAACTTTTCGGAAGGTCCGCGTCCACCCGCCGTTCCTTGATCAAGCGGCTGAGGGGGTCGCTGATCGCTGCCATCTTCGCTTCCGTGAGAAGGATGGTCGTCGGCGTCTCTGCCTTGATCTCGTCGTGAATCGCCTCGTTCGTGATCTCGCGTTCCCGCCGAGGTGCTCGTCCATGAACCTCCCCAGCTTCCGCGTCTTCCCCATGAGTCGTTGCGACTCCATCGGGCAGCGTCGTGCCATCGGGCGTCACGACCGCTGGGTCGCCATACCCATTCTCCATCTTGGTCATCTGCGTCCCAGTCTTGCCACCCACGCGACTGGTCGTCCTTCTGCCAGTCATCATCGTCATCTTGATGCTCCGTCGCAGCCGCCGGCTCGCCGCCAGTGTTGGTTGCCGCGCCCGAAACATCGTTGTGCCAAACCCCGTCACCGTAGAAGCTAGTCGCGGCCATCGCTCGAGGCCGACTAGAGACAAACAAGACCCCAGAAAAAACACCCCAAAGGACAAACCCTGAGCGCACAGCGCTCCGCTACCAATTTAGAACTGAAAGGAGACCACAGGTCTCAAAAGAGGCAACCCAAGGAAAGACCCTGCCTAAACACAGACACGACCTAAAACCCGAAACCCCCGGGGACCCAGCCTCGTAGTACAGCCGCGGCTTTTCGCGACTGCACAGACTCGTGTGCCTTCCACGGCGACGGTCGTTGGCCTTTCAGCACAAACTAACTGATTTACATTTAGGGTTTAGGGGACTAGGGTGTGTATATATATAATATATATATATATATATACATATATATATATACACACCTTATATATATACATATATATATATATATACACGCTTTGTAGAAGGCCAACCGAGAGAAGGCTAGAACTCTATTCTTGGGCTTAGACCCTATTCAAACTTTTATTCCGCAACTCCAAATCCAGTCCTCCAAGCCCTAACAGAATCTGCCCTCGACCCAAAACCCTCTCAAAATCTTAAACCCTCATTGCCCTAGGAGATGTGCTCAGGGGGGAAAGCAGAGGGTTCTCTTCGTAGCCTCGCGCATAGAGCAATCCCCCCGCGTTAGGATATTCGGGCATTGGAAGATTTCGGCACAGGTGAGATAGACATGACAAGTTCAAGAGCAGCTTATGTGTTTTCTCGCCCTTTCATTCACCATGTTTCAACATGGCATGAGCTCGTCCGAGAAACAGCTAAATTCATACCTCGTGATGCTCTTTCGATTAGTGTCTGACATCCACCACCTGAGCTCGCAAAGATATAAGCTTCCCGTGCCGCAGGCTGCCTTACCTGTAGACTAATCCGGAACCATGAGAGATGGACTAAGAGAAATCGAGCCTTTTCCACCCTTGCCGCCTAATCATTCGCAGGCACTCTGTCAGACATGTCAAACTACCCCAAAAAAGTAGGGTCCCTATAAATTCCAGATTAGGGTTTAGAATAAGAACCTACAAAAAGTAGGGTTTGGTAGGTTAAGGTAGGTTGCAAAGTCGTCGACAGAGAGTTGGAAATCTAGAACTTTGGAGTGTGAACTGAGCATGCAAATCTAGGACCCAGAGTAGGCCCTTATTCCTTTTTTCAAGGTTCAGGTTACCTTATGAACCCCCTTTAAACCAAAAAGGGCGTCCTTTTTATTCCTAGGCTACTCTTAGGTCTAGAAATGCAATCTTTGCCAGGTGCGGTCTGTCGCTGCAGCCGCTGCGGCTGCGGCTTACGGATATGTGGCAGGGAGTGGAGAGCTTTGTTGCGGAGGCCGATCGGGGGGGCGCTTTTGAAGCCGGAACCCTACACGCTAGATTGGGGGGGGGGTCTTCGGAGACACCCAGTCTCGTAGCTTAGTGGTGTAGGATTTTTGGGTTGTGGCTGTTTAGTGTCCAGAGCTTCAGGTTTAGTCTTTCGGCTAACCCTCCGGTTACAGGTACCTGAATAGTAAGGCACTGGGTTACATAGGGTTCCAGTTGCCTATAAGGAGTAGCCGACTATCTAACCCAGTACTGTAGCCTGCCTGCCAGTTTGGTAAGTTTGGGCAGCTGCTGCTTCAGGAAGAACTGCTTGCTACCTACCGTGATGCCGCTGCTTCTGAGAAAGCAGGATACTGACACATTGTCTTGCTAGGTTTCGCGGTTGCCTGAAACTCCTGTGGCTGTCAATCTTGACCCTAGGCCTTAAGTCCCACATGACAGGTCTAAGAGGTGGGTAGTTCTCGAAATTGGAGTCCCTTTTTAGGTCCCCAGAATAGTACGGCACCCTCATTTAAAAATGAACCTCAAAAAGGACCCTAATTTGGAGAAACACCCATGTGTTCTAAAACAGCCATACAGCCCGAAACCCTTTAAGACGCGAAACCCCCAACCCCAAGTCAGGTACAGCGCTGTCTTCTGGACCTCATCACCAAGCCACAAGCGGCCTCCTTGTCGCAGCACCTTGGTGTAAACACATCCCTGCTGCGTTTTAGGGTTTAGGGTTCTGCGATTCAATTCGGTCAGTCTAACTTCGCCCCTAAACCCTAAACTTAGCAAGCTGGTGACTGTCGTACACATCTCAGCTCCATTCCTGATACTTTTACAGGCTAAACCTCCAAACCCTAAGCCCTACAGGTACCGCTAGACCCTACAAGTGGTACCCACTTACCCTAATCCCTAAACCCTAAACCGAAATCCTAAGAGACGAAACCTCACACTCTTATAGCCCTTACCCATAGGCCCCAAAGTAGTTCCTTTTGGGGATTACCTAATAGGATTCTTTATACGAGCCCCCAAAAGGAACCACTTTGGGGCCTTAGGGTAACCCTATAACATCCGGTAGCTGGAGGCTCTCCTTGTCATGTTGGCACCAGTCCCCACCTGGGGTCGACACGTTTGGTTGAGAAGCAATCCTGGGGTTTGAAGTTTGGGATGTTGGGGTCTAGGGCTAGGGTATAATTTCGGCGCATGATGGTAGCATGCTTTGGGGTTTTGTGGGTTTCCAGCACCGCCACCGCCACCACCACAACCGCCGCCGCGGCCACCACCACCACCACCACCACCACCACCACCACCACCACCACCACCACCACCACCACCACCACCACCACCACCACCACCACCACGATTCCTAATGCACAAACTTCACATCCACTAGTCCACCAGTTGTCAATGGAGATGTTGCGGCTGCCTTTGTTGAACCCATCACCCTGGCTGTTCTTAGAACTAGTTGCCGTCGTCGTCGTCCATGTCGGAGTGCGGGTTAACAGAGGTTTCTTCGCGCGAATCCTCGTCACGTACAGCATCCCCAGCAAACTTTTCAGGATTCGCCGTTGGGCTGGCCTGCCAAACGAAGGGCTCCTGCGCTCAGCATGTATGATGATTGGTCTGCAGATGATTTGACATCAACACAAAGGTGCTACGATGCGTTTTGAAGGTTTTCATTTTGCCTTGGAATGCCCTGAGTGAGGCTTCAGGTCAGGTGCACACTCATGATTCGACGAGTCCTCAGCCTTGAAGAAGAAGCAGCAGGATCTGGAGCACTGTGTAGGTTATCAGACATAGTATGGCAACGTGTCGGGCTGAGGTCGTCAGTTCAAATTGTGAGCAGGGGCAAGGATATGAACAGAGCACGTTCGTGTTTGAAAGAAGGCCGGCTAGGCTTGAGCATGTACTAATGCGTTTGTATGCATGTATGCCGCTGGATATAGATGTGCATCTACCTATTGACAAACGTTGGTATACCGTATGCACTTGCATACATAATATGAGCACGCGGCGTGCTGGCATGCTCACCCACACACCCATGCGCAAACACACAAGCATGCATGCTGATGATTGCTGCATGAGCACGAGCATGATGTCAAAAGAGTGTAGACTTGTGTATTTCTTATCAGTTGTTTAGCTATACATATCTCAATGTATTGTACAGCTATATGTTGATGTTGCATTGTCTGCTAACTTGTTTACTCTCTATATCGATATTTAATGACATTTGTAATCACATGATTATAGTTCTGTTCATATTTGCAGTGTACATACATCTACATATGTTGATATGTACAGCTGTATGTATTTGTGTGTTTGTTCGTTTGTTGCGCAGTCTTAATCAATGTATGTGTACAGCTCTCTATCCAAATACATACATAGACATGTATACAAAATGTACAGCGGTATCTGTGCGACCCGACAAGCTAGTCGCCATGTGACTGATCATCAGAGGCGTTTTCGCGGTTGAAGGCTGGAAAACCCGCCCAGGCCTTTGATCGACTGTGCCTGGATCTTTGACAATGCACCCGAGCTCCCAGCGCCGCTGATCCATGCAACTGAGTTTGCCAGGGTCTCGGCCTAGGCTTTTGTTGTCTGCTGGGCCTTCAACATGCGTAGATCTTGTACCCAAAACCGACGCCCCAAACCATCAACTCCAGACACTAAGCCCCAAAGCCCAAACCTTAGACCCCGAACTCAGCATCATTGCGAATCCTAGAGCCTGCTGAGAGCAGGCGACAGGCTAAGGCCCCTTAATTAGCATGACTGGGTTGTCCTTTGGGATCCTTTTAATTTCCCCTACTACTTTGTAGAGAACCATAATAGTAGATATTCTTCAAAGGGCTTAAAGGACAACCCAGATGAAAGACCTTGCCTTTGCTTCGGGACTGCATCGGGTTTAGGGCTTATAGGTTCTGGGATGTTCTAGGGTTTATGACTGAGGTTCTTCAGGGTTTAGGATCAAGGTTCTCTAGGGTTGAGGATTGAGGTGCTTTAAGGTTTACGATTTAGTCTTATAGGGTTCAGGGCCCCTGCTTTGTCCACGTTCTGCCCAGCGCCGGATTCATTTCGTGTGGTCAGCAAGAATCATAAGTACTTAATCTCCTTTCCAACGCAGTTCCGCACTTGCGGATGGCGTGTCAAAGCCGCATGGTGAGTTGAGTCGGCCGTAGGCAGAGCATCCTGGACGCATAACGGTGTGGGTTTGGACAGCTGGCCTAGAATTAGCTCGGCAGCATCGTGTGGGTGTATGTATGTATATGTGTTTACACATATATGTACACATGTGTATATTATGCAGACACACACACACACACTCACATACTGTATACCTGGAGTGCTGATGCACCTACGCCTATGGCGCTCTGTCCCGCATGCATCAGATAAGTCTCGCAAAGATGGCGCAGATTTGCCGAACCCATGTAACTTGATGTATGCATTCCGCCTAGGCTACAAGGAGTTGTAGGGTCATCCGTTTATGAAAACTGTGTCTGCTCAAAACTATGCATTCTTTTTGTGCTGATCGTGTTTGAGGATCCTATCGGCTGGGGTCCCGTATTGTGTAAAGTCATGGTCAGCAACTTGTCCGATTTTTTTCAACCTAAGCCTACCCGAATTACAATTATGGACCCTCATGATCCCCTACCCAGAGGCTCCATAGTAGCATAGTAGTTCCGTTTTGGGGTTCATAGATAGAATCCTACAAGGTAATCCCAAAACGGAGCTACTATGGAGCCTTTGGGTAAAGCCGAAACCCTCTAAACTTCTAAACCCACCCTAGGAAGACCCTGAGCTCCAAAGTGCAAATCCGAACTAGATCCCAAGAGGGCAAGAGCCCGCAATCCTAAGCTATGCCCTCTTCAGCCTGACCTCTCCTTTTCCCCCTAAGCCCTACCGTAACCCTGAATAACCTACCTTTTTTGGGTTCCATATGATGATTTCTTTATATAAGTCCTGAAAAATGTCGGTTCTTTGGGGTCCAGGTAAACCCTAAACCCCTCCTTTGCCCGAAAGAACAAGAGAGAAAAGGAGCAGATCTCCGAAGTCGAAATCCCGGCGGCGGGTGAAGCCGCCGAGCTGCCGGAGCTTAGGTTGTCCAGGTGCGAACTGGCTTCGAGTTTAGGGTTGGACGTTTTGGGTATACAGTAGAAGCCAAAAAGTTGGAAACCCAATAGCCTCAGTCCTTAAGAGTAATGTAGAGGGAATCCCAGCACTATTTGTCCTTAATCCGGTTTCCAACTTTTTGGGGTTTGCTGTAGGGTTTAGGGATGAGAAAGCATGTATTGCGAATGACCTGCAGCTTTGGTTTGTGTAAGCGGAACAAGTCTCCTTCTTGGGGTTGTGTACACCCGCACCGCAGTGCTACTCCTTGTTTCGGAGACAGACGTCTTCATGTTCGTGAGCATGTAAAGGGAACTCCAGAAAGTTGGAATATGGATTAATGGTAGGATCCCCTATAATTTACCTTCAAGGGGTTACGATAATGATATTCCAACTTTCTGGCTTCTACTGTAGGTTGCAGAAGATGATGCCAGGGCTCCCGTTTTGCGTTTAGGGTTTCGGGAGCTTCGCCCTGAAACCTGAAAGCCTAAACTTGTAGTATCCTTAAGGGAGGGGGGTCCAAGGGGGGTATATAGCCTAGTGATCCCTAATCCTCCCTAGTACTCCCTAAGTTCCCTTACAGTCCCCTAAGGATTCCTTATACCCTCCCCCCTTGAACCACCCTCCCTTAAGGATCCTATAATAAACAGGCAGCCGTAGCCCAAAACAGGAGGCAGATCTTGGAGGACCTATGAGACTATAGTACCCTTAAAGCCTTAAAGCCATGTTTAGTTTCTTATAGCAACCTTACTACAGTAGCCTTGTAGCACCACAGGAATTAATTTCCTGTACACTTTTTTGCAACCCTAGACCAGGCGTGGGGATCGGATTCTCGCCGCTCTGCGTGGAAAGCTGCCGGCTGAAGCTGGTGCGCCCACGACAGCTTCGGTGTCGTGCTTCTCAAGTCATGTGTCTAACCATGGTCACGGCTCAAGCTGGTGATGACGTTAATGGTGATGATGATGATGATGATGATGGTGGTGCTGGTGATGACGTTGGTGATGGTGCTGGTTGTGATAGTGATACCAGCAGTAATGCCGATGATGACGGATTTGGCATGATTGCAAGCTGCCGATGATGCTGGGAATCTTTGTTTCGTACTTCACCGAGGCCAATAAACATGTCATAAAGCTTCCAAAACCCTAGACCCTGAACCCTGAACTCTAAAATCCTTTGACCCTATAAACCCCTAACTAAACCCCTTTAACCGCAAAGCATATGCCCACGTAGCCCAAAAGCATGAGGGGCTCAAACAGGTCGACTCCTCGACGAGCTGGATGCTGTGCTCTGCGCCGTTGTTTGCCAGGAGCTTTAGGGCTTAGGGCTTGGTGGGTTAGCGGTTCAGAGTGCGCGTTGGGAGGCTTAGTTCTACAACTAGAAACTGTGGTGTCCTTAAGAATTGTTTTTTGTTTTGTTCATATAAAACCCGACAGAATATTAAAACATACCATTTTCAAAATATGGTTCTAAGGGTGGTGTATGAAAAACCTTAAAATAAACCCTTCAGCCCCAAACCCTAAACTCCGAGCACGCGCAAGGTGAGTGCGACCTGCTCCGTTGGGCTGTGTAGTGACTGCTCAGCGGGACTCCGCAAAGGGCTGGAGGGTGATGGTCAACTCGCAGTTCGGCGGAAAGGTGGTGAGGTGGTCATTCGCGTGGAGCTTTCCTGAAAAGGTGTTCCCCTCCCTCAACCAACCTGGTTTTCTGACACGAACAGCTTAGGAAAAGAGGGCATAAAAAGTAGTAGTAGTAGTAGTAGTAGTAGTAGTAGTAGTAGTAGTAGTAGTAGTAGTAGTAGTAGTAGTAGTAGTAGTAGTAGTAGTAGCAGTCGTAGTCGTAGTAGTAGTAGTAGTAGTAGTAGTAGTAGGAGTACTAGCAGTACTAGTAGTACCAGTAGTACTAGTAGTACTAGTGGTACTAGTAGTACTAGTAGTACTAGTAGTACTAGTAGTACTAGTAGTACTAGTAGTACTAGTAGTACTAGTAGTACTAGTAGTACTAGTAGTCATAGTAAGTAGTAGAAGCACACGCAAGGATACAAGCAGCAGAAGGACAGTCTCGGGCTCAGCCTTGCCGTTCCTTGCAATCTTGGGGACCTTTCTTGGGGTCACATCCGTAGCTGCACAATGTAGCAACCTGATTAAGAAACTCTGGGCCTAAAACCCCAAGATAGCCGGATTCATATAAGGAACCCTATGAAAGGCCCAAGGTTTCTTAATCAGGTTCCTACATTACCCGGTTTAGGGCTCAGAGGGTAGAGTTGAGGGTCTTCCGCCTCCATGGCTAGATGTGTCTTCCTGGCATGCACCAACATTTGTATATACCCAGGACCATGACGACGGCAGTGCCCATCCCTCTTGTTTAGGGTTTAGGGTGTAGGGTTTATGTCCAATAGGGAGGCAGCTTCTCTTGAGAAACAACCGAGATTCAGTTGAATACTTCCTCGCTCATCGTCGTTCTGCAGTCTTTCACAGTTGCCAAGCCGTCCCAGCTTTGTCGGTGTAAACGAAGCAAACGTTGTACGATCGCAGGTCAGGGAAATTGTATTGCTGTGGTCGAACTTCGGGTTTAGAGGGTTTCGGGTTAGCTTTTGGAATGGTTGAGGGTTGAGCGGCTGTCTATTATTTGTACGCAAGCTGGCCGGTCGGGAGGATTGATTGTAACAGCGCATATGAATCTTTGCTGTGGCACTTCATGCCGAATGACTGCGCCGCGGAGTAGCATCAGCCAGCTCTGGTAATCGTCAGGGGTGGGATCTGTGTTTCACATATATTCGCTCCGTAATACTTCGAATACGGTTTTGGGATAGGTTACACTCTTTATGACAAGTATGAACGGCAACCCTTAGAATAGACAAGGAATACCCTTACGAATTACATCGACATTACTTACAGCATGATGGGACTTAGTAAGTAGGGTTACAAGTAAAGTAACTACAGTTATAATACTGATTACCCCAATTAAGGTACTCATTACCCTATACTTACTAAGTCCCATGATCCTCCAAGTAGGCCTACTTACGTTTAAAAATCGCCGGTGCTAAACCCTAAACCCTAAACCCTAACCCTAACCCTAAACCCTAAACCCTAAACCCTAAGCCCGGAGCTGAGGTTGGAGAGCTTCTTGAAGCCTTGCCTCTGCTGCCGTCCTGGTACTGACCTGAGCGGAGATCTTCACTCGCGTACTTGGAGGGTCGGGGGACTTAGTAACTATAAGGGGTTCCTTAAGGGCCCCTTTAAAGGGATCCATAGGGATTCTGTAAGGGTATAGGATTTAGGGTTTAGGGGGACTTAGTAATTGCTTATTTTAGGCACTTATAGGTACCATAACCCCAATGAGGGTCGCTTTCAGGGTACTTATAAGGCTACTTACTACCTACTTACTAAGTGCCCCGACCCTCCAAGTAAGGAGGGATTGTAGTTGAGGGTTTCCTAGGCAGTATTAGGGAGACCCCTCAAAGGGGACCCTCTTGACCCTACTTCTGGCTGTCTTAACAGGGACCTTATTGAGGGGGTCTATATCTCCAAGGGTCCCCCTAATCCTAACTTCTAGGGTTTAGGATGTTTACAGTAGTGTCGCTGCGGTCGTAATTACACGTAGCAAGGCCCTCCCAGAGATAATAATTGCTATGCGGGCTTGAATGTAGAATATGCATAGAATAAAGAGTTAAACTCATGGCCGTATGAAACCTAATGTAGCAAGCCCGATGTGCACCCTAATCCTTATAGACCTTTCAAAGCCCCGCACCAGGTCGACGGAATCGGGGCCGTCCGCAGCCCACGTGCAGGAGTATGCTTGAATCAGTCCGCGGTCAGATGCTGACCCCAGAGAGCCCAATACCCCTTAATTAAGCAATATACCTTAAATTATAAGGGGCTTCATGTTCTGATTTAAGCTATATTCCTTAATTAAGGGGTATTGGAGCCCCCTAAACCCTAAACCCTATAGATCCCTTAAAGATCCCTTAAAGGAACCCTAGGTATTCCTTAATTAAGGGGTATTGGGCTCCCTGGGAAGTTCTTTAAGTCGGGGCCAGGAGTCTGTAAGTTGAGTTCCAGAAAGAGAAATGGGAAATAGGGTTTAGGGTTTAGGGTTTAGGGTTCCTGGGAAATTCCGAAGATAGGGGACCCTAATATGGTACCCTAAGTCGTAGGATCCTTTTTATAAGGACCCCAAAGTAAGGTACCCCTAATTCCCGGAAACTCCCAACTAAAGGTAGCCAGGCATGTTGGACTTAGAGGTCAAGGGATTCGACATCGTTGAGGCTTTCAGCTTTCATGTGATACCCGCAGTCTGCAAGAAAGCCCAGTTAGGCACATGAGGCACAGGACGCGACTGCTGCAAGTTGAAGACTGTGTTCTGCAACTGTTGAGATAACAATCCTGATATCAAAGCCTGAACAATCGGAAATACTGTCCCCCGTTCCTAGAAGAAGATAGTACACAATATGCCGAGATTCGGTTCTAGTTGGCTCCCATCTTGGTCATTGAACCCTAAACACGCCCAAGAAGGAGCTCAAGCGGTACTGGGCCGAAGTACTGCCCGGGTCGGAGGAGCAGGTGCAGGGGCATTTCTGATAAGAGTGAGGTATCACGTACTTCGAAGGCTAACGTTACTCCTAAGCTTAGGGTTCCGGACTACGGCCTTGCTATAATTCTAGAGTATACCCACAAAACCCGTTACAATCAAAAGGCTCCCATATTATAGGGGTGGGAATACTTACATAATATGGGTTCAGGCGTGCTTGCAAGTCTGTACTTGACAGCATCTTTTCCATCTGAATAGATGCGTGCCTGCACTAGATGGCACATCCGAATTATCCCCGTCACTAGTGATGTCCTTGTTCCCGCGTCTGGTACCTTTCAAGCCATCCATGCTATGGTATAGCCCGTGCCAACGCCAACAGCAGAAATGACGGTAGGCACAACAGCAGCAAGACGCGTTTCAACGTTCATACAGAGCTTCGTTTGCATTGGGCCAAGCCTATGTTGACAGTGGACAGTAGCAGTCGGTGTTCGTTTGTTGCCAGCGCCATAATCTTTCACACAGGCTGTCCTACTCAGGTTTTCAGTTCGCCGAGGACCCGAAAGTCCTGTAAAAAAGCACCTAGACCCTCCATCTACCCTCTATTAGACCCTAAATGCCCCTTATTTGGGACCATATACCCCTATTTCAGGGTACAAGGAGGGTCCTGTGGGTTTAGAGTTTAGGGTTTAGGGGTTTAGGGTTTGGGGGTTTCGGGTTTAGGGGTTTAGGGTTTAGGGCTTAGCAAGTTGCTGGACCATGGAAGCCGCTGTTAGGAGCAGAAGCCCGACCCTTGCTGTCTCGTCGAGTGGATTTTCGATCTGCACTCTTGTTCCTTAACTACTATTTGCTTAAGAACACCCAAAAAATGGAAAATATATTCCTTATGGTGGTAATATAGGGATTATTGTTTTTATTTTTTGGGTGTTCCTTTGTATGGGAGTTTCCGAAAATTAGGGCTACCTTATTTTGGGGTCCTTATAATAAGGATCCTATTTAGGCTGCTAATATTTGGGTCCCCTATTTTCGGAAACTCCCATATAGGGGCCTTAGTAATCAGAATAGGGCTTTACTTTGGGGCCCATTATACTATAATTATATATCTAGGAACCCCCAAAATAGTTTCAGGCCCTGATATTGTCTGTTGCTTACGCAGACTCGCTACATTTTTAGATCAAGAGTACAAAGCTGTATCTGGGGGCAGATGCCATGGCATCTGCCTCACTGCCGCCAACGGCAGGGCCTTCTGCCAGCAATTCCTCGAACTTTCGAACGATGATGCCCGAGAGTATGCCTGCGCAAGGGCCTCCAAGCTCCTTGTTCCGCACCACCCTCCCCGACTCGATGCCCTCACCCGGGCAGGCGCAAGGCCGGAGCCCAAGCGGTGCAAGCTTTCCCTCTCAAGGTCCCAGCCCTTTTGCTTCCAATCCTTGTGCTTCCTTCCATTCCCGGGGCCCTCCCTCCCCAGGCCCTGGAGGGCCCAGCCCCATGCAATCGCAGGGCCCCTTCTCCAGCCTGCAAGCACCGCCCTTCCAGACCATGCCCCCACAGAACCCCATGGCCTCCATGGGACCCCCGGGTTCGATGGGACCCCCGGGCCCTGCGCCGGGATCTTTGGGGCCCATGGGTGTGAGCATTCCGGCGCCGGGGGCAGACAACGTGCTTCCCAAGGTTCCCTCACCGTTTTACTTCAGTCGGACTTTTGGGCTTTAGGCCAACTTTAAGGTTTAGGGCCAACGTTTAAGATTAGGATTCAGTATGACTTGGGCTTTATGGTGTAGGGTTTCCTAGGATTTTGAGCTAGAGTGTTTGGGTATGACAGTAGGGCCGAGGGTTGTGATGAAAGCTCACGGCTGAGTTTAGCCTTGTCCTTCCACGAACGTAGGGGTCGGAAGAGTTACCAAATTGTTCCTAAGCGTTTCTTACCGTAACTGCAGTAGTTAGTTTGCTCTTCACCGAAACCCCATTCTAACCATTAGGGCCCCGTCCATTACACCGATTACACCAATATTGTTCCTAAGGGTTCCGTACTCTAACTTTTAAGGCCCCGTCCTTTAGACACATGAGGAGTGCCTGGTGGTGGTCTCCAAGCTGCTCGATGTGCCGGTCGAGACTGGGATCTTTGGTGCGGGTGCGAAGACCTACTTCCTGCGAGTCCTGGATCATAAGAACCTGGGCTTTGGAGTACCGAACTCTTAATACTTTTTTTTTGGGGGGGGACCTGGTATTTAAAGGGGACCATTATGAAATAAAGAGGGGACCATTATGAAATAAAGTTTATGCAGATTTATACACGTTTTTCTCCCTGGTTACTGAAAAGCCCAGGAACACTGAGCTTGTCTCCAGCGATGACATACAAGGCATCTCGACATCCACCACCTCCAAGTAGATTAAAGTATCCTAAACCTCAGTACCGACCTCGGATTTCTACGAAAACCCCTTCGGGGTTTAGGGCTTCGAGGGTTCCGGGTTTGGGACTCCTAAACTTCACGGTTTGGTACGCAGATCTTGCTGATAATCTCGACTCGGCTCAATCAACCCCCCAGAAGTCAAGTTCCTAGTAGTATAGAGTATGTAACCTTCAACCTTTTCCCGTATAATCCCAAAAGTCTAAGCTTTACATCCCCTAGTCTACTGGACAACAAAGAATGGGCGGATCAGGACGGAGAGCTGGTCTTACTTACTGGCAACACGATGCCATCGTACGGCACCGAACGTAGAAGCCTAAATGATCCTAACTAAGTGGTTTGAAGCACGCATTCCTTAGGGTTCCTGTAACAAGACTTAACAAAATGTTGCTATCAACTATCATACACCCTGGAATCCTTCTCTATAATAAAAGCCCCTAAACTAAACCCTGAACCTAAACCTGCCCAAAACCCAGGGCTCTGAACCCTAATGTGCAATCGTCGACAGCATCTTCGCGGAACCAATGGCAGGTTTAAAACTTAGAATTTGAAATTCGGGGTTTGGGGTAATGGCGAGGTGTAAAGCATTTCGGGTATGCATCAGCCATTGCTGTATTGCGTGGAGCAGATACCCTTTAACAGCCGCAGAAGGTCCAGGATATCCAATCACTCTAGATATGAAAAAAAGTAGCCCCTGAGTCTTGAAGCCACCGGACAAGCTTTGAGGATTCACGGTTTAGGGTTTAGGGTTCAGGGTTTAGAGTTTAGGGTTTTTTGGGGTTTTGGTTTTTGGGTTTTAGGGTTTCAATTCCCTGAGCCCCGGAGCCCTTGGACCCGGATCCTGAGCAAATCACAAGCCAAGCCCCGGATCAAAGAAATAAATACTCCAAAAGCCCCCTCAGAAATCTGGGGGTTTAAGGTTTCGGGTTTAGGGATATATGCCTTAAACACTTAGGGTTCCTAATACAACTCGAGGTATATTTTGGGGTCTCTGGCTACAAAATCAGTCCCTGAGCCCTAGGCATGGACGACTTCCACTTGGGAAATGCGCCATCCCAGACGTTTGCCATACCTCCCGACCTGGGCTCAATGAGGCCGGATAGTCTTATGCAGGGGTAATTAAGAATTAGAATAGGGCTCCAAAAAGAAGGGTCTATAAGGGTTACAACAAGGGATCAATAAGGGTACCATAGCGGCCTTCATGGTTAGAACAAGGTTTTGGGGCGCAATATACCATAATTATGACGAGGAACCCCCCAAAAATAGTATAGGTAATTCATTCGGGCCCCTGCATTAGTGTGAATCAGAGTTTTGTGTCTCTGAGAGGGTTTAGGGGTGTAGGGTTTAGGGTTGTTCAGCTGCAGCTGCAAATTGTACATCGTTCAAAATTTCCTGTGCAGAGCAGATGGTTTCTTGAAATTAGGAGTCCCTCCGTATCTCTCACTTTGTCTTTCTCTCTGTGACTCCGTACTTTACGTGTGTGCAGTTGTTTTTGGTTGGTCTTCTATGTGGGAGTTTCCGAAAATAGGGGTACCTCATATTGGGGCTCCTTATCATAATAAGGATCCTACTATTATGGTATTATATGAGGGTCCCCCATTTTCGGAGACCCCCATGTCATTTCGCTGAGTTTGTACAGGGTTTGGTTTTCATTTGGAGCCTGGAGTCAGATGGCGCGTCGATTCTCATTAGCTTAGTGTTTAGGGTTTAGGGATTGGCATGGAAAATCTCCAGGCATCACACAGGCAGAGTATGAAACAGCACCATGAAGAGATGCATCTGCAGCTAGGGCGAAGACGACCTCGCGGACAATCCACGTGGAGGTCTCATTCTCCGGAGTCATGGGAGCCCCGGCATACTTTGCGGCCGGTCGTGGGGCAGTTCTGTAGGTGAAGTATCGAACCATGAGTAACCCTAACTCCTAAACCGTAAATGTCCCTAAATCCTAAACTTTACATCTGGGAGTGCTTGGAACTTGCGCATCTAAGATGGTGCCTGGAATTCCGTATTCGTGAACCCTACAACCAAATCGCTACACAGAGATTTCTCTGAAGAGGGGTCGAAAGAGGGCTATCATAAGGGGTTCCATTGAACCAATGGCTCGTCTACTTCAAGCTTAATAGAGAAGCCGAAAGACCGCTACCAGCATTATTGCTTAGGCGTCCTGCTTGCTGCTATTATACTACAATAACACCTCGAAAGGCCAAGTCGAATCATTAAGGCCCTTATATCACAGTGCTTGTTTCACGCTTGCACCCGCAAGGGTTCGAATTCAATGTATATGTCCGTGCTTCCCTGGTGTTGCCAGGATTACACTAAGGGCCATGTACCTAAATACTTTAGGTCCAATGTACCTATATCAGGAATACTTTAAAGCCCAAGTATATAACTACTATTTGGCTACATGGACCTTCGGTGACCTCCAGGGTTATTGAGGCCCTTAGATAAGGTGACTTGGGTTGCTCCGTTTAGGGTTTCTGAGATGAAGCAACGATAAGATGGCCCGGTCCATGGTTTGCCTGGACCCTAACGACCCTCCTAGGGCTCCATCTTATGATTTCTTTGTGTAAATCCTTGAAAAGTAGGTCATTTGGGGTTAAGGTGGGGCTTAGAGTAAAGGTTTGGGGTTTAGGTTTTAGAGTTAAAGGTTTAGGTTTTAGGCCAGTCGCCTCGCACAGAGTGCACATTCTAAAATCTCAAGATGCTCCGTAGCAGTCTAATGTAGAACCTAAACCAGTAGAAGCATGGTACACCCGAAACCCCATTCCAATTATGAAGGCTCCAATGGTACCAGAAGCGGGTGTAGGATCAAATACCATCCTTGCTTCATCCGCTGAGGAGGAAGCATTATTGGGGCATGCCAGATCAATCGAATGGACCCACGCTCGAAGCAGGTGCGGCGTTGCTTTAGGAGTTAGCAGTTTTGGAAGGGCGAGACCTAGGATCCTTGACATCGATGTCCATGGCACGCTAATTAAGGGTGCGCCCGTCCTCTCAGATCTTTGCGACTCTTGTCTCCGGAGTGCCTACTTGGCTTCCTTTCAATTTCTACAGTCCGCACCCGCGAATTCGTGTGTAGACCATATGATCAAGGGATAGGGTCTAGTTGCAAGATCGGATACATGAGACTCATGAGACTTCGTCGTCAAAGCAGAAGCCGTACAAATTGTCTAGATTTCTGGGGTCTGGCGTGTGTGGACACTATATTTTGGATGTTTAGTCTTTGTCTGCCCTGCCCAGGCTTGGCCCTACGAGATATGTAGGGATGGCGCGGTGGTTTGCGGAATCGAGCTACGCATCGTTGAGGACGCCGTGCAGAACTGCGAGGTGTTGGCAGAGCTCCGCACGCTCTGGCTCCTCTCGCATCGAACCCTAAACCCTAATAGAGCGCAAGAGACATGATTGGAGTAGGGTTTGGGGCTGGAGATGAGTGTGTGTATTCATAAACAACAGAATACGCACATGTATATATATATATATATATATATATATATATATATACACATATGTATATGTATATGCTTGTACATATACACGTACATAGATACGTGCATACATATCATGTATGTACGTATGTACGTATGTATGTATGTATGTATGTTTATGTACAGACAGACACAGACATAAACATGCGCATACGTGCAAATGTATCTGTATATATACATATAATGCATGGTCTCAGCATACAGTCGCTACAGGGGACTATTATTACCGAGCCATATGCTACACTATGCTACACTCTAAGTCTGAAACGCCAGAAAGCCAAAGCCTTGAAACTGGAAGAGCCCGAAACTCTATATCCCTAAACCCGTGAATCCGCTAAGTCCTACAAACCATATTGAAACCTCTAGACCGTAGCTACGCCTTCTAAACACTGAACCACTCAAAAGAAAAGCCCTTGCGAGGATCCCGACATGAGTCAGCTGCCAACCCCTGGCGCGGCCAACGCTTCTGCCAAGGCGTGCGTGGGGCTGCGGAGTCGATGACATGGGAGTTTCAGAAAATTAGGGGTACCTTGTTTTGGGGGTCCTTATAGTTAGGATCCTACTATTTAGGGTCCTATATTAAGCTCCCCTATTGTCGGAAACTCCCAAATGTCTGGGGTTTTCGAGTTGTAGAGCTTAGGATCTGGAGTTCAGGACGTTTGGGTTTTGGGTTTGGGTGTGTCAGGTGGGCCTCAGGGTTTGTAGGGCTGGGCTCGTGTAGGTTTCGGGGTTTATGGCACAGAGTTTGTACGCTTTAGCTTTTGCAGGGTGCGATGGTTGGGAGTTTGGGTTTAGGGCTTTAATTAGGGTTGGGGGCTTGTACGGTTTAGGTACGGGTTCATGGGGTTGACAGCATCAAACTTATGCGTTGGGGCTGCATTCCGTGCGATGTTGTGATACGACTTAGTCTAGGATGCCCAGTAGTATCCTTATTCCTTTTTTGTAGTCCTAGGTTCCTTATAAAGTTACCCAATACCAAAAAGAGAGGCCTTTTTATTCTTAGGTCACTGGGTATCCTAGACTTAGGGATCCTGCCTTGCTGATTCGTTCACGATGTCAACCTTATCTGGATCTCAGCATATGCGAGTCAATAAACCGATAGCCCCTTTCCACCCGCCATAGTCCCTGGAATTCTAAACCCCCAGCCCCCAACCTTTTAAACCTAAGCCCTGAAATAAGCCTAGAGCCCTAAACCCTAAAACCCCCAAAGCCCCCGACCCGAAACTCTAAATCCCTGAAGCCCTAAACCAAACCCTTAAGCCTTTAGCCCTAAAGCCCAAAGCCCTCAACCCTAAAACCCTAAAGCCCCAGTACTCTGGATCCCTGAAAACCCGGTAAGCCTTCAAAGCCACTTGCGTAGCGGGCCGTCGCAAGAGGGTTTTGGAGGTTTTACGGTTTAGGGTTTAGGAGTTTAGGGTTAGGCCTTAGGGTTTAGGGTTCAAAAATTAGTACGACACGACTGTTCCACCAGGGTCCTTGTTATAGACATGATTGCAAGAGTATACCACCCCCAAAAACTGCATTCCCATCAGCAAGCCCTTATCCAACGGCCCGGCCCTACAAGAACTCCCTTAAATCAAAAAAGCCCTTCAGACTTGAACACGTAAGCCCCTAAACCCTAAACTCTAAACCCTAAACTCTAAACCCTAAACCCTAAACCCTAAACTCTAAACCCTAAACCCTAAACCCTAAACCCTAAACCCTAAACTCTAAACCCTAAACCCTAAACCCTCCTTGCACCCTTAAACCCTCAACCCAAAGGTCCCCCCTACCACCCTGGAGGCCACAGGCTCCATCATGGATTCCATGGGTCTGGGCAGGATGCCTCTCGGCTCTTCCGCAGACAGGTGAGGCTTCAGGGTTTAAGGGTAATGGCCCTTGAATAGAGCCCTTATGGTCCGTAATAGTGGGTCTTTGGGGTACATTAGAGGGTAGTTGGGGGGTTTAAGGGCTTAAGGGTTTAAGGATGGGGTTTCGGTTTTCGACCCTTTGTTTTGGAAGGAAAGGATGGTCGAGGTCCCGGAACCCGACGAAATTTGCAAACTGCTTCTAGGGTCCTAGGACATGGGGTGATCCATCCCAAACCCAGACCGCCTTGAGGATTAAGAAAGTAGATCCCCTAATTTGGGGTCCTATACTACTAAGGGTACTTTATAGGAACCCCCATTAAGGGATCTACTTTTTGGATCCTCCCGGGGGTCTGGGAAACCGGGGGCGCGTGGACCTTGCTGCACCTGAGGGTTGGATCGCAATACCTGACCGACAACGAGCTCCTTGGATGAAGACGACAGGTTCCGAACTCATCAATCTTTTCGGGTTGAGGGTTCATGGACCTGGACATAGAGTCAAGGGGAAGCAAGTAGGAAGTCTTTGGTTAAGTTACGTAAGTAAGTAAAGAAGTAGGTACATACGTGTGGACCTGTGGGCCCTGAACCCTACCTTAACTTAACCCTGAATAACCTACCTTTTTAGGGTTCCTTATTATGATTTCTTTGTAGAAGTCCTTAAAAATGTAGGTTCTTCTGGGTTAAGGTAAGCCCTGGTATGATCAGGGCTTCCGAAAGCGACGCGGTGTTACGCAGAGCTAAGATAAACTGACCACAGCCCTGGGATATGGGTTTAGGGCCGGTTTAGGGTTTAGGGCCTTGCTTTGACTTCAGGGTTCAAACTCGAGCGCCTAGGGATTCAACTTTAGAGTTTAGGCTGTAGGTGCAAAAGCTCCAAGCCACATCTGATGCTGGATCTGCCTAGGATGCCCAGTAGTACCCTTTATTCCCTTTTTGTAGTCCTAGGTTTATAAAGTTACCCAATACCAAAAAGAGAGGCCTTTTTATTCTTAGGTTACTGGGTATCCTAGCTGCGGATTCTCCTGAAGGCTGTCACAGCCGGGCGTTTGTTGAGTTATGCACTTCGGAACGCGAAACCGTAAATGCCTTGACGGAAGTTGCAAGCTTTACCCTTCAACCTGCAATCTAACGAACCTTTCCTCATTTTGGCCTGCAAGCTTCTTGTGAAAAGAGGCAGCTGTTGTCGGGCTCGAGTGAAGGTTCAGGGTTTAGGGTTTGGCGTTTCTTTTGAAGCAAGGGTGATCGAGTTGCAACCTCTAGTGAAACCTTCCTGCCTTTCACACTCCAAACCCTGAAAAGTAATCTGAACCCGAAAGCCTAAATTGCTGAGCTCCATCATCCCGAAACCCTACACCCTAAACCCCTAAACCCTTCAAATCCTAAACCCCCTCAGCCCTAAACCTGCAACCCTCAAGCCCTGGACCCTTTTCAGCCCAGGCTGGATGATGTGCACCACGGTGTGAGCAGCATGCTCGAGCTTCATGGAGCCAAGGACTCCGACGCAACACATCTTTTTAGGGGTACTTAGAAATAATTTAAAGTTTTTGGTTATTATAATCCCTAAGAAGCAGCTCAAATCATTGTATTTTTTGCTAGGGTTCTAAGTTCAGTATAGGATCTTAGCCACTCACCAAGGGTCTTGAGTGGGTTGAGGGTTTGGGGTCCTGCTCCTCACCTCTACGTGCGATGTGTGAGACCGCACTCTGCGCATTTGGGGTGCTGGTTCTGCTTCTCGAGACCGGCCAGAATGAGTTTCGGTTGTTCGCTCAGGGAAGAGTTCGTGATGCCGTCAGGCACTGCACCTCGACCTTTGCCGTCTGTATCATCAGCTTGTTTTTGGTTGGTATAACTCTTGACCCAAGCATCATCCTCATCGCCTTCTCAATCAGCATCGCCGTACGTATCGGTTTGTCTTTGCCAACGCCCGAGGTTTTCGACATGCTGGCGATACTGATGATGTCTGCGATATGTTTCTTCGTCCGATGCTGATCATGATCAGGATGCTTGGCCGGATGACCGAGGCCATACTATTGATGCCGACGATCATGATGATGCTGTTGAAGCAGAAGAACGACATGACAAGGATGATGATGATGATGACAATGTTGATGATGATGACAATGTTGATGATGCTGATGATGGCAAGGCTACCGAAGTAATGCGACTATGACGGTGACTGTACTGGTGCTGATGGCTGCCTCCAATCCTCGCATGTACCGAAAGTGCTTTTCAGGACCTGCCGGCTCCACGCACGCGCGGCATGAAGGATGTGGTGGTCACCGCCACCTGCCTGTTTCTTTCTTTGAAGTTTGCCGGAGGTTTTTCTCTACATTCGCATGGCAATACCCGGTTTTCGAATTGAAAATGAGAAACGCAGGCTGTTGCTTAGTTGAACTGGGCCCTCTGATGCCAAAGTAGATACTTTGACAAAGACGTTGTGGCCCATGAGTGTGGGGGTGCGAATGCTAGGGGTTTAGAAGGGGTTTAAGTTTAGACGATCATTGGATCTAGGATTCAGAGCTATAGGGTTCTAGACCATTAATGCAGGGTCTAACCCTAAACCCTAAACTAGGGTTCGGGGCTTCGGTGGATATGTCGGGTCGGATCAAGGTCATGACCGACTCCGGGCGTGAGTTGCGGAAGCTCGGGCTCTTTGAGCGACTTGGCTCATACGCTCATACCTATAGCCCCCATCGTGGCTCCTTCTTTTGGTTTAACTAGTTATATATGTATATAGATATGTTGTGTATTTATACTTCTACTGTTGATAGAACTAGATGAATCAACAAGTATGCATACATGTATGGATATACGTGTGTATATATATATATGTATGTATGTGTATATGTGTATGTATGTGTACATGTATGTGTAGATGTATATGTGTATATGTAAAAGTATGTATACATACATATGCAATTATATATGCATGACCCTACATGTTAACCCCAAAGGGAAATATACGATGCAGACTGTAGGTTGGCTCTGAGGTTCCGGTCAAAGGTTCCCTTAAGGCCTCCTTGAAAGGATCCTGTTTTTGGGGCTTCTGTAAGGGATCCTTCAAGGGATGCTTTAAGGGCTCATTTGAAGGATCCTTTTTTCGGGGCTTCTGTATATTTTAGGGCTTGAGGCTTCGCATGCTTGGCTTTGGAGTTTAAGACTGAGGGGCTTTCGGTGGGAGGGTTTTGCGGTGGAGGGTTTGGGCTTCGGTTCGGAAATTTGGGTGCTGTCGTTTTTTGGTGGTTTCGTACGAAAAACCTGCGTCATGCAGGCCTTGTAGTGGAAGAGGGTCTTAACATTCGGTTCTCTACTATGACTCTTCTTAGTAGTGGTGGGGCTTGTCATCCAAAGGGCTGCGCTCTCTTTGGCATCGGTCTTGAACAGCGGCGAACAACCTAAAGTTTCCGAGTTGGCTTTAACCCATCAGACGAGATTTGCGGGGTCCCTACAAGAGCTTCAAGGAAGGTTCCATACAAGGTTTTGAGGGTTAGGGCCTAAACCCGAAACGCGCTAAACCCCTAAACCCTATATAAACGCCCAAACTACTTATCTGAGGTCGCAGGAGCAGATCGGTCGTCAGCTTACCTCTGTGGACTTCCAGCACACGCGCACCTTCGTCCAGGCAAGGGGGTGGGCTTGTTAGTTGAGTGCCTACTAATGTAGAATCCTAAGTAGTCACTACTGTAATTAGTAGAGTTCCTTCTGTAACTTTCGTAGCATGTTGCCCCGAAACCTCATAATTATAGTATGATGTACCCCCCAAACCTTACCACCGTCTAACTATAGCATATCGCACCCACCCGAGAAGCTTTCAGTCCCCTACATTCGGGTTCACCTCGCAACCCCCCCCCCCCCCCCCCCACACCCAGAGCTGGCCTCAAACGCATGAAGCCTGGTAAGCCCCAAACCCTAGGACTCCAAATGCGTAGTTGTCAAAATTATGGTCCCTTTGTGGGTTTCTATTATAATACGGCACCTATAATGTAGGGTACCCGAATAGCCCAACGTATGTACGATTTATAGACTTTAGACTCCAACGTAGGTACTTTTTGTATACCTGGAGTCGTAGGGAAACCCGAAAATCCTCAACCCCAAGCCGATACGCCACTGAAAGTGGAGTCAACCCGGAACCCCAACACCGATAGCCTCTGCGAGTGGTTAGCTAAGAATAGTATCCCCCTATAGTTCCCAGCACTTGCTGTTGTAGATATAGCTGTAGCTTCAGCTATAGTTACAGTATAGCACGGCATAGCATCGTACAGTAGAACAGAGTCGTATAGCATGGCATGATACAATATAGTACGGGACAGGATAGCATAGTACTCGTCTAGTATAATATAGTAAAATAGTGTATGTTATAGTCTAGCATAGTATATAATAGTATGGTATAGCCCTGCCCCCTTCTAACCCTAAACCCTAAACCCCTAACCCCTAAACCCCTAAACCCCTAACTCCTAGACTAAACCCCCAAAACCCATGAAACCCCAACCCGCCCTGTACCTTGCGGCCTTGACAGGCTCCGCTTCGCTTCGGAGGCGATGCCCAAGAAGGATCCTCGGACTCGCGGGTTCCGCTTTAGGGGTTTAGGGGTTTAGTGTCTTCGGGTCCTATAAGGCCTAAGGGTTTAGGGTTTTAGGGGTTTAGGGTTTGTTCAGGGTTTGTGGGTTCATAGCTTCGTTCATCTGCCTTCTGCAAGGCTTTAATAGGGTTTTGACAGCCCTACTAGGGTTTTAACACGGCAATACAGAGATGTTCTATGGGTTGCGTTAGACTCCCGTGTGATGGACTTTTTCATCTGACTTATCTAGAAGATCCGCTTTGGCAGAAGGCATCACAATGCTGGTGGTAAGAGCCTGGAGCGGAAGCCTTTGGCCTTGGTCATGATAGTTTCAGGAATGTAGTGTAGTAGAAGTAACTTGGCAGGTGTGTTAGGTAGCGCGACAGCTCTTATGGTTGTGCTACCCGGTGCCTTACCCCTCTGCCTTTGCGCAGAGCTACACTGCGCTCTGCCTCCCAAAACATACATGGCGATTGATGGCAACTGATATTGCTTGCACTGCAAGTGCTTCAACTTAGCTGGCAATTCCGTTGGAAGTGAGTTTGACCTAGCACAAAATCCACAATGGAGTGTCCTTTGGCAAGTGCTGTCATGAACAAAAGCCGGCCACCTCATTCCACCGGACGATGCTGCATCATTGTTTCCCAAAGGGTCCTATGTACTGTTACGGGGAATACTTCCCTAAGTCATAATAGTATTTCCAAATATGGAAACCCTACATTCTACTATATCGGTACATAGGCCCCTTTGGGTTTGTGTCTTTCTTCAGGGCGAGGACTGGCTCACGATATGTTTCTCATGTTGCTCACACCAAAGGGGAAAAGGAGGGACCCTTAATAAGGACCCCGAGGTATATACCCTTAAGATAGCTTGCGAACGGACTGCGATGCCTTGTCAAGTTCTAAGGTGTCACTATAAGAGCTGTGAGCAAGACCGTGTAAAGTACAAGAGAAGGGGGCACGCTACGCGTCCCTCGACTCTAAGGGGGCACGCTACGCGTCCCTCATCTTTACCTTTCTATGTGACCGCCCACGCAACGTTTGGCTCAAGTCAATGCCCATAGCTAAGTGCTATAAGTGTCTTCTATCCTGAGCAATCAGAGCTATCCCGTTGCACAGACGAACCGCCGCCGGCAGTGAGTGCAAAAGGAACGGCCGCCGGTTCTGCCTGCATAGGATTGCACGTGTGGAAGTGTAAGAGAGACAGGGTCCAGTCTGTGGAGAGTGCAAGCCAGCCACACCTACATTCATTACAGCTCTGGTGGGGAGAGCAGCAACCTAGTCGAGATCAATTCCCCACGCAGGTTATCAGCCGTACGCGGCTCTGCCTTTCTACAGCAACGACTACTTGATCTACTACGACCACAATGAACTCGGGATCAAGCCAAGATACGACAATGACTTTCGGTGCCGATGTGGCAGCGCCAGCCGTTGGTGAGTCAACAGCTGATGACACAGTGGTGCAATCCGTTGATAGCTCCACGGAAGATGACAAAGGTCAATCTTCTGCGCTTGCCATTGCAAAGGCAGTTCCCAAGGTGAAAGCAAAGAGTCTACCAAGAGCATCTACGCCTTCGCGTCCGACATCCACAGGTTCGAGGACGGGCAAGGCTCCCGAACGACGAGCCGAAGCGTCTGGTTTTCAGGCACCTCGGACTACGTCCAGGGCCAAGGACAAAGGAGTGAAGACCTTGGAAAAGAAGTCGAGACCATCATCTTCGAGAAGCTCTTCAGCACGATCGAGGACTTCGGCTACTCGTGGGCGTGACAAATCCATGACTTGGAATCGGATGGTTACCAATCAACCACGTGATGCTGACGATCTGGATATGACTCTGGACACTATCCCAGCACGTGGTGATGCGTCATCGGTGACCACGCCAGCCATAGCCGATGGTCCGAATGCCTATCAGGAACTGACGATTTCGCAACAGCTCGAAGCATCTAACCTTGCGCAGCAGATGTACTATCGCAGTCAGATGCAAGAGTACGAAGGAGTTGTTCAGACCCTGATGGACAAGATCAAGGAGATGCAACAAGAAGATGAAGGATCTGGAATTCGCATTGAAGAATTGGAACGACAACGTGACCATGCATGCTTAGCCATGAGGCACATCAACAATGTCAATCAGGAGATGAAGCGAGACTATGAAACAGCTTTGTTTCGCATGGATGAACAGAACTCTGCTCAACAACGTCAAGCACATGCCGTTGCCGAGGAGTTAGCTCAACAGCTACACGTGTTCCGCACGGAGGCAGCCACTAACTTTGTGCAGTTGGAGGCAAGAGCGCAAGGCGATGGTGAGCTTATGGCACGTGAGTATGAGCGTCTGACTCATGAACTTCATGAACATGCCAGAGAGAACTTGGTCCTCCGGTCAAACACAGCAAGTTCGGAACAAGCCTTACAAGCAATGCAGGAACGATTCCACTTGGTCAAGAACCAGGAGTTGCGGGCCGTGAACGAGATCCAAGGGCTAGCTGGAAACAGCGCAGCCATTGATCAAGAACGATTTCGGCTTCGCGAACGTCTTGGCGAAGAAGAAGAGTACCGCAAAATGGCTGTGAAGAGGATGCAAGAAGCAGAGGACCGTCTTCATCAGAATGAAGATCATGCAAGGCGATCATTGCCTACCTTGCACGACGAGCTGAGTGAACTCAGGAAAACGCTCAAAGCACAAGAAGATCTTCAAGCGAGGACACGCAGCGAATTGGAGGCAGCGCGGAACTCCAACTATGGAGGAGCGACACGGCCTTCAAGCATGCCCATGTCTTCGAGGACTACTGAGTCTGGCTGGGAGCACGTAGGAAAGGAAGTAGTGCCTGCATTTTCCGTAGGAGGTGAGGTACGATCCCCTGAAATACGGTCCCCAAGTCAAGTTAGTCCAGTCGCCAAAGAGAAGTTCGCATTCTCGGAATCGGACAAGGACAAGAACCTTGTGATGGATGGAATTCCATTCACCGGTGGAAACTTCTTCACTGGCCGCAATTCAATGCCAATCGTGGCGGATGCAATGCCCGAGCACTACGTGCCAGGTATTAGCAGCCCAGCACTTGCGCGTTCCACGCCTAGTGCAGCCACTTTGTTCGGCATACCAAGCGGATTTCATGGGAAAAGTGATGCGGCAGCCGTGCGTGACCGACAGCTACGCGAACTCTTGGAGGATCGCGGGATGTTGGGATCGAAGTCCACAGCATCTGCCAGCTCCTCAAGACCTGTTGGTGTCGACGGTATCACCGCATCTACGAAGGGCAACGACCTCATCGGTCCCCCTATTGCCTATGACGATTCCATTCATGAAGCAAGGAGACGTCAGATCGAGAAAGAGGTCGCGGAACGGTACGAGGAGAAGATTGCCGATCTGCGAAGCGAAGTACTCAAGGCCCAGAAAGCCGAACAACGTCTCAGAGCTGATCGTGATGAGTGGAGATTATTCGCTGAAACGATTCAGGAGGATAATGGAGACGATGACGGTGACGAAGCTGGCGACGAGAATGAAGATGGAGAGCATGATGAAGGAACCGGCACGGGGTATGACCCTCCTGACCCGCCTGATGATGATGATGATAAGAAGAAAAGCGGTGGAGGCAAACCTGAATCGGATCCTGGATCTCATGCGCGTGATCCTGATGGAGACGCAGATCCTGAAGTCACGGAAGTGAGAATTTCCAGGAGGGAGGCCGACAAAGTGACCGTACCTCCATGGCCTACTCTCACTCACCTCAACAACTGGCGATCCGTATGCACGGCGAATGTCTTAGGAGCATCAGCCGATCCAAATCATGAGGATTGGATGTTATGGCTGGCACCAGCATTCAACCCATTCCCTGATGTCGAAGCACTGAACGATTCAGGACACAAGAAGTTTAAGAGCGTAGACGTCAAATTGGGGATCGCAATGGTCGCAATGCTACGTGCTGGTGGTGACAAATCTGCTGACCTGTACCTGGAGGTGAACCGGAAGGCCAACGATTACATCAGCAGGCCCGAAGGGAAGATCATCAAAGGACGACAAATCATTGCGATGATGTATGAAAGCTTTCGAACGCATGATCGTCTCGACATGATCATCACTCTCGAATATCTGGTGAAGCTCCAGTACCAAGGCGACAACAAGCTTCATACGTTCAAGCAGACGTGGTTGGAAGTTCTGGGACGGATGAGGCCAGAAGACATACCATCCAAAACAGCTCTCCGTGATTGCTTGTACAGCAAGATCAAGGACTCGCCCGCAATGAAGATGGAGTTGGGCATGCACTACGAACACTTGCCCTACAATCATGAAGACCGATCGTACGACAATCTGATGAAGATCATTGACCGTACCATCATGCGGAGACGAGAACAATCAAATCTCACTCAGACCCAAATTGGCTTGCGCCAGATGCTTGAGGGCAAGGATTTGCTTGCTGCACCGGCCAAGGTACCTGAGAAACCAACGCCTAACGCAGCTCCATCCGCAAAGGTCAAGGCTTCGCCGACCAAGCCGGATAAAGCAACACCTGTACTACCTCAAAGCAAAGCGAAGAGTCATGCGAAGACCAAGCCAAAACCCAAGAAGAAAACGAGGAGTGAGTCAGCGGACAACAGAGGCGATAAGAGCAAGAAGCAAATCCGCTGCAAGTTCCATTTCACAGATGCAGGGTGTCGAAATGGTGACAAGTGCCCATTCAGTCACTCGAAGAAGACTCCAGAGCGACCCTTTACGCCGAGGACGAGAACTCCAAGTCCATCTGGAGGAGGAGGAAACAGGATATGCTACTCGTTCAAGAACACAGGCTCGTGCTCAAGAGAGAATTGTCCTTTCAAGCATGAGGCAGCAGCTACCCCAGCTCCGGAACCAAAGGCAAAAGCTAAAGCCAAATCCGAAGCAAAGGCAGCTCCAGCGAAGCCGAATGCCAAGGCCAAGGCGCTCCCTGCGGCACCCGCCATCAGATTGTGCCGAAGGTGGAATCCATCAGCCCCGGCGATATGGAAGCGATCTTCAAGACAAGATGAGGAGGAGTCAGATTGCCCATCCGTTGACAGCGACGCTGATTCGGATTGTTCAACAGACGACGAATCCTCGGGACCGACTACGTCGACCCGAAAAGGGATCAAGCGTAATGTGACATTCGCCGATGACGTGAAGTTCATTTCTTCGTGTCCTAGAAGATCGAAGAAGGACAAAGAGCGGAAGGTGAAGTACGTCGACATGGAAGCGCTTGTCAACGATGAGGATCGCGCCGTGAATTTGGAATTCGCCAAGCACAAAGCGAGATTGAGGGCACAGATTATGAGAGACATGGTTGACGACGATGATGATCAATGTGGAGATCGAGTTTCATTCGTGCGAATCCCAGGAACGTCTCGGGTGGAGGAAGTCTCCTTCTACGACGGTGAGGATTCCATCGTTGAGCGTGAACTCGATGCTGCACACAGCAAGCGGATCATCAATCAAGGTGTATGCAAATGCATGGTTCAACCAGTCATCCTCAAGAAGAAGATCAAGTTTCTCATGGACACTGGGTGTGGCCACGACCTCATATCTCAGAAGAAGATCGAGAAGCATAGTCTCGAGACACTCGTGACTCCAGAGCCCATATCATTTCAGACAGCAAATGGAATCACCGATACCGATCTCGTGTCGAATTTCCAGACTGAGTCGTTCGAGGAACCGATCAACGCTTACGTGTTGGACGACACACCATCGGTGCTTTCCATAGGCAAGAGATGCATGAACTTCAACTACGGGTTTGTGTGGCCACCCGGAAGGGAACCATTCATGATCAACCCGCAGGGCAAGAGGATATCTCTGTTCGTGAACGGTGACATCCCGTACATTCGCGCCGGGAGTTCCAAGTCACTTGTTCATGATGATCCGGAGGCCAAGGCGATCACCGAAATCTTCAAGAGTGTGCTAACCGCAGGCGACGTTGACGTCAGCGTCGCAGCTGCCGCCGAAGCTGCACCGAGCGAGGTTGAAGCAGAAGAAGAAGGTGACGATCATGAACGACCTCCTGATCCTGAACCCCAAGAACCTCCTATAGAAGAAGTGCCAGAGTCCGAGGCCGGACGACCTCCGGACGACGACGAAGGAAAAGGAGTGGGTGAAATTCCATTGGACGGTGACGATGAGGTGATCATTGATGTGGAAGGCGACGGTGCGCCGAGCCGCAAGGCCAGAGTCGGAACACTTAAAGCCGAAGCCAAGACGTTGGCACATCTGTGTACTCATCGCTACCGCAACCCATATTGCGAATCGTGCATACGCGCGAAGATGAAGCACTTGCGGACACAACGAGGTGCGTTTCAACGTGTGATCAAACACTGGGGAGATCTTGTGACGTTCGACTTCCTCGATATGCGCAAGGCCGCCGAAGCAGGTATCGGACTCGATGATGGAGCACGTGAAGTTCTAGTCATCAGAGACATCGCCACCAAAATGATCGCAGCGATTCCCACGGCTTCAAGGAGCACTGACGAGGTCGTCATGGCCATCAGACGCCTAATGGGAAGACGCAAGATTCATATGGCATATAGTGATGAAGCACCAGAGTTCGATTCAGCTATGGCGCAGTTGAAAATCGTGATAGATCATTCCCTTCCAGGGAAACCCAGTAACAACTCACTCGCTGAACGATCAAATCAAGAAGTGATCAACACGGTCGCAGCATCCATGCTACATGCCGGATTACCCGCCCAATACTGGTCGTTTGCGCTGAATTGCGTGATGCAGAACCTCAACATCGAAGATGTGGAGGGCGACGGTGATTCAGCATGGAAACGTATGACTGGAAAGGACTTCGAGGGAAAAGCCATACCCTTTGGGGCCAAAGTCTTCTTCAAGCCTACGGATACAAGGCCGAAGACATATGGCAACAAGTTCGATCCAAAGGGGATCCCAGGCATTTTCGCCGGATACATCATCACTGCTGGTCAAGGATGGTCCAAGAAGTATCGCGTGTGGGACATGAAGGAATTTGCCAATGCGAACTTGTCAATGGACGCATCTGTTCCCAGAAAGTTGATGAGACCGTACGAGACAGAAGTTATCTACTTCCCAGAGGAGATAACGTTTCCCCTGAAAGCCGAGTACGAGAGGATGAACTCAACCATTGAGGGACTAAGGGACAACGTTGACCTTGCTGGCAAGGAGATAAAAGACGTCGATGACGGGGATGACGGTCCGCCTGGAGGAAATGGTGGCAACGAGGGTGATGATGATCAAGATGGTCTTCTTCCTCCACCGGATCCCGGAGAAGATCCTGACCTACAGGACATAGATCCATCTGACGTAGAGACGGAACCGTCTGGCGAAGTCTTCAAGTCAGCAGAACATGAAGCTATTGATGCTATAGGAGACAAAAGACTCGAAGAACTAGACGAAGAGCTAGGTCTACGTGCAGCACCGCCTCCTTCTGAACCAAAGGTCACTGGAAAAGATCGACGATCGCCCCGCGAAGTCGGTCCAACCGGTAGACTCATCCCCGAAGGAGACATCGAAGAACCTGGAGAGATTATCAAGATCTTGAAAGAAAAGAAGTTGGCTCCCGAGGAGATTGAACATTGGAGTACGGGGAAGAAAGGGGACGGCATTGTATATCTCACCGACGATGGTGAAGCCTGCAAGATCGACAAAAGGGGAGTTCCGTACAAGATCCGAAGTGATGGTCGACGAACACTTCCTACACGGCGACCTATCCATTCCTATTCTCCGGAAGCATGGAAGAAAATGAGTGAAGCGGAGAAGAAGGCAGCGTACAAGAAGGAAAAGCGAGACAAAGCTCGAGTTGCCAAGAAAGACCGGAAGAAGGCTGTGATAGGGAAGAAGATAGTCACCAAGATTTTGGACAACATGATCTTTCCCAAGATTGTTCCATGTGAAGAAATCGATCTGCAACTCAACGTGCCCATTGATGACGACGATGGATGGTCCTGGGCACAATCCTATGTGGATCAATACACACAAGAACAATTCTTGGCGGACGTCGTGCCGGCTGTTCCGGCACACATGGTCATGGATGACAACTGGATTCCGTCTATGCCGTGTACGACTTCTCACAGAAACGTACATCGGGAAAAGAATCAGGCAGGAGGATCATGCTTCAATGCCATGGTCACTCGACCCGTCACACGCAAGGAGATGGTCAACAACCCCAAGGCCATGGAAGCTTTCATGAAAGAATGGAAGGGATTGTGGGACCAAGAGGTGTTTGATTTCTCAACTACGCGTGAATATGACGACGTCGTCGCTGAGGCAAAGAAGAAAGGTGAGAAAGTACATATGGCGCGAGTACATGGACTGATATACGAGAAGAACTATCAGCTCAAAGAGGACGATCCTGCCAGGAAGTTCAAAGGGCGAGGTGTACTACTCGGTGATCAGGTCAAAGACCAGAACATGGAAGCCGCATTGTTTCAGGATTTGGGGAATTCCCCGGCTACGTTTGACGCCTCACGGTGGGCAGATTATTACGGATGCCTTCCTGGCAACGATGTCCAGATGGCGGATGCTATCCAAGCATACATTCAGGCGAGACTATCGGGAACTCCATGTTGGGTTGAACTGCCTGATGAAGCCTGGCATCCATCTGCGAAACGGCATAAATTCCGTAGGCCTGTGTGCCGCCTGATCAAAGCTCTGTACGGACATCCTGACGCAGGAACCATGTGGGAACAACATTGCCACACCGCGGTACAGAAAGTAGGATTCAAGCCGATTGGCGACGAATGGCCATCATTGTATTTCCACCCGCAAATGAAGCTCTTACTTGTCATCTACGTGGATGATCTCAAGATGGCAGGACCCAAAGAGAATCTACCCAAGGGTTGGGACATGCTGCGCCAAGAACTTCGATTGGAAGAAGAAACGCCGCTGGGCTTGTATCTGGGTTGTCGCATCTCCAAGGGCGAGGCAACGTTGCATGACAAAACGAAGGTGCAGACCGTTACCTACGACATGGAGACGTACCTGGACATGACAGTCAAGAAGTACTGCGACGTGACTGGGTTCGATCCGACAAAATTCAAGACGGTACCATCGCCGAGTCCGGCTGAGGAGACTAAGAATCACCCAGCTCGCGCTCCGGCACAGTCAGGTAAAAGCCATCGATGCACGTGGTGTGGACACACCATGCCTGTTGATAAGGATGGTCGGCTTGTTCCGCCTCCACCTATTCCCAAGGCGCCAGAGGAAGAGGAGATCAACGAGGCTAATCGCGGCGCACTTGCTCCGCAGGCAGCAAGCATTCTCATGAAATTGCTTTATGCCGCGCGCATTTGCCGCTTTGATCTTCTGCGCAGTATCAACAATCTCGCACGCAAGATCACGAAATGGACCAAGAAGGAGGATGCTCTTCTTCATCATCTCATGGCCTATGTGCACCAGTCCAAACATCACATGATGATTGGATGGGTCGGGAACTCCTTGGAGGACTCGTCCATCGGGCTGTTTGCAGATGCGGACTATGCAGGTTGTGGAGAAAGTTTGAAATCTACCTCCGGTGCTCATTTGCACATTCAAGGTTCTCACACAAGATTTCCCTTGGCGGGACTTAGCAAAAGGCAGGGGTGCTTGAGTCATTCCACACCTGAGGCCGAGATTGTCGCGGCCGACTTTGCCATGTCACGTCTTGGATTGCCTGCTATCACGTTGTGGCAGCAGCTTGGGGGGCAAGACCCCAACTTCGTCTTTTATGACGACAACCAGACCATGATCGGGGTGATTCGCACGGGCAAGAATCCGACTATGCGTCACTTGGAACGTACCCACGGCATCTGCATTGGTTGGATGCATTCTATCTTTCAGGAAGGTTACGTTTCTCTTGCCTATGAGGTCACTGCCAAGATGTCCGCGGACATACACACCAAGTCGTTCAAGGATTCTGTGTCCTGGACACATGCGTGTCAGCTCATCAACATTTTTCCGCCGGCTCTCATTGGCTCCCAAGAGATTATGGATCTGATGCGCCTACTCATACCCAAAGTACGGATGAGAAGGGTCAGCAGCACTACTCGTTCAAGAGCGAGGTGCCTTGTTTTCCTTACACGCAGACGCCGATCCTCCCTCAGGTGTTGTATCGCGCTGGATTGTCGAGTAAGGAAGGCTTGCAAGAACATGACAGTGTGGACCCCATCCTGGTTGTCAAGTTCCCGCGCATGTTGCGGGGGCCGCCTTCCGCGTTGCCGCCTGGTCGTTACCTTCGGTCGACTTGGATTCTTCGTGAAGGGCAGTGGCACCAGATGGAGGACCGTGCTGCTATCCTTGATCAACCGGGCAAGTTCGACCGCTATGTGGAGCGTGCTGTGTTTCAGTACCATCCGGTCCGGGGGCATTTGCGCCCCGCAGCTATTGCGGACGTCCTTGCGCCGCCGTTTTTGCCTCCTCCTGAACCGCCTTTGGGCCAGTCTTATGTGCGCGCCCTGCCCGCCAAATGGCGAGCGGTGGTTGTCACACTGGCGCGTGCCATCCATGGGGGGTACCAGGGCTTTACATTGCCTCTTTGTTTCAACGGCCAGTCCAAAAGTCAAGCCTCTCAATTCGGTTATGACCAATGGTCGTCAGTGTACGAGGATGTATGGCATGATGCGGCTGAACAGAAAAGGGAATATCAAGGATATGATGGAGCAATTGTGCCTCACGTGGTCAATTTCGCCGAAAACAAACCCAAGGAGGGCCTGGTGATCCAATTCCTCGACCACGATGGAGGGTTGGTCCATACCTACAAGAATCCTTACAGCCGGTGGAAGTACCGTATCACTATCAAAGATGCTCCAAAAGCAGTGACGGTGTGGACATTGGTAGGGGTCGATGAGGAGAACTGGTGGAATGAGTATGCTCCAGGCAAGGATTGCATTGCGCAGCATGCTCCCGATTCTCGCTACGACCCTGGGCTGCAAGTCAATGTTCTGAGTATGGGGCGAGAAGTTGACGACGCCATGTGCGCCTACCTCTTCGATGTGGTGGAAGCAAGGAAAAGCAACCCTAACTCCGTGATCTTCATTGGTGCAGGGGTGTTAGGCAAGAATTCGTGGCTGAGTCGGAAAATCGCTGACAACCCTGAAAGGGCCAAATTGCGGACAGACTACCCATGGGGGGAGGTCGTCCAAAGAAGTGCGCGCAGAGCGGCATCATGGGGGTTCCAAATCATCATCGAAGTACCTCCTCGAGTACCAGTCCAGGAAACCAAGCAGTACAAGGGACTTCAGGAAGATGCCATGTGGAAGAGCATCAAGATCCAAGGATGCACTGACGGGCAACGTTATACCTTTCGGGATCCTGTATCTCCCGGAACCGCCGTCGAGCTCGGCTACTGCAAGGATGAATGGGAGTACATTGCCGCAAACGTCGCGTTGCATCCTAAGTCGTCTGACGTGTGCTCGTCCAAACATTTGCACATGACCGATTCGGACGCTAAGGATCGATCTGATAAATGCGAGTTGACTAGCCAAATCTCCAGGAGATTGCTTAAAGCCTTGAAATTTCAGGCAACGGGCGATGGGAGATTGGTAGCCATGCCGTCGAAGGCTGGTGGACGAAAGCCTGACCGCATGATCGTTGACCTATGTGGCTTGGGCAATGGCTACGCCGTGCCTAAGTCCACTAAGGGATGCGCTCGCATAACTTGCAAGGAGCTGTTTGGCTCTAAGGCCGATGAGGACAGCCTTATCGGTGCAATGAAGGATGCGTGCCGGAATGACCTGCGCACACCTGTGCTATTCGTGGCATCGCTTTTGCGATCAGGTGCTGGTCCTGGAAGTAGTGAAGGGGCTTGCGTGGGGGGTGAGAAACGTTCCGGTGGGAAGTACAAGGTTTTCAGAAGTGTCTTGAAATCTCTCAAACGCCTGCTGAAGAAGTGTGCGGAATTTTCCGACGTCTATTTTTCGCTTGACATGCCTTCTTCATGTTCATGTTGGTCTTGGCCAGAGTTGCATGCTCTTGTTTCAAGTGGCAAGGTGACGAAGGTTAAGGTTGATGATCATGTTGGTGCTGGTGGCGATGGTGGTGGACGCAGGATCATGTTCTCTAACATGCCTGAAGCGGATCGTTTGATGGTGAGACTGGATGATTGCTTGGACCATGAATCGAAGAGCAGTTTGTTGCAGCGCATTGATGTTTCATGGCGGTCGATTGCGAGGAATGTTCGCAGCCTTGTTCGAGCTAATGTCAGTGTCAGTCACGATGCACA
>CAJNDT010005848.1:168976-197988 GCA_905221615.1 Symbiodinium sp. CCMP2592 | reverse complement strand
CTTCAAGCCTACGGATACAAGGCCGAAGACATATGGCAACAAGTTCGATCCAAAGGGGATCCCAGGCATGTTCGCCGGATACATCATCACTGCTGGTCAAGGATGGTCCAAGAAGTATCGCGTGTGGGACATGAAGGAATTTGCCAATGCGAACTTGTCAATGGACGCATCTGTTCCCAGGAAGTTGATGAGGCCGTACGAGACAGAAGTTATCTACTTCCCAGAGGAGATAACGTTTCCCCTGAAAGCCGAGTACGAGAGGATGAACTCGACAATTGAGGGACTAAGGGACAACGTCGACCTTGCTGGCAAGGAGATAAAAGACGTCGATGACGGGGATGACGGTCCGCCTGGAGGAAATGGTGGCAACGGGGATGATGATGATCAAGATGGTCTTCTTCCTCCACCGGATCCCGGAGAAGATCCCGACTTACAGGACATAGATCCATCTGACATAGAGACGGAACCGTCTGGCGAAGTCTTCAAGTCAGCAGAACATGAAGCTATTGATGCTATAGGAGACAAAAGACTCGAAGAACTAGACGAAGAACTAGGTCTACGTGCAGCACCGCCTCCTTCTGAACCAAAGGTCACTGGAAAAGATCGACGATCGCCCCGCGAAGTCGGTCCCACCGGTAGACTCATCCCCGAAGGAGACATCGAAGAACCTGGAGAGATTATCAAGAGCTTGAAGGAAAAGAAGTTGGCTCCCGAGGAGATTGAACATTGGAGTACGGGGAAGAAAGGGGACGGCATTGTATATCTCACCGACGATGGTGAAGCCTGCAAGATCGACAAAAGGGGAGTTCCGTACAATATCCGAAGTGATGGTCGACGAACACTTCCTACACGGCGACCTATCCATTCCTATTCTCCGGAAGCATGGAAGAAAATGAGCGAAGCGGAGAAGAAGGCAGCGTACAAGAAAGAAAAGCGAGACAAAGCTCGAGTTGCCAAGAAGGACCGGAAGAAGGCTGCGATAGGGAGGAAAATAGTCACCAAGATTTTGGACAACATGATCTTTCCCAAGATTGTTCCATGTGAAGAAATTGATCTGCAACTCAACGTGTCCATTGACGACGACGATGGATGGTCCTGGGCACAATCCTATGTGGATCAATACACACAATAACAATTCTTGGCAGACGTCGTGCCGGCCGTTCCGGCACACATGGTCATGGATGACAACTGGATTCCGTCTATGCCGTGTACGACTTCTCACAGAAACGTACATCGGTAAAAGAATCAGGCAGGAGGATCATGCTTCAATGCCATGGTCACTCGACCCGTCACACGCAAGGAGATGGTCAACAACCCCAAGGCCATGGAAGCTTTCATGAAAGAATGGAAGGGATTGTGGGACCAAGAGGTGTTTGATTTCTCAACTACGCGTGAATATGACGACGTCGTCTCTGAGGCAAAGAAGAAAGGTGAGAAAGTACATATGGCGCGAGTACATGGACTGATATACGAGAAGAACTATCAGCTCAAAGAGGACGATCCTGCCAGGAAGTTCAAAGGGCGAGGTGTACTACTCGGTGATCAGGTCAAAGACCAGAACATGGAAGCCGCATTGTTTCAGGATTTTGGGAATTCCCCGGCTACGTTTGACGCCTCACGGTGGGCAGATTATTACGGATGCCTTCCTGGCAACGATGTCCAGATGGCGGATGCTATCCAAGCATACATTCAGGCGAGACTATCGGGAACTCCATGTTGGGTTGAACTGCCTGATGAAGCATGGCATCCATCTGCGAAACGGCATAAATTCCGTATGCCTGTGTGCCGCCTGATCAAAGCTCTGTACGGACATCCTGACGCAGGAACCATGTGGGAACAACATTGCCACACCGCGGTACAGAAAGTAGGATTCAAGCCAATTGGCGACGAATGGCCATCATTGTATTTCCACCCGCAAATGAAGCTCTTACTTGTCATCTACGTGGATGATCTCAAGATGGCAGGACCCAAAGAGAATCTACCCAAGGGCTGGGACATGCTGCGCCAAGAACTCCGATTGGAAGAAGAAACGCCACTGGGTTTGTATCTGGGTTGTCGCATCTCCCAGGGCGAGGCAACGTTGCATGACAAAACGAAGGTGCAGACCGTTACCTACGACATGGAGACGTACCTGGACATGACAGTCAAGAAGTACTGCGACGTGACTGGGTTCGATCCGACAAAATTCAAGACGGTACCATCGCCGAGTCCGGCTGAGGAGACTAAGAATCACCCAGCTCGCGCTCCGGCACAGTCAGGCAAAAGCCATCGATGCACGTGGTGCGGACACACCATGCCTGTTGATAAGGACGGTCGGCTTGTTCCGCCTCCACCTATTCCCAAGGCGCCAGAGGAAGAGGAGATCAACGAGGCTAATCGCGGCGCACTTGCTCCGCAGGCAGCCAGCATTCTCATGAAATTGCTTTATGCCGCGCGCATTTGCCGCTTTGATCTCCTGCGCAGTATCAACAATCTCGCACGCAAGATCACGAAATGGACCAAGAAGGAGGATGCTCTTCTTCATCATCTCATGGCCTATGTGCACCAGTCCAAACATCACATGATGATTGGATGGGTTGGGAACTCCTTGGAGGACTCGTCCATCGGGCTGTTTGCAGATGCGGACTATGCAGGTTGTGGAGAAAGTTTGAAATCTACCTCCGGTGCTCACTTGCACATTCAAGGTTCTCATACACGGTTTCCCTTGGCGGGACTTAGCAAAATGCAGGGATGCTTGAGTCATTCCACACCTGAGGACGAGATTGTCGCGGCCGACTTTGCCATGTCACGTCTTGGATTGCCTGCTATCACGTTGTGGCAGCAGCTTGGGGGGCAAGACCCCAACTTCGTCTTTTATGACGACAACCAGACCATGATCGGGGTGATTCGCACGGGCAAGAATCCGACTATGCGTCACTTGGAACGTACCCACGGCATCTGCATTGGTTGGATGCATTCTATCTTTCAGGAAGGTTACGTTTCTCTTGCCTATGAGGTCCCTGCCAAGATGTCCGCGGACATACACACCAAGTCGTTCAAGGATTCTGTGTCCTGGACACATGCGTGTCAGCTCATCAACATCTTTCCGCCGGATCTCATCGGCTCCCAAGAGATTATGGATCTGATGCGCCCTACTCATACCCAAAGCACAGATGAGAAGGGTCAGCAGCACTACTCGTTCAAGAGCGAGGTGCCTTGTTTTCCTTACACGCAGACTCCGATCCTCCCTCAGGTGTTGTATCGCGCTGGATTGTCGAGTAAGGAAGGCTTGCAAGAACATGACAGTGTGGACCCCATCCTGGTCGTCAAGTTCCCGCGCATGTTGCGGGGGCCGCCTTCCGCGTTGCCGCCTGGTCGTTACCTTCGGTCGACTTGGATTCTTCGCGAAGGGCAGTGGCACCAGATGGAGGATCGTGCTGCTATCCTTGATCAACCGGGCAAGTTCGACCGCTATGTGGAGCGTGCTGTGTTTCAGTACCATCCGGTCCGGGGGCGTTTGCGCCCCGCAGCTATTGCGGACGTCCTTGCGCCGCCGTTTTTGCCTCCTCCTGAACCGCCTTTGGGCCAGTCTTATGTGCGCGCCCTGCCCGCCAAATGGCGAGCGGTGGTTGTCACACTGGCGCGTGCCATCCATGGGGGGTACCAGGGCTTTACATTGCCTCTTTGTTTCAACGGCCAGTCCAAAAGTCAAGCCTCTCAATGCGGTTATGACCAATGGTCGTCAGTGTACGAGGATGTATGGCATGATGCGGCTGAACAGAAAAGGGAATATCAAGGATACGATGGAGCAATTGTGCCTCACGTGGTCAATTTCGCCGAAAACAAACACAAGGAGGGCCTGGTGATCCAATTCCTCGACCACGATGGAGGGTTGGTCCATACCTACAAGAATCCTTACAGCCGGTGGAAGTACCGTATCACTATCAAAGATGCTCCAAAAGCAGTGACGGTGTGGACATTGGTAGGGGGCGATGAGGAGAACTGGTGGAATGAGTATGCTCCAGGCAAGGATTGCATTGCACAGCATGCTCCCGATTCTCACTATGACCCTGGGCTGCAAGTAAATGTTCGGAGTATGGGGCGAGAAGTTGACGACGCCATGTGCGCCTACCTCTTCGATGTGGTGGAAGCAAGGAAAATCAACCCTAACTCCGTGATCTTCATTGGTGCAGGGGTGTTAGGCAAGAATTCGTGGCTGAGTCGGAAAATCGCTGACAACCCTGAAAGGGCCAAATTGCGGACAGACTACCCATGGGGGGAGGTCGTCCAAAGAATTGCGCGCAGAGCGCCAACAGACTACCCATGGGGGGAGGTCGTCCAAAGAATTGCGCGCAGAGCGGCATCATGGGGGTTCCAAATCATCATCGAAGTACCTCCTCGAGTACCAGTCCAGGAAACCAAGCAGTACAAGGGACTTCATGAAGATGCCATGTGGAAGAGCATCAAGATCCAAGGATGCACTCACGGGCAACGTTATACCTTTCGGGATCCTGTATCTCCCGGAACCGCCGTTGAGCTCGGCTACTGCAAGGATGAATGGGAGCACATTGCCGCAAACGTCGCGTTGCATCCTAAGTCGTCTGACGTGTGCTCGTCCAAACATTTGCACATGACCGATTCGGACGCTAAGGATCGATCTGATAAATGCGCGTTGACTAGCCAAATCTCCAGGAGATTGCTTAAAGCCTTGAAATTTCAGGCAACGGGCGATGGGAGATTGGTAGCCATGCCGTCGAAGGCTGGTGGACGAAAGCCTGACCGCATGATCGTTGACCTATGTGGCTTGGGCAATGGCTACGCCGTGCCTAAGTCCACTAAGGGATGCGCTCGCATAACTTGCAAGGAGCTGATTGGCTCTAAGGCTCTAAGGCCGATGAGGACAGCCTTATCGGTGCAATGAAGGATGCGTGCCGGAATGACCTGCGCACACCTGTGCTATTCGTGGCATCGCTTTTGCGATCAGGTGCTGGTCCTGGAAGTAGTGAAGGGGCTTGCGTGGGGGGTGAGAAACGTTCCGGTGGGAAGTACAAGGTTTTCAGAAGTGTCTTGAACTCTCTCAAACGCCTGCTGAAGAAGTGTGCGGAATTTTCCGACGTCTATTTTTCGCTTGACATGCCTTCTTCATGTTCATGTTGGTCTTGGCCAGAGTTGCATGCTCTTGTTTCAAGTGGCAAGGTGACGAAGGTTAAGATTGATGACCATGTTTGTGCTGGTGGCGATGGTGGTGGACGCAGGATCATGTTCTCTAACATGCCTGAAGCGGAACGTTTGATGGTGAGACTGGATGATTGCTTGGACCATGAATCGAAGAGCAGTTTGTCGCAGCGCATTGATGTTTCATGGCGGTCGATTGCGAGGAATGTTCGCAGCCTTGTTCTAGCTCATGTCAGTGTCAGTCACGATGCACATGAATCTGAGGACATTGCATGGCAGCAACATCAGTGTGTAGACGCTGATGAAGGGGCTATTAGACAGCCCCAACTAAGGAACAACTAACGTCTGACCAGACGGATCGGGGAAGGGTGCCTCTTACGGAGAACCCGGAACCGTGAAGTCGAGTAGGGTGTAGGGACTTCCCTCCTACGGAGGAAGGACCAAAACCCTAGCCATGGCTGAAAGCTACAATGCCTACGAGCTGGCCTTCGAAGGAGTGGACCACGAAGAAGTTTTCCCGTCTGGTGGGATGATGCGAACGTTTCTGAAGTTCCACAAGTTCCTGGAGATGTATTCTGGGGATTCGGCGCAGAGCGTTTCGCTCCCGCCGAAGATTACGAAAGACAAAGTGGTCGACAATGATCTCATTCGCACATGGGCAGCGTTCAAAGCACCTCCGTTGGTCTTGCTGTTCACGTGTGCAAATCTGTCGCCAGGAGGGGATCTTTCCATTCGAGTCCGAGAAATCCTCAAGGCTTGCATATTTGCTGCCCCGGAGGAGTACATGGACAAGCCCTATGGGGAGAAACTCGCCATGGTCATCAAGTTTGGTGGAGGTCTCAAACACATTGTTGCTGACTACGAAGGGAAGTTCAGTGCCATCACAAGATTTATGGTGGACGAGGAAGTGATCCGCGATGATGCAAAGTTGGCTGTGGTTGAACTAGAACAAGAAAGAAAACAAGTTCGGTTCGACTTGAACACTGCGACCAGGAACATCGTCAGCGCGGACGTGTACTACAATCTCGCCGTGCTCATCAACTCCGTGGAGACGCCCTACCAGACCGTGACAGACACGAGAATTCAACAATGGTATACGGTGAATCAGGACTACTACCACAAGTTGCCCATGTCGGGCAGAGCACCTGACCAATCCGACTTGTTGGGAGAGCCTACGTTATGTAGGGTGTGCAAGCTGATGTACATGTTCGCAAAGCACACTGGGTATGGACTGCGGACCTACAACCAGGAATGCGCAGCGAGCAACGATGGCGCTACGCCAATCAACGTTCACCAGCTGGCTTTGATGATGCGCACATTGCCTCAAGGCATGGGACATCCGCTCGCCTTTGCGATGAACTCACTCCATGCGTTCAGTGTCTGTCTCCACGTGCTTCATTCCTACGTATCATGGGTCGATCCACAAACTGGACTCCCGCATTACAGATGGTCTAACGACGTGCTCCCTGATTCCGACTACACCACGTATGCTTTCCTCAAGCACCATGTGGATGCCGTATGCGCAGCTCAGGACAAGAACGGTTTCCAATTGCCGGATGCGTTCCGTGGCTACACCTGGAATCAATGCGGAGTTGAATCTGGGTACGTGGTCGACTGCTCTACCAAACGCGCCACATTGGGCATATGGGAAGCGGAATTCCAACAGATGAGGGCACCAAATCCGCTTATGCAAGATGATGGCCTATTTCCGCCCAACCTTCAACGGCATCCTAGCTGGGTATACTCAACTGGGAGAGTTGCGATGCCTACGGCAAGCAACCTCGAACCGGAAGGAATCGTGCACCCTGAGCATGGAAGAACGCCGGAACAATCGCAAGGATCCGCTGCCGGACCTCGGGCCACCCCTAGCCACGGACCAAAGAGGGCAAGGACGGACGAGGCAACGGCATCGGCGTCATCATCTTCGGCGGCACCTCCTCCACAACCACCGACTTCGCATCCGGAAGAGGAACCATCGCAACCGACATGGGAGGAAGCTCCAATCCCCGCTGGCGCTCAGGAAAGTTGGTACCATTATGTCAACATCGATGAGAAGGGCTGTCGCTCAATCTTGCTGACGACGACCCGTGATCAAGACGAGTACCCACCTACCATTGATGAGACGCCAAAGTTTGTGGCCAACCACGACGTGGGGCCCACACCGATTCAGCATTACGTCAGAAGACTGGTGACCTATTTGGCAAGGATCCGTTCCGTCTCTCAAAATGATGACAAGGGTCTCAACCTGAAGGTCTACGTGAAGCTGAGTACAAAGGTGTGGTTACGAATGTATTCACGGCTGTACCATGCATTTGCATTGGTATCATGCGTGCATCTTCCTTCTCCTCCAATGCTTACCTCGGCAGTGATGATCGAGGCAGACAGCGATCTTGTCGACAACGATGAGATTCCGGAAGAAGCAAGGATCAACACCATGAACACGCTGAACGGATTTCGCAATAGTTTGGGTATGGGTGGCAAACCCGATGCCGCGACTATGCGCTCTCAGTGCACAATCCTCGTCCAGGACTTTGACATGGTCGCAAGGACCAGGGGATCAACGCACACGGTGAGAGAGAACCTCGGCATGCATGGATGGAGTGAGGTCTACATTGTGAGCCCGTCGATCACCGCAGGTGCCAACTACAACTTCCAAGTCACAAAAGGATCGTTGGAATCTGTGAATGCGACATTGGATGGATTGACTGAAGAGCAGCTTGCAACCGTCACATTGCATTACCATCTGTCTCTCCAAGCGATCCTCATCGAGAACATGTCCTTTCCGATGAGTGAGGTTGGAGACGAAGCAGCAATTCGCACTGACTTGCAGCGACAGCTCAAGATCACGTACGTTGACCCTATCATTGCGGCAGGGAAGCGTACCACGTGCCCTCCAATTGTCAACATCAATCACGACTTACGGTTCGTTGGAGCAGCTAGCAACTACCTTCAGCACAAAGCTTCTCTGTTCAACGGTTTCCACGCGCTGGGAATGTATATTGAACTGGAGTTGAGAGCCCGAGCATGCGTGGTGATTCATGGATCTTCGTTTTGGTCAAGAATGTACAGCCAGATGAAACATGCGTCGTCAGGCGTGCATACACTGTCAGCCGAAAGGTGCCAGCACCGGACAATCGGGTCAGGTTCAAATTGGGCTTCGCTATCTACGAGAAGCAGCTGTTCTGCGAGAAGATGGTATCCACGTGCTTTGTTGAGGCATCGAAAGTTCGCTCATGGGACGAAACTGTCCGCGCCGACTCAGTCGCTCACCCACCGCTTGTCGAGATTTGGGAGGACAAGAGTGAAGTCAAGACGTCCACCAGGATTTCGCAGACATGGTTTACGGGAGAACAGCAGCAACAGATCAGGTCGGGTGCCCAGGGTGACACGGTCGCTGAATCGTCCACAGTCACCTGGCAGGATTTTGACATTGCCATGACCGTTCCCGAAGCCTACTACGACAACAGGCACTACTGGTTCCGGATCGACACCTATGCGACCCCTAACACCGGTTATGTCAAAGGGAGAACGTTCTATTGCTCTGGATGTGACGCAATGAAGTTGGCTGAGTGCTACGCACAGGCCTTCTTCAAGCCGACCGGAAACGGGTATCCTGGACACTGCATTGGGTGCGCGCATACTTCAGCCTTGAAGATGCAGCATCAAATCGGCTCCTTCAACGACTTGGTCGCGTCCCAGAAGTACACCTTGGCTTGCGCAAAGCACCTTTATGACCTGAGGCTTCAATTTGTGGACCCTCGCATGGACATCAAGGAGTTCCTCAAAGCTTGTGCGGAAGTGGTCTACGAAGACATTGGCAAGACTGTTTCTCACTACGGTGGTCTCCGAATCACAGCCAGTCAGGCCATCGAGTACGCGGCATGGGGAAAGGCCAAACAGTTGGCATGGGACAGAGGATACGATTCCGAAGGCAAGACATGCTACATCTGCTACTACGATGCCGGGAACTGCGCTTATGCTGGTTTCATGAGAATGCTTTTGACTCCGGAGGATCGCCAAGAATGCTACAGAGGGTCAGCCTTGCCCAAGGAGGAACTCCTGGGTGACACGGTGGAGCTGGCGCTCGGGCTTCTTACAATTGCAATGAGACACCCAAGTCATTTTCCGAATTGGGGTGGCCTTGAGGGAGCAAATGCGTGCGCGAGGGGAATCGAAAGATCATTCTTCCGCTACGCGTCGGCCGAAGCTATCGAGCTGATCACGGTTGACTCCCCGCGCAAAAGGACACCGCCCAAGAAGAATGAAGCAGTCGCTGAGATCGTCAACAACATGTCCGCTGACCTCGTGATTGATTTCACAGTGATCGTCGATGGTGATATCTACCCCGTAGAGATTGCGAGAACCGACGAGACACAGGCCGCTGACAACGTCACGGACGATCCAGGGTTCTCCGTTGCTCCACCAATACCTGCACAGGATGTAGATGTGGATGCGCAACCCGAAGAAGAACAAGGTGCAGAAGGCCCTGATCCCAGGCAGGCGATTCGTGAAGGATTTGTCGCACAGCTTCAGGACTATGTGGGAGTACTCGCTCAGGGTGAAATGTCGGTCGGAAGCGACCGCCTCACGTTCTGTATCGCTTGTGGCAGTGATCTACACACTCTGTCCAATTGCACGGAAAATTCTGCAACCCGGGATCTGGTACTTCGAGGCATCCAGATCATCAAGGAAAGCCTTCTTCGATATCCACGTCGAGTACCTCCACAAGAGGCCGAGCCAATGGACGTTGACACCACAGACCATGTGAGTGTTGCATCCTCGGACCGACGACCCAAGGCCAAAGCCCGACCGCGACGCGGAGGCGAAGCCGTACGGGGTGATGTGGTCTTGATCCGTTATGAGAACAAACACAATCTCTGCACGGATGTGGAGAACCGTCGGGGCCTACATGATGCTTGTGGCGTACCACTGCAGGAATCGGGACCAGAGAATAGCCAGCGGGTGGTGGACCTCATTGAGCAGCTTTCGGACCATCGCGACCGACGCCTACCTCAACGAGGAGACCGTCCTAGCTTTGATTATGACGATACCACTCAGGGCTACACCAATGCAGGCTATGAATGCATCGGCGGCGGAAGGCCAATCCGGTGCGGGATTCTCGACCTGATCCCAACCAAGGGTGCAAGCTTCATCAACAATCGATGGGACATCGTGAACGAAGTTGTCCTTCGCAACATCACCCGTCAGCGCAGACTAAACGCGGATTGGGCGCTATCATGCATCCAATCTGACCTGCGTCACAGAATCGCCAGGCGCCCAGGCTCGGAATGGCTTGACAACAGGTGCCAGGTAGCATTCAGCAGCGTCATTCGATGTGATGAAGGAGGGTGGGTGCTGATCGAAGACTTGGTGAGGCATGAGCAACTATGGACCCATGAAAGCAGACGCATCACCGAAGCGGTCTCATGGTCCGATGAGCAACAGAGGAAGAGAGTGTACAATGAAAGACTTCAGCTATTGTTCCAAGGGAACATGCTCGCAGCCACGAAACGCCACAAGGCCAAGATTCGGTTGCAGTTCCTGGGAGTGAGAGTGAAGGACCCCGGCGTGGAAACTCTTGGATCCGCAGGTTCGAACATGTTGGTATCGGTTCCTGACCAGATCACGGAGATCCAGAACAATGATCGTTGCCGGCACAACCAGAGGTACCTGAACGTTTGCAACGGCTGGGTGAAGCCATGGGCAGTTCGGGCTACAAGTGGTCACTCTGCGCACTCAGATCCCCAGAACAATTTGCTTCAGTTGGACAAGAACAGGTTCGCAATATCTCCATCTATGACCCTCTTGCAACGTCTCGGAGGAGCGTTCCACGCTACAGCATGCCGCAACTTGGATTCCATTGTCACGCAAGGCATCATGCCTGGTTCGGAGGACCCCGACGGGGACTTCGACCATCGGCGCCAATTTCGAGGCAACCAAGGCGGCAGACTCCACAGCTATTGGGGGGTGTTTGCACCGTTCGATCACCGGAACGCGACGACCAAGATGCGGGTGCATGGACTAGATGCCAAGCACATGCCACTGGCGGTCCTCCATGTCCCATCGCAGGACCTTGCACGAGAAGATGGACGTATCACAGACAGCGGCATCATGATCGTTGGCCGGACGATACCGTTCCATTTCGTCAAGGAGGTATGGTTTTGCGTCCCGGATCCTCAAGATACACACTCTTTCGCCCTGGTGGAAAAGATCTACGATGAACGATTGGAGAAAGAGCTGGTGTTGGACTACAATGCATCACCGTTGCTCCCTGAGTTCGAGAGATACCGAACGCCGAGCAAGATCATGGAATTGCTTTGCGAAATGCCTCCTGGACCCCACGACACCAGCAAGGAGCAAATCATTCGAGACCTTACGACTGTCCTGGAGTCCCACAGGGAGAACACGGTTCGGCATCACTACATGGACAAAGGGATCAAGTTTGTCATCAAGAATTGGCGACCCGAAGACCTACGCAGAGACGAAGATGGAAGGAGAATGAGGGTGTGCCCGACATGCTACAACATCGTTCCGGCATGCTTCTCCCGATGCACGTCTTGCTGGTCACAGTTCGTTTCTAGCGGATATCACCAAGGTTCTCCACAACGGGAGACTCCTACGGAGATCCCCAGTGACTTCATCGCTCAGACAATGGAAGCCGCGGCAGCAGCAGTGCCTGAGGCGCCCGAAGAGGAGCAGGAAGCCATGGAGGTAGAGACCGTTGCGGAACCTGAGGAAATCCCAGAACCATCTGTCATCGCGGAGGACGATCCAGAACAGGAACCTGATGAAGAAATGGACATAGAGCCAGGAGAGGACTTTGATGACGCAGTACCAGATGCAGTTGCACAGGAACGCCGTCCCGTCTTCATTACCGGCCAGTCTTTGAACATCGATCCTGAGCTACAACTCGCACGTACCGCCATGCAGCCATCCTACTACTCAGGGAAGCGAAATGCCCATTGCATTGACGCCAACATGGTCGCTCTTTCGTATATGGCTTTCGTGGTATGCAGGACCATCTACAAGGCTTGGTCAGGCTTCGCGAAGTGGGCTACTATGCCGTTGTTTCAGATGAAGGAGAACTTCGCACTTGGCCAACGTTATGATGTGCTTGGAAAATGGGGATCATTGGCTGTAGTGGACAGAGAGACTGGTGTGAGCAGGGATGTGACTGATGAGGAGATCATTCGCTTTGCCAAGGAACCTGAGAACTTCAAGCAGTATGATCCCAACGGGACTTACACTTTGAAGCGCTTCCGGACGAATCAGATGCTTTCGTTGATTACACGGGGAGCCAACATGATGGGAATTGGCAGGGACAACTTCAACCCTACTACGTACTTGAAGAGCAACAGGGATGAAGATGTGAAGGCTATGCACTTTTGTTGCCTGAACGTCCTGTGCGAGGTGATTCCGATGGTGACGGGACACCAACAATTCTCAGTGCTACGACCAACACCAACTGGACCGGTGGACTTCTTGTACATCGACCCCGTCGGTATCCTGCTGACTCATTCCGATCATTCAGTCCAGACCATCGGATTGCTGGTGGACCACAATGTGCAAATGCCTGCGCATTTCATGGACAGATTGAACAGATCCAAGGCTGAGAGACAGCAAAACCCGACGACCAAGCGTACTGAAGCCCTACACCACATTTCGGCCGCTGACTATCTCCCTCCAGGTGGTACTTCCATCCTGGACACGCCTGTCACTACGGAGGAACGTGCAAGCGCTTCTTCGGCCAAGGGACCTTCAAAGGGGCGTGAGAGAACCGGAGGTGAACAGCATGGAGGCTGGAACGCCAACACCTACTATGACTACACCGCCGGCAAAGGCCGAAACAAAGGCAAGGACAAAGGAAAGCAAAGGGAACAGTATCCAGAGGAAAACCTCCGGCCCTGGGACCGCGATCCTGCGACCACGCGAAGATGGAGATGAATCAACGCTTGGTCTTCCTCGCCTATCAGTTCGTGACCTCTGAGCTTCGCCCATGGAATGCCATCGCGAATGCTTCTTTCTTCGGTGACGCCTGATTCGTTTGCCATTTCAGGGGATCGTTACTGACGTAGATGAGTGTCACAACGTTTCTAATTGGGATGCAAAGCTCTGATTTTCAATGTCAACGTTGCGGCGGAACATTTTCTGTTGTCCTATCGTGCCATCTTCCGGGTGAGCAGCGTCGGAGACGCAACTCATGGGGGGTGCGAACGGACTGCGATGCCTTGTCAAGTTCTAAGGTGTCACTATAAGAGCTGTGAGCAAGACCGTGTAAAGTGCAAGAGAAGGGGGCACGCTACGCGTCCCTCGACTCTAAGGGGGCACGCTACGCGTCCCTCATCTTTACCTTTCTATGTGACCGCCCACGCAACGTTTGGCTCAAGTCAATGCCCATAGCTAAGTGCTATAAGTGTCTTCTATCCTGAGCAATCAGAGTTATCCCGTTGCACAGACGAACCGCCGCCGGCAGTGAGTGCAAAAGGAACGGCCGCCGGTTCTGCCTGCATAGGATTGCATGTGTGGAAGTGTAAGAGAGACAGGGTCCAGTCTGTGGAGAGTGCAAGCCAGCCACACCTACAATCATTACAGCTCTGGTGGGGAGAGCAGCTACCTAGTCGAGATCAATTCCCCACGCATAGCTGTTATATACCCATTATATAGCCCATTATAGGGTAGGGGCCCCCATTAAGGGTCCCTCCTTTTCCCCTCTGATTGCCGTCGGATTTTCCGGTGGGTTTCCAGAACCCATCCGAGGAACGCAGTACATCAAGGTGGCATTGTCCTATGGCAAGAGGCCGGTGCCCTAAATCCTACGGTCGATGATATATATTGATATATATATATATATATATATATATATATATCAATAATTACCCATAGTAAGGAATATACCATAATTCCCATAGTTTAGGGGCCTATTGTAATGCAGGGTTTATATCTTGAAGTGGGCCGATTATGCTTAACATAAGTTTTTAGGATCTGGGTCCAAATCTGGGGCAGCCCCTGGTGTCAAATTCTGGGTTTTTTTGGGCGAACCCGCTGTCAACGATTTGGTCCCAGGAAAATTCACCTGAAAACTCTACTCCCGAAGCAAACCCCCAGCGCTTCAAGCCCCCACCATCAGAAACAAGCATCATCCCCAGAAATCGAGTGTAAGCAACCAGCTTCCCGTTCTCATTGCTGCTCCCTCCCTCCCTCCCTACCTCCCTCTCCCCCCTCTCCGCCCTGCCCCGCCGCCTCCACCCCCTTCCCGCCCCGCCCCGCCCCGCCGGAACCCGCCCCGCCCCGGCTAAACCGGGCGGAGCGGGGACGGGGATGGGGGCGGGGCGGGGGGGCGGCGAAGCGAAACGGGCCAGGCCGGGGAGCGGAAAAACGGAGCGGAGGAAACCGCATTCAGGACTTCAGCGCGAGGAGGGGGACAGTGTTAAGCATAACGAGGCCCCCCGAACATGTTTGCTTGAGTCCCGCACCAGCTCCCAGCCATCAGGCGTGCACCGGAAAGGGGGCTAGTGTTAAGCATGACAGGAACCCTTCAATTTATATCATCAACCGAATAAATCCTAAACCCTGAAAGCAGAAACACTCCACACGCTCGCAACCCCTTTTAGGGGTTTAGGGCTCAGGGCTTAGGGTTTAGGGTCAGGAAAGCGCTGCTGAAAGTTCAGACATCGATCTGACTTGCAGCTCTCCTGGCAGCCCAGGGCAAAGCTTGATGGAGTTGGGGCTTCTCTGGGCACTTCAAAGCCACACCGAACTTGCAGGGTCGGGGGACTTAGTAACTGGTTATTTTAGGGACTTATAAGTACCATAACCCAAATTAGGGTCCCTTTTAGGGTACTTATAAGTCTACTTACTACCTACTTACTAAGTCCCCAACCCTCCAAGAAGTCTAGTCTAACTACCAGTCGATCAGGCCCTCATACCTGGACCCTCGGGGTCCGCACTATTTCAGCCCACTTCTACAAAGCCCAAAATTAGTATATAACAATAATAAAACTAGGACCTGGAGTAGGCCCTTATTCCCTTTTTGCAGGGTTAAGGTTCCCTTATAAGCCCCTTGAAACCAAAACGGGCACCCTTTTTATTCCCAGACTACTCTTGGGTCTAGAAAATAATGGCGATAAGAAACAGATCAGCCCCATTTAGGATGTATCAGAGCAGAACAGCCAATGTATTCCCCATCTAGCAGCTTGTTCCCCAGGATAGCTTCGCTTGAACAGGTATTTCAGGTAAGCGCCAAGGATTAGAGGAATGGGCAAGCTAGCAGTCATATCTCCTTGTAGCCCTTCTTTCATTATATCATCATATTCCCGCCCAGCCCTGTTTTAAGTGTGTGGCCCTATATACATAATTCTATACATACAGATATATACATCTGTATTATCCTCGTCCCGTTGAGCTCTCAGCTTTTCCAGATCTGGTTCCTCCACCACAGCAGAGCTCATCGGTGTCACAGATGCAATCAAAGTCTCCTGGAAGCCGCTGGTGAAGCAGTACAAGGAGATCTCAGTAAGGGATTGGGTTTAGGGTTTCGGGTTTAGGCTTCGAAGCATTTAGGCTTGGGTCTAGGGTTACTAAAACGTTGATTAGGGTTTGGGGTGTCGGGTTGAGGGTTCATTTTTAGGGAGATCTCAATACGGGTTTAGGGTCGCAAGGAGATCTCTTGGGGGTCACTCTTGCGCTTGGGGTTGGGGGGTTTGGAAAGGGGCATCTTTGCTTCAGGCAAGAAGGAATGCCGCAAGCAGAGAGCTGATACTGGTTGTTTGTTTTAGCAAGGGTTTCGAACCTTCTTGAATTGAAAGATTGAACGTTGAAGTCCAGACAATCGGACTTCATTTAGAACATCTGAGAAATTGTCCGATAAGGTTTTGTGACAAGCCGCATAAGGCCTTATGAAAGCCGTCCAGGAGATCAAGAACCAAGAGGGGCGCGTCCTCGGTGGCATCTACCTCTCCCATCGCTTGGTCACCGAGGCCTTCAGGGGAAATTGGCCTCCGCATCGCGGGATAAGGATTTTAGGGCGCCTTGTTTTTTGGGTCTAAGGGCATATAGGTCTTGTGATGCCATGTTCCATCTGTCATCCAGGGGGTCATCTAGGGGGCTGGCTAATTCTTGTAGTCTTCCTTAGGGTTCCTTTCACCCCAAAAGCCTACTCTAGTTATTAAGCCCTATTGTTTTTGGCTTGTTCGCTTGTTGGGCTTGGATTCGAGACATCGACATGGAGAGTGCTGGAGGGTGCGGGTAAGCGCACAACGCCCAATTGTGCTACAGGGGTCGCAGCAGCTTGTTATGACGTTCCCTTAGAGTCTCAATCATTGCCAACAAGATCATAACATACCCCAAAACCGCACTCTTATCATTGAGGTCCCGACGTTTGTACCATAGCATAACCCAAAACGAAAACTCGATTTGCGTTTCATGTTATTCGTGGCCCCGTCCCGTGGAATCTGCATCGCTTTCCCCCAGCAAGGGATCTAATGCAGGTGTAGGGCTGCCAGGGTTCAGGATTTACAGTAGAAGCCAGAAAGTTGGAATATCATTATCATAATCCCTTTAAGGTAAAATATAGGCGGATCCTGCCATTATTCCATAGTCCAACTTTCTGGAGTTCCCTTTAGGGTGTGGGTTTCAGGGTTCGGAGTTTCGGTTTTGCGCCCTGAGCCTCAGTACATTACTTGTAGGTTTTTTCGAGGGTCTCAATGAAGCTAGGTGGTGTCATCCCAAATAGGGGTCCGTATACGGCATCCTTCTTCCTATGTAGCTTCATCCCACCTTTTGAGGCCGACTTTTGGAGTTAGGGCTTACTTGGAGGATCATGGGACTTAGTAACTAGGGTTATACGTGCTCTAATTGGGGTTATAAGTAATCATAACTGTAGTTACTTTACTTATGACCGTACTTACTAAGTTTCATGATCCTTTAAGTAGCGATATCAGAGTTGAGGGTTATCCTGGAGTGGAGGGCTTCAAGGCGCAGTCATGGGAAACCGAGAACCGTGCTGTGAACCCTTAACCCTAAACCCCTAAACCCCTAAACCGTAAACCCGTCAGGCGGAGTCATTGGGCGAGCGTCCGGACGAGGACTTGCATAAGGGACCGGGATCAGTACTGAATCACGTCGAAGTGCCGCTACTGTCCGATTATATTCGGCCCTAAGATATGCCAAAACCTTATCCTTGTGATGAAGGAGGCCGAGGGTGTTGAGAAAGTCCAGGGGGTAAGGGTTTAAGGTTTAAGATGGCACCGTGCAGGTTGTCGAGGCATCGAGATTTGGAATAGATTTGCACGGACACTTCCAGGGCTTCCGGGTATGGGGTCCATCATGATCCCTGTACGCTTGTACAACAATCTGTCAAACAACCGACATATATCTTTTGATATGCTCGCATACATATATATATATATATATATGTATATATATATATGTATATAGATAGACAGATAGCCGGAGTACCCTACATAGCTACAGAGCGATGAGGTTATCTTATGTTGCAGGCGAAAGGGAAGTACAGGGAAGATGGTGCCTGTCCCTCCATACGTTTTGGCGGACACAGCTCCCAGCTAATACCCCCAGGGTCCAAGTACCCAATAATCATATGCTCTCCAAACTCTACCCTACATAACTACTATCCTAAAACCGAGTAATGCCTACATTACCTAATTATTGGGTCCTTTGGACCCTTGGGGACAAGGCTTTTCTGAAGCCTCACAGAACCCCAGATCTTCAACCCAAGGGAGTTGAAAGTTCAGGGATGAATTACTGTTGATGATAAAAATCCTGCATTACCTTAAGGACACGAAACTATGGGGAATTATGGTATATTCCTTAGAATGGGTCATGCAGGATTTATACCATTAGCCGTAGGGTTTGCGAGCGGCTGAACCTCTGGGCCCCTTCCAAACCCCAAGCCGTTATCCCCACTTAGAGGATCCTGGGACGTAGTAAGTAGGGTTATAAGTAAAATAACTACACTTAATGGCTGTAAACTCAACTTTTCAACTTTTGGGGCTCTTATAAGGTAGTCGGTTCTGAAAGTTTCAACTTTTATGTCCTTGGGTTTTGGGCCAGTGAGTACAGTAATAGTTACTTATAACCCCAATTCAGGTACTTATAACCCCGCTTACTAAGTCCCATGACCCTCCTTCTAGAACCCTTATAGATCCCTGTAAGGAACCCTGTTATAGAACCCTATAGTACCCTTAAAAGGAGCCCTAAACCCTAGTAGTTACTAAGTCCCATGATCCTTTAAGTAGAAGACCTGAACTCGAAACCGGCTGTCCTTGCTTGCACCTGCCTAAGCTGACTCCTTAGGGTTACTTAGAAATATTTTTTAATTTTTGGTTATTATAATCCCTAAGAGACAGCTAACACCGCACAGAGATGCTGAATCAGCAACATCCTTCGTCTTCGAATCTTGAAGTACTGCACGGACAAAGAACAAACCGGGAAACCCCAACTCCTAAAACCTTAAATCCTAAAACCGTAACCTTAAGCACCAAAACCCTACATCACCAAACCCGAAACCCTAAACCCGAAACCCTAAACCCAAAACCCTAAACCCTATAAAGCCTAAACCCCAAACCCTAATGCCACCACAGCGCAGGATGCCATGAAGCTCGGGCGCCGGCCACAGATGGGACCGCCGCTGGAGCCCTGCCTTTGAGAGAAGAACCCGAAGCTCAAAATCCTGCAAACCCTAATATGGGGGCCTTAATAATTACCCGAATTACCATCACTAATTTTGGCTGTTCCGTATTAAAATTTCAGTATAGAGAAGCCCGAAATCCTGCAGACCCTATGCCCCGAACCCTATGCCAATGCTCCCGAAGCAGTTGGTCTGCACTGCATCGTCGGTAGCCCTCCAGCAGACCTGCAGAAATACAAACACTGTTTCGACTCAAAAGTGCAAGGGCTATAGTGCCGGTGTGCTCGACATAAGCTTTGTAAGGTATACGAGGCGTATGTTGCATCGAGAGTTTTTCATCAAGATCACTCCTTCTTAGTGTGTGTGTGTGTCCTAAGAGTATTATTCATTAAGATGAGTATTATTGGTATTATTAGTATTCTTATTATAAAAATACATATTTCTTCTTCTTCTCATATTATTGTATTAATAGTTGAGTACGTTGGACTCCTCTTTCGGCCCAACAGGAGCTGGAGCATCGGGTGTCCGGCCGGACTGGCAACTTTCCTTCCGGTTCGCCGGAGGCCCGCCTCGAGATTTTGGTGTGTAAGTTTTCTTGGTTTATCAAAGGGGAGAAGGAGGGACCCTTAATGGGGACCCCTACCCTATAATGGGCGATATCGGGGTCTAGAATTCCTGTGGGGGGGGGGGGGGGGGGGGTGGTGTATTAGAAGCTGACCCACCCGGTAATAGTGACTATAAGGATTATATTAGGGCCCTGTTATATTCCTATTATACCACGATTACAGGGTGGGGGCAGCTTCTAAGGTGTGTAAGGTTTCTTGGTTGAGGGTCTCTGTTACTCTTTGGGCATCGCACTTCGGGGTCTAGAATTCCTGTGGGGGGGGGGGGTGTATGCTCAGAGTAATTATTTCGGGGGGGTTGTGGGTTCAAGCTTGTTGGTTTCAGGTTTGCTGGGATCAGCATATCTCAAAACACAGCCCTACCACAAAACCCTCATAGAAGATCATGTTTCGCGACGGTAAGGTTCCGCGTCTGCCACTTGAAGCTCAGACGTTTTCGTTGTAGCTCCTTTTGCTTCTGTCTTCGTTTTTTCGAAGCCCCAAACCCTAAACCCTTTCCTCTGGATGGTTTCCTTCGATCGAAGGCGGAGCTTGGAGTTCCGAAGACTTTTCGGTAGTGTTGCGGATGCTCGTGGGGTGCTGGGGAGTGTAAGGTTCGGGGCTTTAAGCCCAGGGACCGGACGCAAGAGAGGTCAGGATGACACGCACGAAGACGGCAGTGGCATGACAGTGAGGATGAAGACGACGATGCTCTGATCATCATTTTCACGATTTTCGCAACGATTTTCGCAAACATGACTGTAGCCAATGGCACATTCACGCCGTCGTCACGGCCGTTTCAGCTCTCATCTCTGTGACCTCTTTCCGTTTTTTGATCGATGAGTTTAGGGTCCCAGTTCAAAGCAGCCGAGGAGCCTGTCTGGTGGGTAGTGAGTCTTGGGCCGTTTGGACTAAAATCCCAATTTACTGATGTTCTGCTTTTCAAGAGCCTTTCTCTGATGCTTTGGATGCTGGAGCCAGGTACTACCAGCCTCACAACTGCACCCACAACCACCAAGCTGAGCCACAAAAGAGAGACCTCAGTTTGCCCCGGTGATGCTTCCTCACCTCGCATGAACCCTAAACCCTTAATCCCCTGAACCCCTACAGGCCTAAACCCGCTAAGCCCAAAACCCCCTAAACCCTAAGCCTCCTAAACCCTGAACCCCATAAAGCCTTAAACCCTAAACCCTGCAACCCCCAATCCCAGACCTCCTAACCCCCAAACCCTACTGCCCTAAACCCTCTACACCCTCTAAACCCCCAAACCCTTAAACCCTAAACCCCAGACCTCCTAACCCCCAAACCCTACTGTGGTCCCTAAAGCCCCTAGTAGTAGAGTAGGTAACCTTGAACCTTTTTGGGGTAGTATAGTCCCCATTATAATCCCTATAAGACAAGTAGGGGCCAGTGCCTCTAAACCCTCTAAACCCTCTAAACCCTTAAACCCTAAACCCTAAACTCTAAACCCTAAACCCAAAACCCTAAACCCTAAACCCTAGACCCTAGAGCCAGTACCGGGCCTTCGCAGGAGGCGCTCGAGCAGGCCGTCATCAATGCGGAGGCCCAGAACCGGGCCCTGATGCAGAGGCTGAAGATCCCTGAGCTGCAGTTCTTAGAGGCTCCGAATATACGACGGTTGATGATATAAATCTTGCATGACCCACAATGAGGAGTATACCATAATGCCCATAGTTTAGGGTCCTTATGGTACTGCAGGATTTGTATCATCAACCGTACCACTATGGAATTAGGTCCCCAAAGCCATGACACGACCTAATTTCATAATGGTACTATATATGGAGCCTCTGGGGTTGATAGAGAATCTAAGTATCGATCGATCTGCCTATCTATTGTCTATCTAGCTATCGATCGAGCTATCTGTCTATCTATCTAAGCTAGCTATCTCTTTGTAGCTGAGTGAGTGCACACTACTTTTGGGGGATATTCATAGCCCTTATAGGACTTTACGCCGTTTTGGACTCATGAACTCAGCAACTAATATCTAATTGTTTAGCTATCTAGCTAGCCATCTAGATAGATACAGAACTAGACACGAAGTGTCAGAATCAACATACATACAGGCTCTCCCTGTCCGGTCGGGCGATATGAACGACTTTCAGAATTCGCTGAGGGGCCAAAGTACGACAGTACGAAGCAACTCGGGGCCAAGACTTCCAAAGATCCCGTGCTCGGGCACGGCACACTAAAGGTTTATTGAGTGTTCGTTCAAGGTGGTTTAAGTTTAGAGTTGTAAAAGGTTGGTTTAGCGTTTTGAGCGAAGGGTTTTTAAGTAGGTGTTGGCTCAGAAATGGGCTTGAGAGTGAGGATGTCTGTAAGCCCGAGAAGCCCTACGCACCCTATAACCCTGTAAGACTGTAAGTTCGGCCTGTGGAAGTTTCTAGGATCTTTACTACATGGGTGGTTGTCAAAATTACAGTCCCCTTTTGGGAACCTATTTTTATACGGCACCTAGTATTTAGGGTACCCAAAAAGGGACCCTAATTTTGACAACCACCCACATGGAGCCTGAACTTCCGCCCCCCCGGATTGCTGAGACGCTCACTAGGAGTTCAGAAATTTTTGCGGTTTGAGAAGTGGGGCGGTTTCGGGTTCTGTGTTCTTGTACCATTGAATACGGAGTTCAGCTCATATAAACCTGGCTTCTAAGTGCTGGACACTCAGTACTATGAGCTTTGAAGGGGTGGGAGAAGCGGGACGGATCGCCAGACTGCGCATTCCGAAGTCACTACGTCCTCTCAAATCAAGCCATTCCAAAGTGCAAACTTTAGCGCAACGCCTTCTCCTAGACCCGAACTACGAAACCTCCGAACCTTCATAAATTTCCTTGTAGAGCGCTCATGGACCCCCTTTCCAATCCTTTCTTTATATTATAGGATCCTTAAGGGAGGGTGGTTCAAGGGGGGAGGGTATAAGGAATCCTTAGGGGACTGTAATGGAACCTTAGGGAGTACTAGGGAGAATTAGGGATCACTAGGCTATCTACCCCCCTTGGACCCCCCTCCCTTAAGGATACTGTAATTATAGAGAGCTGATTATTCTCCTGTCGACCTGCCAAGGAAGGAAGATCAGCACAGCAGCCACGACTACCCGGGCATGCGCGAGGTGAACGGCTACCGCGAGTGGGAAAATCTGGATGCAGTCTTCCAGAGTATGGGGCCCAACCCGTTCCTGGGATGTTTTAAAAATTATAGAGGTTGAGGTTTGAGGTGTAGGGTTTAAGGTTTTGGGTTCGGGGTTTAGGTTTTGGAAATTCATGGAATTTTGGGGCTTTCGGGGTCTAACGGCTTCAGGGTTACAGTGCTGCTTATATTGATTTCTGAGTATTTGCTACGGAAACTGCTTTGAGTATTTGCCAAACAGCTGGTAATTTGACGGCAGTAAGTTCCTGAAAACCGGGAACTAGGATGCCCAGTAGTACCCTGATTCCCTTTTTGTAGTCCTAGGCTCCTTATACAGTTACCCAATACCAAAAAGGGAGCCCTTTTTATTCCTAGGTTACCGGGCATCCTACTTGGAGGATCAAGGGACTTGGTAAGTAGGGTTATAAGTACCTTAGTTGGGGTTATAAGTAGCTATAAATGTAGTTACTTTACTTATAACCCTACTTACTGAGTCCCATGATCCTTTAAGTAGGGAAAGCTTTGGGCCTCTGTGGGTGGAAGCCTTGAGACTGTGGGGCTCAGTAACCTGGGCTTGCAGATGCCCTGATGTGGGTGGTTGTCAAGATTCTGGTCCCTTTTCTTTAGGGCACCCGAAAAGGGGCCATAATGTTGACAACTACCCATATCTTTTAGGTTTGACGGCTCAGGGTCTAGGGCTTCCGGGTCTAGTGTTGGAGGGAGTGGGGTTTACGGGCGTAACGTTTTGGGGCGGAGGCGAAGTTGAGGGCGTTGGGTTTAGGGCGAGTCATGGCCTCAGGTCTTCGACATGTTCTTGCTCTCTCGATGCTTCCAAGATTTTATCTAGAGTGTAGGCTTCAGAACTGTGTGCGGAGCAGCAGCGTAGCAGTAGCAGTGGCATCAGTAGCAGTCCACTGGTTTGTAGAATTTCAATCAAAAACCCTAACCCCTAAACCCTAAAACCCTAAACCCCTAAACCCTAAAACCTACACCCGAAACCCCAACCCCAAATCTGAGGCTGGTGCTTTCGGAGGATTTAGGTCCACAAGTGTCCCGGGGCTACCAGCACACCATGCGCCTCGTCCGACTGTTCAGGTGCAGGGTTTATAGGGCTTTGTTCGGTATTGGGTTGAAGGTCCTTGGGTTCCGAGCTTTAAGCGTTTACTGCTTTAGGGTTTCGGGGAATAGGGTAGAGTATATTTGCTAGATAAATGTTACTGGTGTAGTCGTAGTCGATGCTTTCAGTGTGTCTCCTTCTTCAGCGCACAGGAAACCGGACGAACGAGGTAAAGGTGTGTGGGCTATTCCAATTGCTTTCGCCTTTGCTTTCGCAGGGCCAGGCTTGCGAGAAGGATTTGATATCATGTGGGATGGCGCAGACATCCACTCTCGCCGTCTGTTCCATTTCGTATTAGCCTGTGTGGTCCGGCTTGCTATCGGCAGCCTTGGAAACATCTCTGAAATCCGAAAACAGACCCTACCCAAAACCCTAAACCCCAAAACATCATCCCTAAACCATGAAATCCGAAACCAGAAAGCCCGAAAGACCCGTAACCTAGGTTTTAACACCATTAAAGCCTTAAACCCTTCTCCTTCGGGTTGCGTCTACCCCTAAGGCTCTCAGGACTCATATTTTAAGGCCTTTGGGCCCTAAGACCATACTATGTAAGGGAATTGGGCCATTTTGAGCCTTAGAGTTCTAATGAGAGTACAGCATTCCCCAAAACTCTATAAAACTCTGAATCTGAAACCCTTAAACCACTAACTGCTTAACGGCCCTAAACCCTAAACCCCCAAACCCTAAACCCTAAAGCCTAACTAAACCCTAAACACTAATGTAAAGCCTAAACCCTAAACTCTAATTAAACCCTAAACCCTAATTAAAGCCCAAACCCTAAACCTTACTTAAACCCTCAACCTAATTAGAAACCCTAAACCCTAGTTAAACCCTAAACCCCAATGTATAAAGCACAAGCCCTAAAACGGGCCCAGGAGTGTGGCCAGGGATGTGGCCAGACATCTTCCTGGCGCCAAAACGCCCGCAGACCAGATTCTCAACTTGGAGATGCTGCGCATGCTCCGTGGTTTTGAGGGTTTGGTTAGGGTTTATAGGGTTTAGTTAGGGTCTAGGGTTTAGTTAGGGTTTAGGGTTTAGTTAGGGTCTAGGATTTAGTTAGGGTTTAGGGTTTAGTTAGGGTTTAGGGTTTTGGGTTTGGTTAGGGTTTAGTTAGGGGGGTTTAGGGTTTAGTTAGGGCTTAGGGTTTAGGGTTTAGTCAGGGTTTGGGGTTTAGGGTTTAGTTAGGGGGTTTAGGGTTAAGTTAGGGTTTAGGGTTTAGTTAGGGTTTAGGGTTTAGGGTTTAGTTAGGGTTTAGGGTTTAGTTGCCCTAGGGGTCCAAGTACCCAATTATTTTACACTCTTAAAAATAGTATAATCTACGTAACTACTATCTCATACTTGAGTACCTAATTATTGGGTCCTTTGGACCCTTAGGGTTTATAGGGTTTAGTTAGGGTCTAGGGTTTAGTTAGGGTTTAGGGTTTAGTTAGGGTCTAGGATTTAGTTAGGGTTTAGGGTTTAGTTAGGGTTTAGGGTTTTGGGTTTGGTTAGGGTTTAGGGTTTAGTTAGGGGGGTTTAGGGTTTAGGGTTTAGTTAGGGCTTAGGGTTTAGGGTTTAGTCAGGGTTTGGGTTTAGGGTTTAGTTAGGGGGGTTTAGGGTTAAGTTAGGGTTTAGGGTTTAGTTAGGGTTTAGGGTTTAGGGTTTAGTTAGGGTTTAGGGTTTAGTTGCTCCAAGGGTCCAAGTACCCAATTATTATACACTCTCAAGAATAGTATAATCTACATAACTACTTTCCCATACTTGAGTACCTAATTATTGGGTCCTTTGGACCCTTAGGGTTAGGGTCAGGGTTTAGGGTTTAGGCTTTCAGAGTGAGGGCCGGTTTCGGGTTGTGGGCCTTTGTAGGGGCTTGGGGGTTTGGGGTTTAGGGTTGTTTGGGTTTGGGGTTCGGGGTTTAGGGGCTTAGCCATCAAGGTTGCATCTCTGGTTCAGTTTTAATCTTCCGGTCGTTGTGAAATGTGTTTGCTGTCTCCTGTGCGGTTCGCCGCACTCTCGCAGAGTAACATGTGTTGCATTGATTCATGTGTGCACATGACCCTAAACCCTAAACCCCTAAACCCTAAACCCTAAAGACATGTACCCCAAAGACGTGTACCTAGGCAGCACATGTCGAGCCCATTCTGGTCCGCTTGAAAAATCATGTCAGTTTACTGGCGAGGAACCCACCTAGACCCCCAAAGTAGGTAACATAATGGCCCAATATATAAAAAGGCTATTATTCTACATAATTTTGGGGTCCAGGTATAAGTTTTGCCACCAGATGAGTTCTTGGAGGGGACGCCAAACCCACAGATGCCTTCCATCGCGAGAGCAGTCACGAAGCGAAATAGATCTTGCTCTAGCGCCATGTCGGTGCTATGAGAAATTCTGAGAGCACATGTGTACGGGAGCGTAAGGAGAAGCACATGGCATCCGTGGCTGTTGTTGTGCGGCTCTTCCGTTCTGGTGATGTACTACCTACCAGTTGAGAGCCAAAAATTCAAAACATATTTTATGTCAAGTACGCGACTGCCGGACTAGAGGGCAAAGGACCAAAAGCCGGATCCCCTGCAAAATCTCACTGGAACTCAAACCTGAGTGTTCCTGAGAGCCAAAGGGGCTGTGCACAGAAAGTCCCTGCTTTTGAAGTGGACATGGTGCTGCGAGAAAGGTATGACCCTGACATGGACTAGTTGTTTTTTTTTTGGTGTGTGTGTGTGTGTGTGTGTGTGCGCGCACCGCTCAGAGGCTTAAGGCGCTCGGCCATTTTCAGGTTGGTTTTGCAAGAAAAGAAAATGCATGGTTTTCGCTGTCACATGATTGGAATATTTCAGTCTCCAACGCGTGCGACGGGAAAAGGCAAAAGACTTTGGTGTGCGAGTGGAATCAACCCTGACTATCACAGCCTTTCAGTGGTCACCTGAACCGTAAGCCCGAAACACTCAGGGCATTGGCCCCATCACCTGAGGTTCTACAAAGACGACCCGTCGCAAGCAGACTCCTTGGTGCGCCCGGTGGTTTGCAAGGACCCAACTGACATCGCCAACACGGGCGATATGCTTCTCGGTAGCTCTTTGAGGTTGTCCTGTCTTTTTCTGAACCCTCCGCATAGCGTCGGCAGGAGTCTGAACAGATCTGAACAGTTCGGAGAAATGTAGACACCTGCATGATTAATAGGCCCTAAACGACCAGACCTGCATAATCCCTACGCTCCCTTCATACTCATTATCCTGCTCACGATCCCAAACTCACCTGAGAGCTCTCAGCACATTACACACTCATCTTTGAAGCATTCCATAGCACATAGCACCGAGGGTTTGGTGTCCGGATCCTCCAGTCTACGTGCCCATTGCCAACATGACGGAGCAGGACGGTTTAGGGTTTGGGGTTTAGGATCCAAAATCATAGGGTTCGAACTTATGCCCTTGGTCGGTAGTACAATTTTGGCATTATAATATGGGGTGTAATATTTTCTCCTTATAGTCCCCGAGACGGGTAGAAACGGTTTGGGTATACGCTACCCGTTAAGGCCCAAAGTTCTGAGCTCCTTTCAAACCCTGGTACAACCTCATAAAACCCATTCTGATTTGGGCATTACTTGTTGGATTGGGTTTTCTGTTTACACCAAAACCCTATATTCTAATTTATCAATCTCCCTACAGTCGTTCTATAGCTTAGGTTCCTTGCTTGGGGGGTTCATGGGACTTAGTAAGTACAGTTATAAGTACCTTAACTGGGGTCATATCAAATTATAAGTATAGTTACCTTATTTATAACCAAAGCTACTACGTCCCATGAACCTTTAAGTGTTGGGGGTCCGCGACAAGGACAAAGAAACCCTTCGACTGGCTTGCTACCGGCCGGAGCAGACTGCCAACCTGCGCCTGAGCATTAAACCCAAGACGGTTTATTTAGGGTGTAGGGTCTAGGGTTTAGGGGTTTAGGGTTTAGGGGTTTAGGAGTTTTTGGCAAACCCAAGACGGTTTATGGCTTACAATAACCCCAAATAACCCACCTTTTCAGGAACTTATATAAGGAAATCATAATAAGGAGCCCTAAAATGGTAGGTTTCTTAGGGCCCAGGTAAGGTTTTGACTCCGGGTTTTAACGACTCGGAGTTTGAATTACGGCCTTAGGCTGTGGGGCCTGCAGCATTTATGCGTTTTGAACCTTACGGTTTAGGTATTTGGGCTGGAGCGTTTCGGGTTTAAGCTTTCGGTGCTTCCGCTCTATAATCATAAAACATAAAGAGTACCTTAAGCGTTTTAGGCAACTTGCTTCGCAAGCTAAGGCTTTTAGCGTTGAGCTTGTCTGGCCCTCACGTGCCACGCAGCCAAGGCTCTTCGTGGATGCAAACCCCAACTACAACATCAAGCAGGACATCTGGGGCGCACTGCAGGATGAGAAGATGGGCCAGAGAAAGCTGCTAAATGCGCCGCGGTCAAATGCCCGCGTGAAGGACGACTGTATCATGGCATGATACGTCCTGCCAAAGATGGGTTTAAGTTTCAGTCTCACCAGATGATGAATCTTTGTTGATATTTTCTGTGCCGATTCCGACAAGATCTAGCAGCAAGCCTCGCAGAAGATGCAAAATGCCACCTCTTCCTGGAATACTACAAAGCATGTTCCAGCTGCGCCAGGAGGTAATGTCGAAAGTCGTTATCTCCAGACGCACCATCTGTAATTAAGGCTCAGACATACAGCCCCAGCCCGGCGCCGTCTTGGCGCTGGGTTAGTTTTCTAGGATGCCCAGTAGTACCCTTATTCCCTTTTTGTAGTCCTAGGTTCCTTATAAAGTTACCCAATACCAAAAAGAGAGGCTTTATATTCTTAGGTTACTGGGTATCCTAGTTTTTGTCAAGTATTAGTGCCGTCTTAGCGCTGATTAATGTTGGTATTGTTCGCACTCGTCGTCGTCGTCGTCCAAGTCGTTTTGAGCAGTCGTAGTAAGTAGTTAGTGTTAGTAGTAGTAGTAGTAGTAGTAGTAGTAGTAGTAGTAGTAGTAGTAGTAGTAGTAGTAGTAGTAGTAGTGGTAGTGGTAGTGGTAGCAGCAGTAGTACTAGTCGTAGTAGTAGTAGTAGTAGTAGTAGTAGTAGTAGTAGTAGTAGTAGTAGTAGTAGTAGTAGTGGTAGTAGTATAGTATATAGTATAGTAGCTGTAGAAGAAGTAGTCATGGTAGTATATAAGTAGTAGTAGTAGTAGTAGTAGTAGGTAGTAGTAGTAGTAGGATAGTAGTAGTAGTAGTAGTAGTAGTAGTAGTAGTAGTAGTAGTAGTAGTAGTAGTAGTAGTAGTAGTAGTAGTAGTAGTAGTAGTAGTAGTAGTAGTAGTAGTAGTAGTAGTAGTAGTAGTAGTATTAGTAGTAGTA
>CAJNDT010005848.1:0-165000 GCA_905221615.1 Symbiodinium sp. CCMP2592 | reverse complement strand
CGCAGCTTGCTGAACTCCTGATCCTACATGCAAACAACCCTAAACCCTAACCCCTAATCCCCTAAATCCTTTAACAACCCTAGACCCTAACCCCTATAATCCCCTAAATCCTTTAACAACCCTAACCCCTAATCCCCTAATCCCCTAAAGCCTTTAACCTCTCAGCATCATCCTTGGACCCGTAACCTCAAGAGAATGAGCCGTTGAGCTCCTGCGCTCCTCTCCGCGAAGAAACCCCGAGATGATCTGAAGCCCTAAACAGCGACCTCGACATTTGGGAGTTTCCGAAACTTGGGGGATACCTTCTTTAGGGGTGCTCATAAAAAGTATCCTACTATTTTGGGTACTATGCTAGGGTCCGCTATTTTCGGAAACTCCCATATCTGAACAGCCTGAAAGCCAAAATGCCGAAGTCCTGACTCTATGGACTGTAAACCCTAAAGTTGCCCTAAACCCTGCCATGAACCCTAAACCTAAACCCTGAAGCCTACAAACCTAAACCCCAAGCCGTCTTCACTTTTGGGGCATGCTCAGGCAGAGATCGAGGAGGCCTTTTGCAGCGGCAGCTGGGGGTTTTGGGGCTCAGGAAAATGTGCGGTAAGCCGTACCTTAACCCCGAAGAACCTACATTATTTTTAAGGGCTTAGATAAAGAAATCATAATAAGGAGCCCTAAACAGGTAGGTTATTCAGGGTAAAGGTAGGGTTTACGGCTTTGAAAGACTTTCATTGTGTAGCTTAGGTGTGGATGTTCGGGTTGAGGCTTTCGTTTTCAGGCAGTTAAGACTGTACCTGCTGGCTTCTTTGAGGGTTTGGGATGTTTGCTTTGGGGGCCTAATGGAGAAGTCTGAAAAATTGAAGTAAACATAGTATTTGTTGATGGCCCGTGTAAGCTGTTTTCAGTATAACAGATCCCACAGCCAAAACTATTTCTATGATGCACGGTTGGGTTAGGTTCATCAAAGAAAGGGTTCTGCGGTCCAGAAACTACATGTGTCTTCGGTTCCGGCTCTGCGCAGACCTTCCAATATTCCTTCATTCAGAAAAAGAAAGGAAAATACTTGAAAGACTTATTTTCTGAAATCATAATAAGGAACCCTAACAAGGTAGGTTATTCCGGGTTAAAAAAAGCCCAATTAGATCCCAGCTCGGGCCCTAAGCCTGCAATCGAAACCCCAAACCTCTAAAGCCCTAAACCCTAAAACCCTAAATTCTAAAGCCCTAAGAGGCTGTGGCAGTGCAGCTCACGCAATCGCCGCAGTGGGCGGCAGCGCCCCGCACCGTGCTGGAGAGGCGGCTGAGTGTTTTAGGGTTTGAGATTCAGGGATTAGGGCTCGAATATTCCGATTTAGGTGTGATGTAGTGGTCTGAATGTAGGTGGTGAACGTAGCCCAAGTACCCACTGAAAGTCCCTGTACAAGTATACCGCAAGATGCCCCAGAACCTTGTAGAAGTTAAGCACCTGTCTTCTGCTTTTTGGGATCGCGAAGGGCGGGGGGGCAGCTTTTGAGATTTTCTGTCCCAGAGTAAAAGCAGGTGGTTCGTCTGCTTGTGCAAAGCTCTGCACACCGTAATGCTTACTGGGTGGTTGTCAAAATTATGGTCCCCGTCCCTATAATATAGTACGGCACCTAATTTTCGGGTACCCAAAACGGGACCATAATTTCGACAACCACCCAACTGATCGCTGTTTGGGGATTTGGGAAGGGCAAGGTTCTGGGGTGGATTTGGGAGTTTCCGAAAACGGGGGACCTTAATATAGTACCCTAAATAGTAGGATCCTTATTATAAGGACCCCCAAATAACGTACCCCTTGTTTTCGGAAACTCCCATTTAGAGTTGAGGGTCGAGGGCATGCCGCAGGGAAAGTTTGGTTGTCAACGGCTCACAGAAACGCGAAAAGGGATTTCGGATCTTGCAGTCTACTTGTAGGCAGCATGAAGATCCGATGCCCGCAGCTCTTGCTAAAAAACATTCAAAAAGCTTCGTCGGAAGGCTGCGCACGTGGTTCCCTAAACCTAACCCCCTCGAGCCCCCAACAGGTTGACGAGTCGACCGCCTTGGTTGCCAGCGGCTGCCTTCCTTTGGATGGCAGAAGGCACGGCGCCGAGAATTTCAGGTCCCTACCTTCCTGCTTTGCGACTTTGCTGTTTCCCTGAATCATCACAACAGAGACGCTTCGAACTCCTGTATGTTAACAATAAGTAACTATATCATACTCTCCCGACTTAGCCTCAGACACACCCTAAACCCAAAGGGTCCAAGTACGAATGCCGTAGGTACTCAGCGGACATTTGGGCCCCTCAGTTGGGCCCCTGAATTGTAGTACCTGTATAGATCTCTTACATTTTAACCCTTATGGACCCCTTTAACGGAACCCTTTTGCGGACATTGGGGCTCCCTCATCTCTAACGTGCAAGGCGAAGCAGCTGCACGCACCCCGCAACAGCTGGAAGCGTGGGGGGCGGCGTGCTGCCAGAAGTGGACGCACCTCTATCGCGTCTCGGATGGCAAAGACTGGTCAGGATGTGGGAGCTTACTAGGGTTTAGGGTTAGTATGGGTTTAGGCTTGTTTTTTTTGTTGAAGGGGTCTTGCGTGCAGTGTTTCTGGATTAGGAGGATGAGGAGAAGGAGGAGAAGGGGGAGCCGCAGCAGCAGCAACCGTCGTGATCGCCGTCATCTGCTCACGTGTTTTGCCAGGATAGGGTTTGAATTGTTAAGGGCTGTAGGGTTTAGGGTGTAGGGTCTTGTTGCAGCTTGTGGCTTCGGGGTCTTATGCAAAGTATATAGCTGCCAGCCCAAGGTCACAGGGACCTGACGGGCGTGGAGATCGTCCTTCTTGCTTCCAGGTGGGTGCAGCACTCGACTGTTCCAGATTGTTCAAGCCGACCCCCACCAAAAGACGCGCAGCGAGACAGCCAGAGAAGTGGGACGGTTGATGATATAAATCCTGCATTACCCCAAATAAGGAATATACCATAATTCCCATGGTTTAGGGTCCTTAAGGTAATGCAGGATTTATACCATCAACCGGAGTAGCAATAAGACCTCGTAAGGCAATAAGCATCTTGTTTCACCAATGAAGGCACCTGCCGTAGCAGCCTCAAGAGTGCCGGATCTGCGTCGTCTCACCTGCATACCCCAAAGTCTCCAAGTGCCAATATCGTAGGTGCTTTGTAGATATTTGGGCCCCAACGGTATACATATGTATGTATGTATATATATATATATGTATATATATATATATATATGTATACTCTACTATGTTACACTAGATGCTATGCCCTAAACCCTAAACCCTAAACTGCTATACTATTCTTTTGCCACCTTAGCTTCAACAAGCCTGGTCGGCCAGGAGCTCATCGCAGCTGGAGGCCTCTTCCGGAAGTCGTGGGCCAGTCGGTTTAGGGTTTAGGGGTTTGGGGTTTAGGGGTTTAGGGTTTAGGGTTTAGGGGTTTAGGGGTTTAGGGTTTAGGGTTCAGGGGTTTAGGGTTTTAGGGTTTAGGGGTTTAGGGTTTAGGGTTTTAGGGTTTAGGGGTGTACTCTTGTGACAGGCAATTCGGGAACAAGCTGTTTGTCATCTTCCGTTTCTGTTTCCGTTTCGTTTCCGTTCTGTCTTCCACTTCTCCAGGGTCTTCCGTTTTCGCTTCCGTCTCGTTTTCCACTTGCTTGTTCGGTTCCGCTCGTGCTTCCATTCGGGGTTCCGGTGTAGATTTCGCTTCCGTTCAGGTTTCCATTTTCCCTGGTAGTGTCTCTATGTCTTTGCAGGTTGGTAAACCACGTTGACGCTGCGCAGGCCCCAATCATCAGGCCCCAATCAGAGGCTCCATTAGGCCCATTTCGCGGCCATGGAATGCTCGACCGCCGGTTCCCAGGGCCCAAACCCATCTGCGAGAAGGGTTCGGGAGAACCTGTTGAGTATGCGGGGATTCCAAAGCGGGTTCGGAAACAGGGCGTTCCGCGGAACCAGTTCCTCAACCGGATCCAGAAATGGCACCGGATCTCTGACCGGTAAATTTGGGACCCTCCCCCAGCCGACCGGATCCTTGAGCGGTAGATCGGGACCTGGAAAATTGCAAAACACAGTGCGTTTACTGTTTTTTTTTCCGGTTTGGAGCTCAAAACCTGTGTTTTTCATTCCAAACCGGACAAAAAGCATTAAACACACTGTGTTTTGCAATTTTCCAGGTCCCGATCTACCGCTCAAGGATCCGGTCGGCTGGGGGAGGGTCCCAAATTTACCGGTCAAGGACCGGTCAACTGGGGAGGGGCGGCCCCCACCCCCCCCACCCCCCACCCCCCACCCCGCACCCTCCCCCCTCCCCCCATCGTCTTGGGAAGGTGCCCCGGCCCCCTCCTTCCTTCGGGCTTGTCGCCACAATCGTCTTGGGAAGGTGCCCCGGCGCCCTCCTTCATTAATCGTCTTGGGAAGGTGCCCCGGCCCCCCCCCACCCCCCACCCCAGGGGAAGGAGGGCAGGAACGGGTCGCCCAAACCCAATTTTGCCATTGAACTAAAGCCGTAGAACCAGCCCCAAAACAAATGGAAGCCAAAATGGAAGTGCCCACGGGAGTGGAAACCAAAACGGAAATGTAAACGGAAAGCAAAACCCAACCAGAAATGCAAGCGGAAGATTAAATGGAAGACAAATCCAAAGTGGTAATGCAAACGGAAAAACATCAGGTAAGGAGTGGAAGTGCTTCCAACTCACTGTTGCCGCAACAACCTGTTACAAGTGTACTCTGATTCGATCAAGAGGATGCGCTCTACTCCGAAAGTCAGGGGCATCGAGGAAAGCTCGTTTTTTGAAGTACAACTCAAGCAGCACCGGTAGCATTAGCCCCCTGCACTTGCAACGACAACGATGACGACCACCGATAACTGCGAAAGGACACTAGGAGAGTTGATCACGGTTTAGACTGGGATATATGGATGTCACGAGGGCTCACAAAGCCCTGCACCATAGCCGTCATCGTCCGGTAGCTGTAGTCATTGTGCTCGCTAGTAGCAGCTTACAAATCGTCGGGATAGTGTTGGCCGCGGCGATGGTCTGTTTTGTAGTGGAGCAGCACATGTCGCACATCAATAGCAACTGCAGCAGCAGTACCCAGCGTGAATGCGTTGATTTTCGTAAAACTGCTTGAGTTGTTGCCGATGCTGGCAGCAAAGGCATCCCCAAACTCCAAACCGTCATGGTAAGGGTGCTATAGAGGGACCATAGGGAGTATTATAAAGGGTACTATAGAAGGGCTATCATGGGTACTACCCACCATGTAATGGTCCATCGCGGTGGCAGGCATAAGCCCAGTAGTACAGGCCCGATCGACTGCTGAACAGCTGTGAGAAGAGCTGCTTAAGGCAGAAATGATACTAATGAAAAGCCGTAAACCATACCTGGACCTACCAAAATTTACTTCTGGCAGGGCCCAGAATTATGGACTCTATATTCGGGCTTATCTAAAGAACTTACTCGTAGACGCTTCTCCAGCCTGGATTGTAGCACCTTTTCTTGCTAAGCTTTCTATGGTTAGGACCCTATAATAAGAAGTAGTAGGAAGGTAAGGTACCCCGAAAACGGCACTACAATCCAGGGTCTATGCTCAGACAGGCAGTTCCTGCTGCTCACAGCCTTGGGTGTAATTCGGATGTTAGGTTGTAGAGTTTAGGGTGAAGAAGCTACCCTAAGGCCCCAAAGTAGTTCCTTTTGGGGGTTCGTATAAAGAATCCTATTAGGTAATCCCCAAAAGGAACTACTTTGGGGCCTATGAGTAGAGTGAATAAGCTAGGTTCCTCCAGGCAGTGATCCTGAGCGCCCCTCACAGTGCTGCCGCGCACGAGCTGCGCAATCTTCTGCAGAGGGGTGCGCGGCGGCAGGCCACCCGTGCCGGGAATTGTAGGATCATCAGGGGAGTTCCAGAAAAGCAGGGCCCCTTAATTAGTTTAGACCTTAAACAGTGAGATCTCTTAAATACTAAACTGGGGCACCGGCAGTATCAAGACCCCTCAACAGGAGTGACACTGGGCCCTAAACCTTTCTAAGCCCTGAAGAGTCATGCATGCCTCTTCTTCGGCCGCAGTTGCTCGCACCGCCAGTCAATGACATCCACTTGGGTTGGAGTTAACCAGATGGGAGTGAGGCAGACAGCCTTAACCCCTGTGTTGTAGCCGGACGTACCCTCGGTGTCTTGCCAACCGCCGAACCAACACACGCTTCCATTGATTGCTTCCACTCTGAACCCAAAACCCATAGATACTGTTTCTCGATATCACAGATGCGATACACGCACGAGGAGGCATTCGATCCCCTCCATGTGAAGTGGGGTCACAGTGAAGCAGGCGAGTCCCTAGGTTTAGCATTTCGATCCTCATTAGCCGGCGGCTGGCGCAGGCTGCGGGAAGAATTTCCAGCGACTTTTCTGCATTGCTCGCAGGAGAAGGTCCTTCGGGACCGAAACCCTAAAGCTCTTAAAGGGTTTAGGGTTTATAGGGCTTAGCGCCGCGAACCCTGAAACCAGCCTAAACCCAAACTGTTGCGATCCTTGCCCGAATGCCTCAAGGCCTTATCGGCCCTATCTCTCTATGGGGGGCTCCAGTTGCCTAAGTTATGGGTTATCGAGTTTGGCCAGTAGCCTACTATTCTGGGTTCTTGTTTTGTATTTTAACCAGTATTTAAGTTACCATAATAGGGATCTATAGTTAATAATATGGTTTCTTTGCTATGGCAACTTTAGCTAAATCCCCTTAACCAGATTCCAGCACAAGACCCCAGAACTCAAGCAATCGATACCCCATGGTCTGAACATGAGATCATCAGGCACGGCACAGGGGCTTCTACGAAGCTCCGGTGACGCCAGCCGCGTGGTGGAGGAGCTTGGTGTTGCGGAGTCGCCGCCTTTGCTGGGTGTGCCTCGGCTGCTTGGAACACAGAGGCTCCGCGTCTCCTGTTCGACCATGGGCTTCGGGGGTTAAAGTTTAAAGGGTGCTAGGCTTTTAAATGTTTCAATTTGTTTGGTCTTCAATGGGCGTTGGGGTTTACAGGGTGTTAGGCTGTTTATCTTTCAACTTTTTTTTGTGAAGGGGGGCGATGGTAAGGGCAAGGGCAGCCATCACTTGAGGGTAACTTCTGGTGAATGTTGATGATTGGTAAGACAAGCAAGTAGCGAAGACGAGCAGACAAAGTGTATCGGCCCAGATAGTTGGATGCTCTCGCCGTTTTGCATGCCGGATAGGCTCCTTCGCAAGGGCACCGCTCTGGTGTTCTGGATCTGCTGCTGCAGCAAGTCAGCCGGACACCTCATTCCACAGCTATCATCGCTGATAGTGGCGGCAGGCTACTCGGCTGCAGCAGCACAGGTTGCCGAAGTTACAACGACTCGCGCCATGTATACCTGATGACCCGATCCTGCCACCGATGCTGCTGACTGCTGTCAGCACTGCCTCCCTAATGGACAGGTAGGCCCGCTATCACCTTCCCGGTGCAACAAACATCTTCCATATTGCAATTGTTCGACGATTGTTTCCGTGCTTGTCCTGTTCTGCGATAGCTTCTGCAAGCGCGAACGGGTCCGCAAAGTCTCCATTGTAGTCCCTGCTGGTTTACCCTGTAGGATCCCAAATATACAGGTGCTGTACTAAACCCCTAAACCCTAAATCCCTAACCCCTACTAAACCCCTAACCCCTAAACCCTAAAAGGTTGACAAGGCTCAGCTATGCAGAGCTGGCAGCCTGTGCTGCGGAGACTTCCGACGAGCGCCTTGGACTACCTTTGTAAGTAGTCAATTACCTATACTATGTTAGGGGTCCTTATTATAAGTATAGTAGAGTGGGCCCCAAAAACTCCTGCTTATGTCTTTGCGACTGTATTCTGTGTATTCATATCACTAGCTCATTAGTTACTTCATGCACATGTGCATATTACACAAATACACATATATACACACGTAATATGTTGGCAATCCAGGTGTTTCGACATCGGATGCGTCGCTTCTGCCGGCATGTTGGAGTTTGGAAAATGCAGTTTGGGGACATGTCGGTCCTCGGTGTTTGGAACTGTTCTTACATTGCCTGTCTTCCTCGCTTGAAGTCTCCTGGTCTTTGTTCTCAACTAGGTGAAGCCCCAACGGACGACATGCCCTGTGCAGATCGCCCATAACTCGTAACTCCAATGCCAGCGAAGCATGAAGCCCATGTCAATGTCAACGAATACCCCTGATTAAAGAACCGAGCTTTTGAAAGGGTCTTGATATGATGATCCCTGTTGTAGTATGTTGTTAGTCTTGGGTCTGCATTCAACATTGTAATCTTGTGCCCGAGTGCAAGAGGCACCTAACCCATATCCCAGAAGCCCCCAAAAACAAACTAAACCAAGGAAATCACAAGAAGAAGCCCCAAAGAGATAGGTCTCTTAGGGTTCAGGCAAGCCCCACAGATTGAAACAGCGAGGCTGCTGTTTTGCTGCCCCGCCCCGGCCGCTGTTGGTGTCATAGCTGGTCGGGGAGCAGAAGCTGCCGTGGCACTGGTCGCAGCCCTGCCACTGGAGTGAGTTTGCAGCTTTTGGTGTGGTTTGTGCTTGTTTCGGGGTGTTTTTTTTGAAGTTCCGGGTTGAAGAGTGAGTTTGAAGTTCCTTTATTTTGGGCTTATAGGTTTTCATTGTTTCAGGGTGAGGATTGTATTATTGTTGAAGGTGATGGGTTTGGAGTTCATTATAGTTTGAGGTAACAGGTTTAATTTTTAGACGGAAGTGAAGGGTTCAGAGATTTTGCCGTTCAAGGTTTACGGGAAAGGCTTTGCATGTACTGATCAAGGCTAAAGGTTTAGGGCTTTACTGTTGAAGGTTAGAGGTTTGGGGCTTGATGGCAAATGGCTACGGGTTTGGGATTTTATTGTTCCAGGTTCAGGGTTAAGGGCTTCATTGTTTTAGGTTACGGGGCTTGGGGTCGAAGTTGACAGAATTTGGGACATCGATGGCATCGTTTTCACACCGTGAGTTTCTTTCTTGATTGGCCTTTTGCTGGTGGAGCTATTAAAACTGAAGTCTTCTTTTGATTTTGTATCCCTCTGAAAGAAAACCATGACGAGCAAGAACGTCCGAGCCATTTCATGCACGCACAGGCCCTGAAACTTGGGTCTTGTCTTATGGGCCGATATGTTTGATCTGCATAGCTTTCTGAGTTTGTAGAGCTGCAAGGTTTAAAGTCGCTCGGATGGGTTGAGGGCTTGATTTGTTGACTTGCCCCCATGGTTGACGAATGCCGCAGGCAAGTCCGCTAGTTGTTGAGTCCTTGCTTGTTTTTTCGGCAATAATGTTCCCAAAGAGTCCAAGTGATAGTACGGTACATACTTTTGGTACCCAGCATCATGCAGTTGGTCTTGCCATTGCAATTTTTTTCCTTCCAGTCTAGAACAGACAGCGGCACAGTCAAGCCTGAACGCGAAACTCTGCAAACCCGCAACCGACAGCTGGTCTTAAGACCTTCCGTAAGCGCTGTGACGGAAAATGGTACTAAAAAACAATTCTGCAAACCCGAAAGTTTAAAACACATGACGTTGCACTCGTTTCTGTATCCCCACCTGTTTGTGCTTTGAGGCTCAGTGGCGCGGCATACTGTCCTCTTGATCCAGCACAACCTTTCGAGCGTGTGGTACCGGCCACAGAAATGTTGTCTCAAGTCATAGCCTGAACACTAGAGCTACCTAGTGGTGCTTAAGGAAGAGAGGAAGGAATATAGGAGATTCCGAAAATAGGGGACCCCAATATCGGATCCTCATTATAAGGACCCCAAAATAAGGTACCCCTAACTGTCGGAAACTCCCATATAGGAATGACCATCAGGGAATGTACAAGGACTACCTATAGTCTCCATTGTAGTTCCTTTTTCTTGTTAACCAGTTCTATGGTTAGGATCCTATAATAGAGATTTTGGTTAGCCAAAAAAAGGAACTACAATGGAGACTATAGGTAGCATGGGGATCCACTCTCCCACGCCCCCGTCAAGCAGCCTAAGCCCGGTTGAGCACGTGCCGCACGCTTTGGAGGGGTTTGTAAGGGTTTAGGGTTTATAAGGGTTTAGGGTTTAGAAGGATTAGGGTTCATAAGGGTTTAGGGTTTATGAGGGTTTAGGGTTTATAAGAGTTGACAGCGTTAGGGTTTAGGGTTTAGGGCTGTGTAGAAATCAGACCACTCCACACGTCGCCTGTTTGAGAATCATTGTCTTGCCGTTCGGTTTTAGAGTCTTTGCCTGTGCGATTCGCCGAAGCTGCTAGAAGTGCCCTGAAACTCCCACTGGTTCATACCCCTAAACCCCTAAACCCCTAAACCCCTAACCCCTAAGCCCCTAACCCCGAGACCCCTAACCCCTAAACCCTTAACCCTTAGCCCATCGTCTCATGCAACTTGGAACCTTGAGCCCTTTCATGCCATGAGGCCATTCTGATCTCTACGGCAGATCTGGACGCAGTGCTCGTTGCCGCAGAGCACCATGGACTCTCCTTAGAGCTTGGGGCGGTGCTGTTGCAGACCTAAGGTTAGGCCAGCAGACTCACAAAAGCACAGATCCAACTTAGGGTTCAGGTATTGGGGTTTGGTAGTTTAAACGGTTAGGGCTTAGGGGCTGAGGGTTTGGGCACCCAAAAGCCTAAGTCTGAAGATAGCTGTAAGTCATTTGTCTATTGCCGTTTTGTCCTGCTCCGTGCGCAGGCCTAGCGCAATTCAAGCGTGTCAGCATGCAGACGAGCTTCAGGCCCAGTATAGAGCTCGGAGGCAGCTTGTGACAGTATGCCTAGATGATAAGCACCATCTAGCATGCATACAAATTTGTATAATGAAAAGAAACTGAGGCTCTTTCTGGAGCCCCGTAGCAACCTCTCAAAGGAAAGCGATTCTGATTCAGTCCCCTGCAATACACATAGTCGTCAGCCCCGAATCCCCCCACACTCCCAAACCCTTAACCCTGAAATCCTAAAAACTCTAAACGTCCCTAAACCCCTAACCCCTAAACCCCCATAACCCCCATAACCCCCTTAAGCCCTAAGCCTAAACCCAAAGCCCCTAATCCCCCAAAGCCCCTAAACCCTAAACCCAAGGCCCCTAAACCCCAAAACCCCTAAACCCTAAACCCTAAACCCCTAAAACCCTAAAACCCAAAACCCCTAAACCCAAAGCCCCTAAACCCCTGTAAACGACCCAGTCACTGGAGCCTGGGTGCGACGGTGTCGGCAAGCGGAGTGATGACCGCCCCTAGGCAAGAAACGGAGAAAAAAGGTTAGGGGTAAGGGTTTCAAGGGTTTAGGGTGAAGGATTTACCTTAACCCCGAAGAACCTACAGTTTTCAGGACTTATGTAACGAAATCATAATAAGGAACCCTGAAAAGGTAGGCTATTCAGGGTTAAGGTAGGGTTGAGGGTTGAAGATTTAGGGTTTTACAGGGTTTGGGTGTCGAAATGAATAGTAGTAAACAGCATTTCCTGCGACAGTCCCAATCCTTCTATCTGTTGACTCATCTATCAAATTTACCCATCTACCTGTTTTTCTGACCCCCAAACTCTTTTGTAAATTCTTGAAGGCCTGTTTTCACGGTGACGTGCTTGGAGCTCTGGTAGCCTATTACACCAACGGACCCACACATTTTTCTTGGTCCTTGCCCAGGAGCGTAATTTAACCATAATAGGGATCTACAGTAAATAATATCGTTTCTTTATTATGGTAACTTACATCAAACCCCTTAACAAGAATGCAGCTTTTTCAACCAAGCGGGCGGCCAGGAACAACTGACTCTACAAAGGCGTTTGTCGATGTCCGATGTTCGGGGCATGGCACATGCCTCAAATACCACCCGAAACCCTTAAACCCTTTTGATGCCGCATGCCGTGGTTGATCCGTGTTCTTTACACTGTGCTGGCAATGCATAAACCTCCTCAAGTTCCTTACATTCACCTTTTCGACCTACTTCATCAGCCACCGAACTAAGTACGATCGAGGGCCGATGCTCCAGATGTCCGTGTCCAGAAGCATCTTTCTAGGTTCCCCAGTCTTGGGGTAGTGCCCTTTTGCCACTTTTCTTTTGTTTTTGGGTTCCCTGATTAGTAATGCCAGACAAGAGGAACAAGGGTACCTTTCTTATCAAGTGGCAATTTGTTTTGTGGTTCCCTAATCAATAAAGCCAGATAAGAGGAAAAAGGGTACCCTTACTGGGATGCCCAGTGGTACCCTTATTCCACTTCTGTAGTCCCAGGCTCCCTATAAAGTTGCCCAATATCAAACAGGGAGCCCTTTTTATTCCTAGCTTACTGGGCATCCTAGCTTATTATTACCCTGAGGGTCCAAGTACCTAATAATCATATACTCTCCTAAATATTGAGCTACATAACTACTATCCTAAACCCAAGTACCTAATTATTGGGTCGTTTGGACCCTTAGGGTTTAGTTAGCTTATCCTACGTGTCGGGTATCATGGGGAACTAAGGGTTAACCTTTTTGGTTATATAGGGATTATATAGGGAATATACTACCTGAAACAGGTTAAAGGTTACCTACTCTACTACTAGGCTGCTTGAAAACGAACACTGTAAGCTTTGCGTCGGGTTTAGAAACCCTGATAAACCGTTAGGGCTGGCCTCATCCCAAAGTTGTGCATTGTCGCTCTAGCTTGTTATTAAGGGGCAACTCAGGAACCTTGCCTTATCCAGCACAGAGTTTTCAGGCTCAGGGTTTGCAAGCTTGGCCAGGTGGAGGGGTGTGTTGAGCAATCTTATAGTACAACCCGGCCTTCAAAAGGGATGTCCGAAAATAAGGGTGCCTTGTTTTGGGGTCCTTATAATAAGGATCCTATTATTTAGGGTACAAAATTAGGGTCCCCTGTTTTCGGAAACTCCCCTATGGAGCAACTAGAGAAACCTTTCCCCCTACACCCTACCCAGAAATCCGAAACCCTAACCCCCTAAACCCTAAAACCTTAAACCGTGAACCAAAACGGCATCGGATTTGGGATAACCCGTGGCGCCCACGGCTGCAACCGACAGAGGTTGCCATTCGCATGCGGGTGGACGGCAGGACTCCCCTTGGCGTCCGCTTATAAGGGTACCTTTAAAGGTTCCTTTAAGGACTCCCTTAAGGGGTTGAGGTTTGGGGATTTAGAGGTTAGGGGGGCGTCTAGAAGGGTTCACAAGGGGTTTCCATGACGGTTTTGTTAAGCACTCTTTCAGGGTTCTACGAACAGTGACAGTGACAATAACCGCAACAGCAATGTTTTTTCTGCAGTTTGGCATTCGTATTTGCAGGACGAAGGATGCGGTTCGCGATGAGCCTATCAGGTTCCGGTTTTGGGTTAAACGACTGTTGCGTGGTACAGCCGTCACATCTCAGAACCCAACCCCTACACTCGTAAGCCGAAAAGATTCAGGAGAAGCAAGCCGCCCGACCGACGAGTGGCGAAGGGCGGTGCCATGTATGTGTGCAGGCTGCAGCTCAAGTGTTTTCGAGTGCAAGAGCCCATAAGCGCTGGTCTCGCGACCGTCGCTAAACCAAAAACGTGGGGTCTTAACCCCGAACGCTAAACCCCAATCACCCCAATCCAAATCGTGCTGTCCGTGTTGGCTGTCCGGCTCTAGAAACCCGGTGTAGATGTTGGATGCCGGGGCTTACACGAAGTTTTACGGTTCAGGGTTTAGGGTTTGGGATCAGGCGGACCTGGCATGCTTGGTGGCCGGATGTATGAAGCAGAACTGTAATCATTGTGGTTGTTCAGAACTCGGGCTTTCGGCGAAGGAATCTGCAGTGAGCTTGTAGCAGGGCAGGCAGATGCACCAAAATCCGTGTTGTCTGAGACCTCGTAAACTCAATCCCTGAACCCTAAACGCCTAAACCCCTAAATCCCTAAGCCCTAAACCTTTAGCTCAAGAGCAGCCTACCTGAGCTTGTACATTCAGGCTGTAAGACTGCTTCTGTCATCATTCCGCCGATAGTATCGAATCCTATCTAAGCCTGATTCGTGCTACAGGCTTCCCCACCTGTCCCAACCATATAAGTCCTATACCCTACACCGCCTACACCCCTAAAGTTGTAAAGAGCGCCCGGTAAACTAGCCGCGAACCCCTTCTTGAAGCTGGGTGCGTGCGCAGGATGCGAAATGTGTGATTCCTTCCCCCCGAATCCTCGTTGTGGATTACCTTATAGACTCTATAAATCCCAAGCCGCGCGCTTTACAAGCAGACGGTCTTGGGTTAGGCAAGCTGTGGACAACCAAGCTACTATTTGCTTAAGAAGCCCCCAAAAAATAAAAAGAATAATCCCTATATTACCCCCATAAGGAATATATTTTTTATTTTTTGGGGGCTCTTAAGCAAATAGTAGCAAGACAACCTCAGCAAGAGCCACAACGCACAACTTTGGGTTGAATCCAGCCCTCAACCCGACGCAAAGCTTACGGTATTCGTTTTCCAGCAGCCTAGTATAGAGTAGGTAATCTTTATTCTTTTTTGGGTAGTAGAATCCCTATATAATCCCTATGTAACCAAAAAGGTATATAAACCTTTAGTTCCGCATGATACCCGACAAGTAGGGCAGTGCCTAGGCCCCTGCTTTTCCAAGGTTCTCTTCACTTCGGGTAGCACAGGTCCCGGGCCCGGTGTTGCTTCTGCAGGTAAAAGGGACTTTCCGAAAGTTAGGGGTGCCGTATGTTGGGTGTCCTTATAATGAGGATCCCACTATTTAGGGTACTATATGAGGGTCCCCTCTTTTCGGAAACCCCCAGAGGGTTTAGGGTTTGAGGGTTTGGGGGATTTGGGGTTTGCGGTGAAGGGTCTAGCTAGGGTTGAGGGTTTAGGGCTTGGGGTGCTTTGATTCGTACAGTCGGAGTCTCAACTGTACCTGCCAATGCAAATGCAGGGTGTCAAGACGCGAATCCGCCTGGTGAGCCAGAAGCACAACACGATGCTTGATCCCTGCACCCGAATGCATGGTAACGTATCAGTCCATGACAGAACCCCGGTTACCCATGCCCACAAAATGCGACACACACACACACACACAAATTGGTGGAGTGCCTCGTCATCGGAGTGCCCATAATCCTCAACAGGTGCAGCTGTGACCACTCATGTCTCTTGTGCGTGTCAGCTTCCGAAGTGCCAGCTCGAGTTGCAGCTATGTGCTATCCCCAGAGACTCCAGTATCACAGTAATTAAAGAATATACCTGTAAGTATAGTAGGATCCCTACCATGACTTAAGATATTCCTTAATTAAATTAAGGGATACTGGAGTCTCTGGGACCTTTGCATCATGTCGGCAGTTCTCGTTCTGCATGTGCAACTGCGCAGGCACGCCCAAAGTTGTCCGAGCATCAGAACAGGCCGACCCTTGGCAGAAACCAGGACGCATAAGCTGCGATTCAGGATTTCCGGGACCTTAGAAAAGAGATTGCCCTGGTTACTAGTGGAGTTGCCCTTGAGCCAGTGCTGCATCATTACAGGATTTGTGTGCCTTGTATTTGTGTGAAGATTCTAAACCCGCCAAACCCTAAATCCTAAATTTGGTGTATGTGGGAGTTTCCGAAAATAGGGGACCCTCAAATTCCCCTAAATACGAGGATCCGTATTAGAAGGACCCCAAAATAAGCTACCCCTATGTTCGGAAACTCCCACGTGCGTTCCACCTGACTTCCACACTTCTGGTCACTGTTTGAGCTGAGAGGACCTGAGGGAGCCTTGGAAAGGTTTTGCAGCCGAATCAAAGCTAAGGGTCCAGGGCTTATACTTACCCACAGGGTCCTATGTAACGATATAGTAGAATGTAGGGTTTCCATATTAGGAATTACTGTTATGACTTAGGGAAGTATTCCCCATAACAGTACATAGGACCCTTTGGGTTAGGATTTGGGTTTTTGGATCTGGGGGTTGGGGTTATATCCTAAGCCCTGCACCCAAACCCGTAGGCATAGGGATAGCATACGGGGAGGCTCTGGTCCCGAATGAACGGCCCTTGCTTCAAACCACCTAGGGTCTCTAGAGTTTAGGGGTGTAGGGTGATGTCATGCAAGAGGTTCTTTGCATGATGGCTGGCTTCTTTCTCCCTTGTCTCGCATGCTGGAACGAACCCAGGAACAAGTACTGAAGCCCTCAAACCAGAAATCCACATTATGTAACATGTGCTTTTTGCCATATGTATATATATATATATATCGTCTTTTCATTCGTGATATCTGAATTTCGCAACAAGGCTTTGACTCATTTGGCGCACGTCGTGCGGACGCACAAACTGCTTCCAGCGGATGCCAGAGCCTCAAAATGGCATTTTTCAGGCATCTGCACTATACCCTTCCATCCTCTATGCCGTTATACGATATGTACAGGGGCCCTCGCAAGCAGGCTACGACTGCGACCATTCCATGTATGGTTATACGATAAACGCACTGCAGCGGTTTCTACGTATAGTGGGGGCTTCAAAGTCAAGATGTCTCAGGCAGCAGGCTGGTAGGCAAGAGAGTCTACCGTAACGCCAAGCACAAGTCGATGCTGCTGCAGATGCCGGTTTTCTGCTGCTCCGGACCGGGATATTTTTTGACGGTTTCAGGACAATCTGGACTATCTCGAATTGTTGCCCCTTACATTTGCCCAAACTCAGCTGTAGCTCATGCCACAGCATTTCCACAGAATTTCGCAGGTTTGCAGCTTCTGCCCTTTCCAGCCGTACTGGACTGAAAAGGAGGTTCTGGGGGTATATGATATTCCTGCTTTTAGGGCCATTTTAAGGTTACTCTGAAGGCTGAACAGTGCTTCTATATGGGTGGTTGTCAAAATTATGGTCCGTTTTGGGATACCCTAAACATTAGGTGCCGTATTTTAATAAGGACCCAAACAGGGACTCTAATATTGACAACCACCCATATCCTTGAAAGTGCCTGTAGCAGTAAACTCTGCACTGTGCCAGAGTGCAGAAGTCGGGCAACAGAAGAATTTACTGTGACCTTTCCTGGCACAACCAACCTATGATCATAATAGCACGAATAACAACAACAGTAATAATACTAATAAGCACACTCATCATCATACAGATAATGCTACTAGTAGTGATACTAATAATGGTTCTATCAGTAATACTAGCAACAATAGTCGCAGTAGTAATACTGACAGTAATGTGTTGCAGGTCGACGGTTTCATGAACTAAGGTTGGCCTCCAGCACACAAGCCTGTCGTGGGTCGCAGCAATGCCTGAGGTCGCGAACATGTGGGTCCATGTATTCGTATTTCCATGTCGAGATTACGGGGTTGTGTGTTGAGAGGTGCACACGTAGGTGGTATTCCTTCTCCTGGTTGGGTTACACACAAAAGGCTGCAAGGAAATGGTCCTGCCTATAGAATCTCGGTTCCTCTGTGCTTCGTTTCGCCAATTTATCATCCGGTGCGTGCACACATACATGCATATGTAGGTACATGCATGCATGCCTGCCTACGTACGTACATATATACTTACATATGCACGCATGCATGTCTGTATATATAGACATGTATGTATATGTGTGTGAGTGTGTACGTGCATGTCAATATCTCTTTGCTTCTTTTGCTTTGCCCCCCCCCGGTTTTTGTATGCATACATTTGCATACCTTGCCCCTTCTAGAGAACGCATTCCTCTACATTACTGCTGCTGTGACACTGTCCGTAAAGAGCTCACGGGTTTCCATTACCGACCTTTTCCCCGTGAGCTCTACACCATTCTACACAGCCATACACCCACAGGTTTGGGCTCCGCTGTTGTCCGGTGCAGCTCTTGCGATTGCGCCGCTGAGCTCCGGAGGCAGGACATCGTTGTCAAAGGCCACTGTGACTGAGACTCGAGCCCTTGTAATGTACACCTCATACAAAGCAACTCTGCCGTAGTCTGCTCGCGCCATCTGCCTTCTCATAAACAAGAAACACAAGTTGCTAGGTCCTGGGTATCTTGACATGCATGTTTTGAGCTGAACTACGGCGGAGCGCGGCATGCAAAGGCAAAACAGCATATGCGCATGCATTCTGCAAGGCGTCAAGAAAAGACAGACTAAGGTTGTGCACACACAGACATGTAATTTCAATCTCACAACCCATGTCACGAAAATCTTTCAGTGTGAGATAGAGGCCTGAGTGATTACCAGCATTGATCTTCAGGGTTCTTAAATACCTATAGTTTAATATGCCCTAACCCCCCACTCTCATTAATTTGGGCCCATGTTCGCTTCCTGCCAGGAGCCAGAGACCTGGAGTTGCTCGCTCGAAGCCCAGTTCCGGTGCTGGACACCACTACTTAAAAAGTTTTTAGAATAGGGTTTGGGGGGGTGTATGATAACTGTGATTACAGTAAGGAACTCCCAAAACCCCCCCCCCCCACATTAAGTCCCCAAGGCATGGTGGATTAAGTAGCCAAGCCTCAAACTGGCCCTGAACTCTACAGTGTAGAAAGTGAGTATCTGAGAGTCGAACAGCTTGCAATGTATCCGTTTTGGTACGACCTACGCCACAGGGCCGATACTGGAAGCCCGTCCGAAACCCGACAGCCGCAAGAACATGATGGGTTCCTGTGAGGTTTCTTGCACGGATGTTTGGTGCAGTTTGGCTCTGGTCGTGGGATGTGCTTCTTGCCAGTCTTAACATTTAACTTGCCTTGTCAGTCATGTCGAAACAGCAGATGTTTGCAGCAGAGCACTATTAGCAAGGAATGTGGCAGTCGCAGCCGGGGGCATGTCTTCCGTACATCTTGCAGCACGCAAGCTCGTGCACTGGATGGCCGTAGGGAACGTTTTGGTTAGGCCGGAGTGCATCCCGGGCCACTCACTCACGCACTCACTCATGCACTCCAGACGGTTCTTTGACATCGCTGCTGCGCATGCACCAGGGAGGGGACAGAAGCCTTTTTCGTGCGGATGTTGTGAACAGTAGGTCGTGCAATCTCATGCTGCATGGGGGAGTCTGCAGCGACCGGCGGAACTATTCCCTAGGGTCGTTTGCGATATTTAAATTACAAATCACAACATGATCGCAGCCCATATTCCGTGTGTTGCTGAGTCTGAGTTTTGATATGCTCCGAAACCTAATGTTTACTATCTTCTTTCATGTTGTATCCTGCATCGTTCTCTTGCGTCCCGGACCGAGGCACAATTTGCATCGAAGGGATGCAGCCTGCAGCAGTATGTCCCATCCGTGCTGGAGGACTGGAACCCTAAACCTTAATAAGCCTTCAACCTTAAACCTTAGACCCGAAACCTTAAACCCTACAGCCTAAAGCGTATCATCAGTCCGAAGAAGTGCAGCTTGTTTTTGCCGCAGAACTTTTGTTTCGGCGAGAGCTACCCTCATACTACGACCAAGGCCTCCACTACCGCTACCGTTGTGCACGTCTAGCAATGACAGCCCCCGCTGCAATGACATCGGCTACTAAAACTGCCGCCGCTAGTATTCACAACATTAAGAGCAGTTAGGACCGCTGCTACTGCCACTCCTACTGCTTTTTCAATGCACTACTACGACCGCAACTGCAACTGCTACTGCTGCTCCTACGGCTACGGCTACTCCAACTGCTACTACTAGTACTGGAGCTTTCGCAACTGCATCTGCTACTACTACTACTACTACTACTACTACTGCTGTTGCTGCTGCTGCTACTACTGCTACTACTGCTACTGCTGCTGCTACTGCTACTGCTACTGCTACTGCTACTGCTACTGCTACTGCTACTACTACTACTACTACGACTAAGACTACGACTACGACTACGACTACTACTACTACTACTGCTGCTGTCGCTGCTGGTGCTACTACCACTATTACTAATAACTCTCTAAGACCCGTTCAAGAGCACAATGCGAGCAGCACTGCGAGCATGAACGTGAAGATGCCCACAGGTTTGTGGTATATAACTACGACATGCAAGAGCACAAAGGTGTGGTATTTTGCAACGACAGCTTTGCAAGGCCATGCTGACTGCCGGGTTTCAGCCCATGGGCGGGGCATGCCGCCACTTGGTGCTGACGGGCGCCCGGGCAGTACATTAGTTTCAGACGAATTCAGCAGTAGAGCTCCACCCTCCGCCTCAAACAAAGCTGTGCGGGACCTGGAACTGGCATTGCAGCTCAAGAGCACAGCTATTGTCCTTGAAAGGGTGCGACGCTGATTTTGTAAGATTCCGGCTGGCATGTCTGCGTTGCGAGCCTGTGTTCCCGACGTGCTGCACAGAAACGGATCCCGATGTCGATGGCATTTCCAGCAATTGCAAACTTGGTTGGAAGTTAGTCTGACTGAGGCGAACCACTTTCGACTGAGCTTTGCAGAAGACTCTCTCGTGCTGGGGAGTTCGTGGTGCGGAACCATTACGGGCAAACCGAGGTGCTTGGGTCAGTGAAATGCTGGGGTATCGCTGTGTGAAACGCCTCCTCCTCCTCCTCCTCCTCCTCCTGCTCCTCCTCCTCTTGCTTTGCGCCTCCTCTTCCTCCACCACATCATTGTCAATGTCGTGCCATCTAGTCGACACTGGTCGTGTTGGTTGTTTTCAGTTTTCGTTCTCTGCTCCATCGATCTCCACGAGGAATACCAGGAGAGGTATCGTTAGCATCTGTCTTGTTGTTATCAGGGATGCTGGAGCATCACCATCAGCTCGTGGTCATCTTCATCCTGCTGATTATCAACTCATTGTTCCTCTTCTTAAGTTCTTCGTCCTTCAAACCGTCTCGACATATAACTACTGCTGTAACTACTAACAGGTTATGAACGACATCCCCACCCTCGTAGTCGTCCCTCTCATGATCAACACCACCTTGTAGTTACTTTTTTTTTCACGCGCAGCCGAGAGTACGGTCTAGCGGGCGCGCTTCATCACATGCATTTGCATGGACGGCCTCTGCTATTGGAGGCTAACACGAATGCTCATTTGAGCACAGCTAATGCGCCGTAGCGCCTTGGACGACTAGTGCTTCGAAGCTAGTCGTCGAGCTCATCGAACCATACGATCTGCAATGGTGGCCGACACTTGTTCCGTCCCCCTGGAGTGAGGATAGCATTCAAGCGCAGTTCCATCATACGCACTCTGTGAGATAGATCGTGGTATACATGATTGAGCGTCGCCATGTCCGCCGCTATCTGTCTCAGCTGGTACTCCAGAAGATAGAGTTGAGCTGCATGCCAGTCCATCTCTCCCCGTGGGAGGTCGTTGATCGGCACATAAATAGGGCGAGACATGAGGCTCAGACACAAAGTACGGTTCGCTTGAGCTGTGAAGTGCTGGGCTTGTATCACATGTCAAAGCGAGCACATACATGTTGGCGCATGCATGCTTCATCATGTCAGAGTCGAGAGCTAAGGGATCTTTTTCATCATCAATCATCCAGTGCTGATGCGGATCTGCCCCGATCTGGACGACTGTGTAATGACCTGCAGCGGGATTGGGTCCATGGTGCTGTATGAGCCCTCTGAGGCTGTAGGTCTCCCACCTAACGGAAAGGCTGTGCCCGTCTGTGTAGATTGGCACCTGAAGCTTCTGAGCTATGTGGTAGGTCTGTTTGGTTTTCTTGGCACGTCCCCGGTGCCACGCAAATCTAGGCAACTGCAAGAAAACCCAGGCATCCGCACGCGTGAGAGCGTGCATGTCGTTTTGCTGATGCCAAAAGTTGAGCAGATCCTGCAGGTGATGTGACCTACGAGGCGTATCAGGTAGGACAATGCACTGCTGAAGACTGTTATCAGCCGTAATCCGAACACCGTCCTCATGATGCTGCCGCAAGTCCACCCGACCTGTGATGACACTGGCCGTGAGTCTGGGAAACAGGAAAGCGATGAATTCACATACATCGTGCTGCCGATCAGGGCGTGACCACCCCAACAGATGGAACCCCAGGAGTTGGCGAGCGCTCAGGCTCCCAACTTTGTTGCCCCGCAGCGCCTCAGGAAGCATGTGGAGATGTCCCGTGCTCTGTGCAACGAGCCAAAGGCAGTATAAGGCGGAATTCATATAGCAGAGGTTGTTGGGGTTGCTAAACCGAAAGGGTGGGGCAGGCTGAGGTGTGGACTCATTGGTAGCCCGGACGTCACTGGTATCCTCGATGCTGGTATCGGAGGACATCCTGGGTGCACCCAGTTGCCATAGACCATCTGGGCCAGCTGACGCGACAGGTGCCCTCGTTGGGAGGTTTCTCGCTTCATGGACATGCCGATGAGACCCGTGACCGAGCAATTGATGAGAGACGTCAATGCTTCGTGTGTCTCCGTGGCTTCCTGTCCTCGCAAGCTTATCTCGAGTTTGAACGCCGCTGTGCTGGCGCCCTGGATTTCCAGCTTTTGCAGAGTTTGCGTGCTGTGGAAGGCCTGTACGATCTCGCCCTTCATATTGGAGTGGATCAGATTGAGCTGCTTCACCACTGCGTCGTGCTGGCACGCAGGCTTTTTCTCGTCCAGGACCAGGGCTTTGGTCTTGGAGCACCACCGTAGGTAAGTCCAGGCCCCGGTCTCTGTCATCCACTTCGCCTGTTTCAGGGTGGCCCGTCCCTCTTCCGTCGCCGCTATGGTCCTTGTAGTTACTATCATCATCAGCATCATCATCATCATCAGCAGCAGTCATCTCCGTCAATATGTTATCATCAGAACCATCGAGAACAAGCGGGTCAGTTCCTAAGCATGGATATCATCACAAATGAAATGCTTTGTTCAAGCAGCTGCAGCAAAAAAAACACCGCCTCCGCCAGAACTGGGATCGCCCTGCTGGACATCATAACCATCGTCATCAACATCATCACCATCGACGTCATCGCCACCATCATCATCATCATCGTCGTCGTCAGCGTCAGCATCGCTAACAACACTGGCACATCCCGTGTCTTCCCTGTGTTTTCATCCAGAAGCCGAGAATATTCAACATCCCCCAGCTTAGCTTTGGTTTGTAGGGAATGGAAGAATGGTAGTAATAGTAGTTATAATTGTACCCAATTCCTCCATTCCCTACTAACCAAAGGTAAGCCAGTTGGGCCCTGAAGCACGCAGGCTGCCGACACCACCACGGTCTTCGTCGTGGCTCCGACAGGCCTCGCCGCGATGCCAATCGGACGACCGGCGATGCATCGCCAGGTGAGCCCTCCTTGCCGCTCAAGTGCTAAGACCGTCAACAGTGTTTCAATAAGTAAATAGATTTGATAGCTGGCTAGGTAGATAGAGAGAGAGAGAACCATACATATGTATATAGTATATATATATATATATATATATATACACCTGCATATACATGTACATAAGATGTATGTGTGTGTGTGTGTTTCTATCAGTCACAGCAGTTTCTTTCTCTCCGGGCTGTACGCAAGAAGAAAGTGTTCAGGGCACTTGCCACATACCCGCGCCCTGAGTCAAGTCTTACTTTTACGTCCTGCAGGGAGGGAAGAAATGCGGGACTTGCTCCATCACTACTAACCGAGGTGGGCTGTGCTAACAAGAAGCACATGGATAGCTTATGATAGCTTGCAAGCGGCACGTGTCACATCAAGCTCAAGATAGTTCAGAGCAGTTCGAGGATGCTGCCAGCTTTTCGGGTTGAGGGCGTTGAAAGGCTGCGTACAAGAGCTTTTTCCGTTCGATAGTCCGCTGAGAATATCGGCCCAAGGAGCAGCAATTTCGCACCAACGGTCAGGTGCCAGCCATTCTCATTCTCGAAGACCTTAACCCCAAATAACCTACCGTTTTAGGAACCGAAATCATATTAGGGGGCCCTCAAAAGGTAGGTTCTTTAGGGCCCAGGGATGGCTTCTTTTGCCTGGTCGGTCGTACGGTTCTCCGGCAAGAGCTGCGACTTGGTCTGCACTTGTCGCGAGCCGCAAAGCGCAAAGCAGCAGACGTCAATTGCGCATTGAGCCCACAAAGACGTCAAGAGAACGACATGAGTATCGGAATCGTCGCTGTTGCTGTCGCCTCGGATGAAGCCTCATGTCAGGTTTCCCCTGCCTTCTTGCCGCCATGCACCTCATGTCCATTTCTGAAAACTTGAATTGTAGTTCGCACAGATGGCAGCCACGGCAGTGCGGACATCTGCGCCAGTACAAGTTGCATTTGTATCTGCTGTGATGACGAGCTGCACGACCGCGAGTCTATTTCTCTGGTCTGCCCCGTTCGCCGTTTGGTGCTGAAGTGCATCGAACCATGCAGCAATACCCATGGTCTCCACAGTAGTTCCTGTTGGGGGTTCATATTTAGAATCCTTCAAGGTAATCCCTAAAAGGAACTACTATGGAGCCTTTGGGTAAAGCTCAGTTGAATTTGTACTGAAGTGTCCGAAGCGGTGCCAAGGCCGTTCAGGCCCTCGGGGTTTGGGCTCTGCTGAGGCTTCTGGAGGAAGGATTTGGTATTTGGGTTTAGGGTTTTAGGGTTTAGGGTTTAGGGGTTTAGGGTTTAGGGTTTGACATAAACAGTTTCTTTTGGGTGGTGATTGCTGCCCTCGATTTGAGAGGGATTGGTAAAGATCCTTCCTGCCTGGTGAGGTGATGAAGGCAGAGCTTGGACGCAGGGTGCCAGGTGGGGAGAGCCAGTTTCTGGGATTGCACGAAGCGCAATCAGTTTCACGCGATTCTGTCGGGAGTGGAGATTGGGAAAGCCATACTGCCTAATGTTACTATGATTCTTATTATGATTGCTGCTATGCATTATGTTTAAAATGATAATTGTCATTATATTTATATGACAAGCATTACTAGTATTATTAATATTAATACTCTTGCTGATATTAGGCACAGGTAGTCGGGCCATTGAGTTGCACTAGCCTGCATTCTCTTCAGAGAAGATTTGGAGGGGCTCAGAGTTGCCGTCCCTAAACGCCAAGCCGCTAAACCCTAAGCCTAAACCCCCAGGCCCCAAACCCTAAACCCCTAAATCCAAAACCCTAAACCCCAGTTTGGGGCTGGGATGGGGAGGCTTTCACGGAGCATACAAAGTGAGAGAAATCCAAGTCACTAAGTCATTTCAAAGTCCCATGACCCTCAGCGTGAAAGACGTCGGGAGCTATACAGTGTGCACCAGAATCTAGGTCCTATACCTATACGGGAGTTCCGGGACCCTTAAGATAGTACCCTAAATAGTAGGATCCTTATTACAAGGGCCCCAAAACAGGGTGCCCCTAATTTTCGGAAACTCTCATACATCGGAAACCCGAGCATTACAAAGGGTTTGGGGTTAACCTTTTCAGCCCAAACCCTGAGCCCTAGTCCCGTACCCCAAACGTTGAAAAGGAGTAGGGTATTACCCTGTAATATGGGGGGGGGGGGGGGTAATGATTCCCTCTATGATTTTGGGGTTTCCTTATCATAATTATGGTATAATATGCCCCAAAACCCTATTCTCATCATCAAGACCCCTACAGTAGGGTATGACCCTGTAGGGTAACGTAGCGGCCTGCATCGCGAGAACAGGGCTCCTTTAAGGGATCTGCAAAGGTTCTTTAACAAGGGTTTGTAGGATTTAGTGCATGGGGCCTTATTATCCAGACCTTCCAAAATCCCTTGATCAGTTCAGGAATGTATCTTAAACTATTGTAGGAATCCCGATATGATTTAAGAAGGTCTGGGTTTAGGGTTTAGGGCATTTAGGGTTTAGGGTTTGCTTGGCGGATAGTTAGCTGATCCTATAATTAATCGGATCCATCATAATATTTATACCCTAAACCCTAAACCCGGGTGATTAGTGTGGGGTCAAGGGTCAGGTAGCTTTCCGCTTTCGCGCCGGAGAGGCTCGGCTGGAGCTCGAAGTTGCGAATTTCTTTTCGGGGCTTGAGGGCTATTCGGCTTCAAGTTTTTGGAGTTTAGGGTTTATATCGGGTTTAGGGCTTCCGGGGTTTAGGCTTTAGGGCTGAACGGCTGGAGGGTTTAGGGTTTCGGGTGGCTTGCAGGCTCCCCGCCTGCCCGCGCTTGGTCTGGCCGTGGATGCTTCTCTCATTGTCTGCAGCCAGCCGGTCGTGTAGAAAATATACAGGCTGAGAGACTAGTGTAGGCTATCTACAACGCCTATACCGGCATCAAGGCTACTGTAGCCTATCTACAACGACGCAGAACAGACCCGACAACTCGGTATCCCAAACCCGAAGCCTGCGGATGATAATGAACACGCTTCCTATCCCAGCACCCTCAACCCTTAGAGCAAATCATGTCGTCCCCTGAACTCCATGCCTCTCTTATTGTCCTTGCAGCTAGCTTGCGGCGACTCCATGAAGCTGCTGGCACACGTTTTCCGGCCGCCATGCGGCGCCGCGGTCAGGCACCATGTCCGACTGGAGGTGATCCTCCTCTATGTGCCGTGTATCTGCGCGGTCATGGTCGCTCTGATGATGCAGGGACAAGACGCACCATTCAGGTTCCCTGTCCCTTCGTGAGAGCCGCTCTCCGTTTTTTGTGCCAAGCCCAAACACTGCTAGGTGAAGGGCAGCACCGTGCCCAGCCAATGTCGAATCCCTTTTAATGTCAAAGTCACCAAACGCAAAAGAAGCCAAGCTCTGGTGTGACAGCACCAGGTACCGAATGATCATTACTTTGCATATCGTGATGGCCCTGATATTGTCGGCCCTTGGCATCTGGCTCTGGCAGAAGGATGCCATGCTTTGCAATAGTACTATATTCCCGGGTCATCCTTCGGCTACATGATGTTTACATGAATACAGGGTTTGGGCATAGTGATAGTTAGTGTTTAGGGCTCTATGAATGAAGTTGTATGCTCTTCTTCTTCGTTTTGTTTAGTAAGTTTCGGCTTTCTGACAGCATCCTCTGAATGACGAAAGCCAGACCCAACGACTAGGGGACAGTCCTCAGTTTGACATGAGTCAGCATACTTCTTTTGGATAGATTACGGTGTTGTATAATCTTAGGTTAGGCCACATAGAACTTGGCTATATTAAGCTGTACTATACTACAGTACAGTATAGTATAGTACGGTATATGCTAGTTTAGTCTGGTATAGTACCTTGTCCCATGTTATAGTATATTATAGTACGGTATAGCAAAGTAGAGTACAGTAGACTATACTACAGTAAAGTATAGCATAGCACCGTCTAATAAGGCATGTTGTCCTATGTTATAGTACAGTATAGATACAATGTAACTATAGTATAGCATGGTTCAGTGTAGTTTGTTTTAGTAAGGTCTAGCATTGTATGGTGTCCTGTGCTATAGTAGAGTATAGCAAAGTACAGTCCAGTATAGCTTAGTATAGCACAGTGTAGCACAGTATAAGTAGCCGAGTATACCGTAACAGTACAGTATAAGACAGTAGAACATAACATAGTAGGTTAACTATCAGGTTATATCATATGATAGTTCTGTAGTGTACGATGAAGACACCTATATCCTGCGCACAGGCGAGTCTCTAAATTCAAGGAACCCCCTTCCTGACTACGGCGCCTGGATTCTAGCAAGCTGTGTAAACAACATTTGAAGAGCCCTTAACGCAAGCCCATTTCTAGATGGCCAGAAAAAAACCCTAAACCCTAAACCAGAAACCCTTATAAACTCCTATATACCCGTCTAAATCATTCTAAATCCCCATAAACCCCATGCACCCTCATAAAGCGCCGCTGCATTCCACAGGATGCCTTGCCCTCTGTGGCCCACTTCCTCGAAGACCCAAACCGAAGCAATGAGCTAATTGCGGTTCGTCTGAGTTTGGGGTTCAGGGTTTAGGGCTTGGTTACAAAGTGGGTGCATGAGGGCTTTTTGTAAGAGTTCATATCAAGAAGGAGTTCTACAAGGGGCGTTGATGGTGTTTTATGTAGAGGTCTGTTCATAGCTGTTCGATTTTGGGTTAAGGTGTTCTTGTTAAAGGTTCCTGTTCGAGGGTTTCTACAAGGACTTTGGGTGTTTAGAGAGCGAGGTTTACGGTTTAGGGGTCTCGTGCCTTTTTTTCTAAGCCCTCAAACCCTTCAACCCTAAACCCCAAACCCGTAGACCCGAAACCCTGAAACCCAAAGCCCCTAATCCCTTAAACCCCTGAAACCCTAAACCCCTAAACCCCTGAACCCCTAAAGCCTAAAGCTTTGAGGGTTTTTTTTGGCAGACCCAGAGTCCCTCCATCCTGGAGGCATCAAAGACTGCAGTGTTCGGTTTCTTGATGGCTAGTTGGGGCTTGAGTCGGTTTAGGGTTAGGGGTTTAGGAGCTTAGGATTTAGAGTTTAAGGTTCGGGGTTTAGGGTTTAGGGGCCCCGAATCCCTAAACTCCTGGCTCCCGATTTTGCTGAGAGCTTGGGTGTTGCATTCTCCTTTGTGCCTACCCAGAGACTCCAATATCCCTTGATTAAGGAATATTCCTTAAGTCATATTAGGTTATTAGGGATCGCATTACAATTTAAGAAAATTTCCTTAATTAAGGGATATTGGAGTCTCTGGGTGCTACAGGTCCTCTTTTCCTGGATACCGCTCTTTGGCTTAGCAGCACCCATGCTGGTTATCGGGAACCTGAGCAGATGTTTGGAAGTTGATTGTGTGATCACCACTTCTTGGTACCTAGAAATGGTTTTTAATTTTTGGGTATTATAATCCCTAAGAAACAGCTAAAATTATAATTGTTGCTAGGGTTCTAAGTTCAGTATAGACCATTAGACCACTTCTCCGGAAGATGAAGGATTAGTTGTGCTTGCGTCAGATCCGTACCAGTGCTGTTGATGCAAGCCCAGGAGCGCACAAGACATTGCGGACACCTCCTTGCAAGTCTTGGGTTTCCTGTTGTACCTTCCAGTGCTGGACGAGCCGCTCAACGTGCCGCTCGGTTCTGCCGTGGAGGTTTTTGGGGGTTTATTTCGGCCTGTAGTCTTTTCTTGGAAGATGAGCACATCAGGTGTGAAGACTCATCCCCATAATGGCCCAGAGCCCCAAACCGTCGACCGTCGCCTAAAGCCTGTGTCCAACACCCAGCGATTCCCCCCCCCTCTTGTCACCAAAGTGGGTCGCTCTGGTCGGATCGAAACCGGGTCCTTATGTGCAGGGGCTTTAACTTGTTATTTAGGAACCCACAAAAAAAACGGGTGCCCCATTAATTATTTTGAGGACCTACCTCCGGGAGGACGTCGCACGAAGTCTTGACCAAGAGGCCGCAAGAGCAGTTAAAAGGAGCCTAAACACCCGAAGCCCCTGAAAAGGTGAAAACTTCGACCGGGAAATAAACCACCTGGAAAAAGCATACCTATTAAACCCCAAAGCAAGATAGCCAATTGGGTTGCTCCGTGTGATATAACTTTATCTATTCATTTGGCATCTGTTTCTAGATCTCTATCATGCTCTATCGCTATCCTATCGTCAACAACCGCAATAACAACGATAACATCACCAGCATTCACAGCAGCAACAGCAACGGCGGCAGCATCAACTACAATAGCTGCGACACAAGCAGCATCACCATCATCACCACCAGCTTTCATGACCGTCAATACCACCACCAACACCACCACCAACACCACCGCCACCACCACTAGCACCACCAGCAGCAGCAGCACCACCAGAAGCACCAGCACCACCAGCACCACTCCCCCGACACCAGCAGCTGCAGTAACAGCAACAGCAACACCTGGCAACCACAACAACAACAGCATTTGCAACAGCAACAACGAGAACAGATGTTCCACCACCAATGGCCAGACAGCAGCAGAAGCAACAACAACAGCAACGACGACGACAGCAGCAACAATGACATCAACATCAGCAACGCCATCATAAAGACAAAGATCACACTTGCACCGGAAGGAGCATTGTTGTTCAATCGACAACAGCAACCACAGCCACAACCACATCACCCACCGCGGCCAAGCCATGTCTATATCGTCGCCCTCGCCGGGGGCATCGCCAATTTTGTTCGGTTTGGCAAACACCACCTATTCCATCATCTTCATAATACATTACCATGATCGCCTTTATGACGATGGTGGCCGTGATTTTGGTGGTGACTTTGCTCATCATTGGTGATGATGATGAAGATGCGAGTGATGATGAGAATAATAAAAATCATAATAACGCTGACAATAATGTTCCTGTTGATGCTGATGAAGATGATGGTGGTGATGATGAAGATGATGACCATTGGTGATCGGCAACTTCATCATGACCATAACTGAGGAGCGTAGCGTGGGCTTCATACGGTGGCCTCGCGATAGCAAGAGCTTTGCAGCTTTGCACGTCTCATGCTGGAATGCCGGTCCAGCTCACACCGTTCCTTCGGCATATCCTACAATTGGAGTTCCTTGTCTTTGTGACAATGCGTACCAGGATATGGTGCCTCGGAAATCCAAGAACTTTGCAGTTGTTGCTGTAGCTGCATATCACCAACCCTAAACCCTAAACCATGCGACTGCAATGTTTCTGGGGTTCACGGCCAGTTGAGGTACCTTGGGCGACAGTCCTCGCCTCTCACACCATCCAGCTTGAAGGATTCTGGGAATTCCTGTTTAGGAGTTCAACTTCACCCTGAATAACCTAAGGTTCCTGTGGGTTCCTGTTTAGGAATTCCTACAAACCCTGAATAACCCCTACCTTTTTAGGTTTAGGGTTTAGGGGTCCTGCTATGCGGATCCCTGACAAAAGGTAGGGGTTCAGGGTTTACCTTAACCCTGAATAACCTACCTTTTTAGGGTTCCCTACTATGATTTCTTTATATAAGTCCTTAAAAGTGTAGGTTCTTCGGGGTTAAGGAATTCAATTTAAGTTACCATACTAAGGAGCCGATATTTATCGACAATAGATGCCTTTTATGGTAACTCAACGAAACTCCTTACCGTAAGGGCCTAAATACTTACCAATGCTATCTAATTGTTAAGGCCCCTCGAATATAGAACGCTTTATCGATACCTTATAGTAACACTTATAGACTGCTATAAAGGAACCTTATTCAAATTATTGTTAAGGCCGCTATATGAACAAAAGAGCAGGATTCTGAAGAGGTTGCGCCCTGCTTCGACCGTCTCAGCATGCGACGTCGGCACTTGTCAGAGGCCCTTGGTTTAACGCTCGCTTGTGGTATTCATGGATAGTTATGAGTGGGGTATATGTAGGGTAGGTGATATTCATGGATAGTTATAAGTGGGGATATATGTAGGGTATGTGATATTCATGGATAGTTTATGCGTGGGGATATATACCTGGAAACTCCGTTGCGGCAAAAATTTCCGCCGCAATAGGGTTGCGGCGCCGAAACGCAATCGGAGGCGGAAAGACATGTCTGACGGCAGAAACCTAAATCCAGCATTATACAGCACATCAGTTGCGGCAGAATTGTAATTTCGGCGGCGTTTTTGTTTTTCACGAACGAATTTTGGTTTTGCTGCCAGCTTGCAGCTCCATGTTCTTATGGTCGAATGTTCCTGCAGTGACATGGTGCTGGCCGGCCGGTTTAGACTGTATAAGGACATGAAAACTGCATAAACCGAGGTATGTTCATAGCAGGCTGAAACACCAAGTTTGTAACTTGCGCCTGCTACTTGCTTTCGGGTGCAAGAGTGCAATTATCTCATGTTTACGTTCCTTATATCCTTGCGACGACTTTCGTTGAGAACCATGTGGATGCTGTTCGTGCTTCGTTGCAACGATAGGGTGTTACGAAGCACGGTGTTGTTGATTTCGAGGTTGTTTCAGCATGTAGGATGTCTAAGGACCGGGATGGATTTGGCTTCTGTCTTGCATGGCGTCAATTTTACAAATCTTTCGGTGCAGCCCAAGCCCACACCCCCGAGTTGATTGCGGAAGTGCAAAAAAGTGGAAAGATGCGAGAATTTCAACAGTTGAAAACAAGAGAACTTTAACTGGGCCGTTTTTGGTAAGCAGAACTGGCGATGAGGGATGAACCTAACTTCGGGCTAAGGTGCTTAATTGCACGCTCATCAGATAATGCAGACGTAGTGTGGCTCGAGCTCACCTTGTGGCTTCAACAACAGGCGTAGCACAGACATGCCGACGTGCAGCTCCAGATCTGGCTTTAAGACAAGATACGGAAGTACGGGTCTCAGCAGGACCTAATTGCTAAACGCTTGCCCCGGAAGAAAAACCGTGATAAAGACGAAATGATTATCTAAAGCTGCAGCAACAGCCGGTCCGAGGGACATGATGGGTTTTCTTTGCGGCAGTTATTTGGGACGGACATTGTTGTGCTTCTTTGCGAACAACTTCATTTCCTCCGGAGGCACACTTAATAACCAGCTTCGGGTAGAAAGTGTGTATTTTCAAGTTTCTCTAGTACAGGATTTAATTGATGGCGTTGAGGGTTGGGGGCGTGATTCCCGCGTCAGGTTGGGTTTGGAGCTTGTGCTGGTTTGAATTTATCTTTTTTTTGGAGTTCAATCCAGGTTTTAATGAGGGAACTTGGAGTTGCAAACGGTTCCTCGACTCCATGGAAGCCAACATGCAAAAGCACATGTATGCACTGATGAACCAGCCAGTTAATCAGCAGCGACGTGCTAGCCTCCAGGCACAAAATTCCAATGCCCAGCACTCGACTCTCCAGGTGTTGCATCATGAACACACCCTCGAGCCCGGATGGGTGGACGAAATTGCAAAAAATGCTTGCGCAGGTGGGTGAATTGTGTACATGTTAGTGGAAGGGTGTCCGCGTCTTTCCGCCGCAATGTCGGGAGTTTCTGCCGCAATGACGGGGTTTTCCGCCGCAATTCCGGGATGCACAAAACCCGCAAGAACACATCTAGGCTTTGTTCGGGAATCAAGCTTCACTCCTCGTTACTACTAGCAACAGCACTGGCCGAGGACGAGCACGGTCTGTTCTCAGTCCCAACAGGTTTTTGGTGCGAGCGTGCGAAATGCAAAGGGGCGGCGCTTTGTTGAGACTTGCATCCCCCCACATCATTTCGCCGAACGACCTTTGCCAAAACAAGTCTGAAGGATGTTGGAACTGAGAGGACAGCATGTTCGTTTTGGGCCAGTGTTGTCGCCAGAACACTGGGTGAGCGAGAATTGTGACTCCAAAACACTTTTGGATGCGATTTATGATGGTTTTTGTGCCCCAAAATTGCGGCGGAAACTCCCGTCATTGCGGCGGAAACTCCCGACATTGCGGCGGAAAGATGCGGACACCCTTCCGGTAACAAGTGTGCCGATGGGTTTCAGAAGCTTCTTGTTGCGATTTCGTCCATGCATCCGGATTTGAAAGCCATGCAGCATCATGCAGCATCGGGATAGTCTTGTGCTAGGCACCGAAAGTATAGCACAGTGCTAGCATCTGTCGTGGGTTTGCCATGTCGCGGTCGCAAATTGAACTGCGAGGTGCAGATGTAGATAATATGTCTGCTCAGACGGCAAGACTTGTTGATAATAACCGCAAGTCTTCCTACTTCGTGCATTTCCTAGTGTACGCCAAACGCTTGACAAATAAAAGGCCAAGTTCGTACCCAACTCTCATGCGGAGGCATGCCCAACATCCTAAACCTTCGCAGCTTCAATCCTAAACTGCAGAATCCTTAAACACGGAACCTTCAACCCGAAACTACGTAGACGAACCCCTTGTTTGGAAACTTGAAGAAAACAGAGAGATGTTCGCGACGTCCGCATTGTGCCCCAAATACAGGCCACTGCGGCCACTGCGCCACCAGGAAAGCAGAAGCCGCAGTTTAAACGTTGTTCCTTCTGTATTTTATGAAGCGCTTTTGGTTTCAGGTCCTGCTGCGCCCTTCCCTCGTGTTCTTTTCTGAGGGCAGGTTTGATTCTATGCTTCAGTATGTCCGGACCACGTCGTTTTTGCAGGCACGCGCGTCGTTCAGGCGTGCTCCAGCCACAGTGAGTCGAACCAATAAACTGCATTACGTCCTACAGCGCCGGTTGTTGAGGAAACTTGGTTAACCGTGTTGAAATCCACTACTTTGGTACTGGATTAGACTCCTTAGATGACATGCCTTTTTCAGTTTCCACATATTGCAAAATTTACGCGATAAGACACGCTAACCTCGGCTTGTAGCGCCATGCGAGACAGAAACCAAATCTATCCCATGCCGTGGCCTTTATAAGGCGTCCGAAATTCCGCATGTTGAAATCAGAAACGGCCATGAAATCAAACATACATGCTTGGGAAAACCGTGCAGTCGCAATTCACAACCATTTGCTGAACACAATAAGAGAAGATATATTTTTGGCGGAGAGCCGTCGCAGTCAAATCGAAAATTATGTTTTTTTTTATGATTCGTTATACTGCAGGCATATCGGGAATTTCAGCAGGTTACACATGTCCGCTTCTACCTAATCGAACCGAACAGTAGAGTCAGTAGAGCCTGATGCAGTATATGCTGACCGATTCGCCGGGAAGGAGCGGCTATTGGCCGCTTGTTCTTTTTGTCTTCGTTTAGGCTTGTGTTTGGGGCTGCTAGCAGCAACGGACCTCGTATGTTTTTGCAACTAGTACCTGAAGCTTTGGAAGTTTGTGGGTAAACTTTCGAGTGTTCTGCTGTGCTACTCCCCGCCTACAACAAAATGCCCGCTGGACACGACAGCCTCTGGATCCTTCGATTTGGGTGAGGATGATGATACGTGTTTTGGAAGATACTGGTCACTGGTGTTGATGCTGGTGAATCTGATGAAGACAAAGGCGAAGATGTACATAGCAGTGGTGATCGTGAAACCACCATGGTTTTCATGTTGTCAAATGTGAGATGTTGAAGTTGATGGGAATGCAGACTGATGAAGACTAAGATAACAAAGATGATGATGCTGATGATGATGATGACGGCGAAGTGTGGTAGTTGCTACAATCTCATCCACAAGTTTGGGTAAAAGCGCACGAAGACGCATAAGTTGAGGCGTTTCTTCTTTCGCTGCGGCGTTTCTTCTTTTTGGGCTTCTCCTCGCAAAATCTTTCGGCGTTTCCCAATCGCTTGCGGCAGAAAAAAGCAAATGAGGCAAAAATAAACGCCGCAATGCATTGCGGCGAAAATTTCTGCCGCAGGAGGTTCCAGGTATGTGGGGTATGTGATATTCACGGATAGTTTATAAGTGGGGTTATATGTAGGGTATGTGATACTCATGGATAAACATACGTGGGGATATACGTAGGGTATGTGATTTTCATGGACAGTTACATATGAGTGGGGATATATGTAGGTTAGGTGATATTCATGGATAGTTATGAGTGGGGATATATGTATGGTATGTGGTTTTCATGGATAGTTATGAGTGGGGATATATGTATACGGTATGTGATACTCATGGATAGCTATGAGTGGGGATATATGTAGGGTATGTGATATTCATGGATAGTTATAGGTGGGGATATATGTAGGGTATGTGATATTCATGCAAAGTTTATAAGTCGGGTATGTGTAGGGTATGTGATATTCATGGATAGTCATAAGTGGGGACATACGCAGGGCAGCTGTAACCATAACCAGTATATGGGTAAGGACTGCTTTAATGATAGCATGGAATTGGCAGGACTTCGAACATGGAGACAATAACAGACGTAGTCTATTACGATGCTGCTTTGTGGTGCCCGACTCGATCTCTGCGGCACTGCTGCATTCGATTTTCGATGGCTGCGCCGACTTTGGTTTTGGCTTAAGGTTTCTCCGTGGTCTCCGTGGTTCAAACCCATGCCAAATCCTGCTCCGATCCTCGCAGATAGGTTTCCGAGAATAGTGGACCCTAATATAGACAGTGCCCTAAGTAGTAGGATCCTTTCTTATTATAAAGACCCCCAAATAAGATACCCCTAATTGTCGGAAACCACCAAATCTTGATACGGAGCCCACAGATGCCTCCAAGCTCTGTGGCGTTGGAGTGTTCGGGCGCCTCCCATGCAATACATTGCCTGAGACCCTAAACCCTAAACCGAGTATGCCCCACTGTACTCTAGAAGCCTGCGTAAGTTCCGAGTGTATGTGTATATACATACGTATGTGTATATGTACATATGTATGTACATATAAAGCATATATATATATATACATTCGTGCTACCCCCCTGGGATATCCATCCTGTTCGGGTGGAACTGACCGAGTTGGCCCACTCCCGGGCTGCGACGAATCCCGGATTGAAGATCTCACCGATTCAGGGGAATGCTTGGCTGATGGCTTTTCAGCAACTCTTTTACATCCAAAGTATACATTATCTAGGTGTCTTGCAGAAGCCTTTGAAATCCTTACAGATCTCTAAAGACGTTTCCCTGCACGAACCCTGATGGTCAGTTTGGCGGTTGCTACTACCTGTGTGTGTGTGTGTGCACGTGCATGTTTACGTAGTATTGCCGCAAGCCAAATTAGGCACCAAATTATGCAACAAAGAATATTAAAGTAAGCCTGTACCCCGAGACAAAATTAAAGAATCCCAACACACCTTGAGGCGGCACCACATAAGATTTCTATGGAAGCCGTTTTTGTTGTGTTTTGTCTTGTCTCATCTCTTCCTATTACATCATGATTGGGTATATCAACAGGCGCAAGCACATGATTACTAACAGACATCGGCAGATTTGCAAAAGCAGTTGGGTCCGTGTATTTTCTTTGTAAGGTCTTAAGATATTCCACAAGATCTTTATCTGGAATGTGCCTATATGCGTGAATATTCATCTGAGATTCATCTGTGCATGGAGATCATCGGATCAGCATTGGTCTGTGCAAGTGGCGACGCTGTATGCATTTATGTCTGACGCAAATGCAAAAGGTCATGCTTGTGTATATGTAGTGAACCATCTTATATTATTGCAGTTTTACTGTTGTCGTTGCTGCGGCTGTTACGACATGGTTGAGCAACAACCATGTAGATGTGTGTTAGGTGCAGAAACCCTGTATATCCCTTAGCCAGAAAGATATTACCGTACCTTGCATCGGCATCTTATATGTTTGAGGAGCCTTACACTTGTTTTGGGAGTTAAGGAATTGGTGCTTGGGGGTTTGGGGGTTTGCAGCTTAGATATGAACCATGCAATGAACGTTTATAACCTTAATCTGCTGTCGGGTTTCATTCGGGCAGCGGGGTTTAGGGCTCAGCGTGTGGGATATTTCAGAGTGTAGGGTTAAGCATGACTGATATACAGAGGCCTTAGTGCATAAGTACAAAACCCTATTGAATTCAATAAGCGTATTGAACTCAATAGGGCTGTCGGATTCAAGATCCAAGATGCTAGGTGAAACAGAAACTTTCCCATGACATTTTGAATCTTCCTTCTTGAATCCGACAGCCCTGTTGAATTCAATAGGCCTCGCGGGTGGATTGAACTTCAAAACGGTGGATGCATAATACGAGGGCTGATTTCGTTACACAGCACCACTGTGAAGCGCGTGGACGTTCAGTCCGGAGTATTAAAGTTCAATCCCGAGGATTGAGCCTCCATACCCCCGGATCCAAGATTCAAGTCAATGTTCAAGATCCTGGGGAAACTTCGTCGTGGAATCTTGAATCTTGGATCCGGGAGTATTGAAGTTCGATACCAAAACGTTGAAGTTCAATACTCGGGATGCTTCGGGACTGTTCCCATTGCCCTAAACACGCGCGCAGGCATGTTCTCTAGCATCTGCTGTATTGCTTTAGTTCTGCACACATACAGTACACATAGATAGAGTAGTCTTTTAAACTGGTTGATAAGTGACCGGAGATGCAGAATTCACAGGATTTACACTAAATTGGTGGATAACTCGGGGGGACCATATTTATATTCATATATACACATATATGTAAACACACTACATATATATATATATATACATATATATGGGTACCCCCCCCTATATGGGGTCCCCCTGGTTTCTTTACATCTAGGCCTAAACCGTTAAACCGTTAAACCATTAAACCAATCCTTTCCCCCAGAGGACCTAAACCATTAAAGCAATCCTTTCCCCCAATGGACCTAAACCAATAAACCATTAAACCAATTCTTTTTGCCCCATACCACTAAACCATTAAACCAATAAACCATTGAACCAATCCTTTTGCCCCATACCACTAAACCAATAAACCATTAAGCCATTAAACCAATTTTTTTCCTATTATGAACCTACACCCATCCCTAAACCACCAGACCATTAAACCATTAAACCAATTATTTCCCCCAATGAGCCTAACATAGTAATACATAGGCCAAACGGATTGGTTCAATGGTTTATTGATTTATTGGTTTAGGCCTCCGGTGCCTTATTGGCCAAATGGATTGGTTTAATGGTTTAATGGTTCAACGGTTTGGGTCTCCCATGCCCTATAGGCCAACTGGACTGGTTCAATCGTTCAGTGGTCCGGGCCTCCCGTGCTGTAAGCCAAGTGGATTGGTTTAATTGTTTAATGGTTTAGCGATGGGTCTAGGGCTGCCTGGTTATAACCAGAGACAGAGGTTATAACCAGGCCACAAAATACATTCAGAGTTTGAAGGCCCCTGTAGGCCGGATGGATTGGCTTATTGGCTTAATGGTTTAAGTCTTCCGTGCCGTATATAGCACAAGCGAGCCCAAACCCTAGCACCAAACCCGAAGCAGTAAACGTCAAACCCAACACTTTGATGGTGAACCTGCACTTATTATTGGTAAACTGTATCGAAACGCCCGGGGGCTTATATACCAGGGTTGTGGTTTGTGAGCTTGGGGTGGGTTGATTGTTCGTTACACAATAAACTCACGAAGCAAATCCGCGGCACCGCTACTTCATCAACACCTAAATCCAAGCGCTCGAAAGTTTCGGTATTTCAGGGGGAATGTAACCGCAATAAAATTAAGAAAGAACCAGAAGAATAGATGGTCCGAGGTATTCAGCAATTATTCGGTTTTTTGAGGCATGATGCAGTGATTTGTAACAAACATAATTCCCGGGGACCATATGCACATTCCCCGACTTTAGCGGAAAGGCCATGTAGCGGACTTTACATAATGGTCTGTCCTTTCCAGTATATCGGGTTTGTAAGACAAAAGTCAATGTATGTACGTATTGAGAGAATCACCGCATACAAGTCACTCATCCAGGAATCAAAATGCGGAATATGACGTGGCTCTCCAATAAATATTCACAAGAATACAAACTTAAATTCCGGCAAGCTAGATGAAGCATTATGGTTTTCAGTCGGCTTTTACGTGGTGGTTAAGGTATGCTGATACAAAAAGCAAAGGCTTCATCACTCAGCATATAGAAACAGTGCCAAGCCTAAGAAGTGACACTTCATGTCGTCCCCCAGGAAAAACACTATACAACGTTTGCTAAGCTTGTAATATGCAAGTTTTCAATTTTGGCTTGGGGCAGTCATTACAGGCATTAAAGGCACTCACAAAGGGGCACAGGGATATGCTATTGAAAGCTATATGTTTGCCAAAACGTCATCAAGTAGCAATGCGTCCAAAAACAGAGACTTTAATGGGATTGCGCCATTACAGCACAAAAATGGAAAAGCTTTTGGTTCCAAAACCTAGTTCGCTATAGGGAATGACTGAACCAGACTAATGACTAAAGCGCATTTGCATTCTGACAGCATGGATTGTTGCAACTTCCCGGGTTGGTTTTCAAACTAGTTTCGCAGAGCTGGTGAGGAACGAAACGAAATCGTAGCACTTGTAGGGGGATGGTACGCGCTGGAATGCACAGGGTGAGAAACATCCAAAATCATCCATAGAGACTTAGATGCTGCACATGTTGTGTTGGCTTCGAGTTGGACTCAAGGCCATGTGAATTCCACAATAGTACAGCAGTGCAGATATGCAAGGGGGGGTGCCTATATTGTCGACATCGTCATGAGCTCTTCCATATGGACACAATGTTATATTCGATGACGTATACCTGATTATAACCTAGTCGGCTGGTTATAACCTAGTCGGGTGGTTATATCCGAGCCAGATGGTATAGCGAAAAATGTAGGGGACCCCAAATAGGGGTGCGCCCATATATATTTATGTATGTGTGTGTGTGCGTGTGTATGTATGTATGTATGTATGTGAGTGAGTGTGTTAGTTTACGTGTATATTAACTCGACAACCTTGTTCTATTGACTATGATAATGATCATTGTTCTTGTTGGTAAGGCCCCTCTGTTGAGGCCCTGATAGTGTCATTCGTAGTTGTAAGTGGGGTTGTATGTCCGCTTACATCGGTTATAAATACAGCTACCCGACTTATAGCCTCACTTATAACCATCCATGAATTTCCAAGTGTGGCACTCTGGCAGGTGCCATGCGTAATACCGGAGAAGGGACTGGGCTATGCCGCACAAATGGTACAGGATGTTCGGGGCCGCAGAGAGCTGCATCTCATCACTGAACTTAGAGTTTAGGGGTTAGGGTTGAGGGGTTTAAAGTCTAAGGTTTAGGGGTTTAAGGTTTAGGATTTAGGGTTTAGGAGTGTCGGGTATAGGAGTTAGGGGTTTAGGGTGAACTAGGTCGTTGCATGGGCTGGAGTGTTGAGTGTTTCCTCCGATTGCTTCGACTTGCTACAGGGATGAGTCCGTGATTGGTGGCTAAGTGACTGTAAAGTTCCGGGTGTTCGGTTCACAGCTTTGGTTTTGCGTCTGGACCGAGGTACAAAGCGGAGTTGATTGGCCGGTTTATTTGGGCTGTCCATCTCCACAAACAGAAGCAGCTTAACCCCGACGTGTTACTCCGCATCCTCGCCTTTCTGCATGAGTCGGACAGGCCATTCACAAGCTTCCTGGGGCTACTGGACGATGGCCTGACCCAAGTTTCGGCGAGCCATCGGACAATACAGGCTCGGTCACAGTCCTTGTCCTCGATGTCTTCCATAGCATTCTTGCAGAAAGTCCTGCCTTTGCGGCTGCAACACCTCTTCGCGCAGCCTGCCGACACCGGCGCTGCCGGACCCGACGATGCAACAGAGGCCAGTAATTTGACGGGCGTCTCGGCGCTTCCCTGGGTGGCTACGGGCCTGGGGTTTCTGCTTGGGGCTATCACCGTCCTACAGCACGTTGGTCCTGTTTGGTGACGTCTGTTCGGCTTCTCCACAGACGCCCCCCCCCCCCCCCCCGTGTTTTGAATTTCCGCCTGCAGAAGCACCGGTCCATTCGACGGTCAAATTTCGCCAGCTCGCCTTCCAAACAGCTTGTAGAGAGCGAGCTGGCTACGTGTCACCCTGCAGCCCTGTTTAGCTTGTTCAATACGTTTTAGAGTATACGCAGCTTTAACAGGTTCAGTGTACAGGTCTGACCACCGTCCAAAGTAACTTGAACGGTGTCCAAGGCCGAAAGACAGACTGCAGGGCAAGGGGCTAGGGTTTATGGACACATCATCAACCCTAAGCCCTAAACCCTAAACCGCAATTCCTAAACCCTGAAGCCTAAAGCCATCAAAGCCCAGGCCCAACAGCTTCTTGCAAGCAAAACCCAGGCTTCGCGCTTGGGCCGGAGGCTTTGCACCGCAGGCCACGGCTTCGCTTTCGGGGTTTAAACTTGGGTTTAGGATTTAGGGTCCAGGGTTCAGGGTGCCTTCTTGCGCAGTGGCTGGTGATCCCGGTGTCACGGCACACCCGGGTTTGTGGGTGGCAGCATATTACTCATCGAGCGACCTTCCTTGCATGTATCATAGAACTCGGTGAAACCGGAAGTTCTGTTAAACCCACCTGCTGTGATGATACCACAGGCAAACACGCAAACCATTTCCTGTTATAGTGTTTAGGGATTACGCTCCCAATTCCCACATCGAGCACAGCAGACAGGGCAGGGGCTAGGCAGGACATAAGGCAGGGCAACCATAAACCCTTAAACCCGGGCAGGCACAGGGAGGATGTGGGCGTTGTCTCCCCGAGGACCGAACAGTGATTCTAGTGAATCTTAGGCCCAGCTGCATTCCACCATTCTCTACAGGCTCCACCCATGTTTGGCCCAGGATAAAGGCTCCGGAAAGTTGGGTGGAATTTAGGGTTCAAGGTCAAAGGCTTAGGGTTCAGGGTTGAGGGTTTAGGGTGCAAAGGGCAGGCAGGGCACCAGGGGGCAGGGGGTCCAGGAAGGGGGGCAAGGGACTGGACCCTCAGCCTCAGCCCTAACACTATCGTGTGCATGTTAATTGTTCAGCTATTGATTCTGGTTGTCACAACTTGGGTTGAGTTCAAGGTAAGTACGGATTGGGGTTTCGGGCTTGGGTTGATGAAAATGCACAATGAGCATGTTTTCGTGAATGCGCAGGCCCGTATGCATGTGGTCGGCTGCCGATGATGACGTGGCTTCTGCCATTGCAAAGAATTCGGTGCATTTAATGCTCAAGATATTTGGAATGAGCTGCTCAAGTCGCGCTCGGACCTTGAGATTATGTAATGTAGAAACTTGTTCCGCGGAGTGGACCATGCGCATGTAGATACTGAGAAGAGTATTGTCTTTAGGAGATTGCAACGATAGACAGGCAGATCGATACGGACGGATTGGTAGCAAAGCAACGCATGGGTAAACATTCAAAAACCATCGGGGATGAATGTAGGGAAAGGTGGCCAATGCATCAGAGACGGGAAGACTGGCGTCCGGCTTTAAGTCACCACAACAAAAAATAAAACTAATTGAAATATATCCCCTTGTGGTGGCTCAGGTTATGCTTCGTAGCAAATGCTCAGCTTGAGGGGGAGTGCTTCGTTTTTTATTATACGGGGCCAGCCTGCTCCTGTGTGAGTTTCGGAAAATGAGGGCCCAGTCCAGAACTTGAACTGGCATACATGATCCTTAGGACCCTTCAACCAGATTCTTTGGATGGCATGACCTAAATTATGGCGTAAGTTAGAACGACCCCGAAATGAGGCCCCGACATGAGGTGCCCCCCCCTTTAAGAAAAACAACAAACACACGTCCAGCAGCTTTCGCTCTGGCTCTTGACCGAGACGGAGCACCACCGGTGTTGGATCGAGATCATATTCTTAGTCGTTGATCCAGTCGATTCAAGGTCTCGGAGCTGTTTGAAATTAGTCAGTAGGTTTCTGTCCTCCAGTCCTGAACCCTAAACCCTACATCGGCACTTTATCCTTACAGTTCCCAGCGCGAACCCGAAACCCAGTGCTATACCCTCGGCCATACCCTGGACATGAACCTGCAGCGGCGACACGGCCGCGTCGGACCCCGGATCCAATCTTCGCGGCAGCTGTGTGCAGCTTTGATGCAGGGCTGCAAGCGACCTTGGGAGACCTGAGCTCGGGGTTCCCTCCTACCGGGCTCTTTACTACATATATATATATATATATACATTTATATATATATATATATATGGTATAATGGGCCCCAAAACCCTATTCTACTTATTAGCTCTACAGTAAGCCCGTTGAGGTGAGGGGTAGAGGGTTCTTTTGCCGCTTTTAGATTTTACGTGGGTGCCCATGTGGCGGGGACATATACTGGTCTCGGTCTCGTTTCTCTCTTTTGCCCACTTTGGGGAACTGTGGCTTTCCAATTTAAGGCTTTTGGGTTGTCTTGCTGGGGGGGGGGTGCAGGGTTGTCGGGTTTAGGGACGTTGAGGGTTTCCTCGGGGTTTCTGGCAAATCTATAGGGTCTTCTGGCAAGTGGGGCTTAGGGTTTAGCCCCTACTAACCCCTAAGAACAAAACCCCGAGCCTTGAACTTTCAACCCTGGTGAGCCCTCAACAATGAGAGGCTTACCTTTGGTTAGTAGGGCATGGAGGCATGGGGTACCATTATGACTACTATTACTACCATTCTTCCATTCCCTACTAACCAGAGGTACGGAGGACGTATACTCGTAGACCATGAGCGCCTAGACCCCCAGACCCCGGATTTTCGCCCCCTCCCAACAATGCAGACTCTACACCGTCCCAGACAGTCCTGAGCATAATATCCCCCAAGGTTCTACTTTAATTTTGAAGGCCCCAATGTTCAAACCCTATTAAGACCCCTTCAGTCTGCTAAAGACACCGGGCCTTGAAATCCGATCTCCAATGCATCCCAGGACCTGCTGGGCAGGTGCAAGGGCCACAGCGTTTCAAGCTGCACCCAGGCCCAGGTCATGGGGTTTGGGTTTGGGCTCCTGCGGCTTAGGGATTTCGGGTTTAGGGTTTAGTTGTCAGGGCCCTCAAAAAAGGTATCATTAATCCCCACAACAGTACTAATATAAGGGATCCTTCATCCTACCTACCTTCATCCCACCTTTTGAGGCCTCCAAGGTTTGGGTTGGGGGGAGTTTGGTACAGCTTGAAGCTTCCGGGTTCTGAGCTTCAGTTTTGGGCTCAAGACTGCTCCCATGAACCCTGTTCTCTGCACCCTGAATGCCCTTAACCCTTGACCCCAATGATGTGCAGGCTCCCCCAATTTCGAGGTACTCATATTTTCACGAACTGAGTCCCGTGATTGTCCTCATAGGATTCCCTTAGGGGTTACTCAGAGGGGCCTAAATATGTACTATGTTTCCTTAGGGTTCCTTGTTCAATTGTGGTATAATATGCCCCAAAACCCTCTTCACACGATTAAGGTTGAAATGACTACAGCCACTGTGTTGGCTGATCCAAAAGTTCAGGGTGTAAAGGTTTTTATGTTTAGGCATATAGGCTATCTTGCAAGCGGCACGCGACTGTTGCCAAAATTGATTGCAAGATTTTTTGCACGATTTCAGCAGCGACGGCTGGGAGTCGTAACCCCCTTGTTTCTTGAGCTACTAGACGTTCAGGGCTCAGGATCTAGAATGTCTAGAATTTCAGGATTTCGGGCTTGTTCCTTCAAGCTCACGCCTTGCGACGACAAGAGGCAACATGCTCAGCCCTCCAACTTGCAAGCTTTTAGGGTTTAGGATTTAGTTGTTTAGGGTTTAGGGCTCTCTGCGATACCAGCTGCCCATCGGTTTCGATTGGGTTTCCGGGCTATTAATCTCATGACTGGTTATTATTCGGGTGATGGGTATATTCACGATTCATACTGTTCCTCACTCTTCAGGCCGTTATTATCATTACGACTAGTTTACTTATCATGCTGTCACTAGCAATACTGCGGTTGCTGCTTGGAAGTACAGTTCCATGACTGTGGTCTCCGTCGCCCAGCAAGAACAGCCCCTGCCAGACCGAATCACTTGAGCCGATGACCCACATATATAAACCCCAAATTGGAAATCCACGACTGGGTTTAGTTTCGGGTATAGGGTTTAGGGATGTTTAGGGCCCAAGCCTAAACTCGATAGACCTTAAGCTCAAAATCCGTACTCAAGCAAAGGCAGCAGGAAAAAAAATCCAAACCAACCTTCAACCCCGAACCCTGAACCCAAATATACCTAAACAACACTTCCAACAACTGCAGCCGGCGTACGGCTTCGCTTGGCGCAGCTGTTGGATTGACTACCGGCCCGGCTCTGCCCATCGGCTGCAAGACGGGGTAGTAATATAGGGGCCTTAATAATTACCTATACTGTTTTGGCGGTTCCTTATTTTAGCTATAGTATGATTTGCCCCAAACCCTATATTAAAGCCCTATAGCATTATAGTGTCACCTTTAATGTTCTCTTGCGCTGTGGGGCTTCAAGGGGTTACCGGGTGTTAGTAGTTACCATAAGAGGGATCTATAATAAAGAATATGGTTTGATTGCTATAGAAGTGAAACCCTTCTACACCCAACAAACCCTAGGTCCCAAACCTTTAAAGACCTAAACCACCCAAAGGGCTAGAAGGTTTGAATGGTGAGGATGCGTCTTCCTCGAAGGTCCCGGGCGAGTGTTGCTGGCCCCGTAGTCGGCTTTGGCAGCTCCGGCATCAAGGAGGCCAGCAGTTTAGGGGCTTGGAGGTTTCAAGGATTTTTTCAGGGTTTTGAAGGATTCAGGGTCATGTCATCGCCACAAGCCTGCCCATCCCAATGGCATCCCCGTGTGGATAACCCTGCAGCTTAAGACATGCGCTGCGTAATGAAGTCCACCCGCCCCTGGGGTTTAGGGTTCAGAGTTTAGGGGCTGGGCCACTGCGACGGCCATTGGGTCCAACCTGTTTGATAGCGGTCAGGAACTGCCCAGTTTCACGGTAGGCAACCGGACTGATGATGCCTGCCCTCTCCTAGTTACTGTAATAAAACGCCTACAAGCAGCACCTAAGCGCCGTACAAGGCTAAGAAAGCCCATAAGCCCCACAAAAGCTCGACAAAGCCCACGAGCCGCACAAGAGCCTGAAAAGTTGGAGGCCTCGCTGCTTGCTTTCGCCCTACGCCTGGGTTATCGGCCCGGGCCCTCTTTCTTTGCACCGCAATAGCTGGGAGTCCTGCAGCCGAGACAACTGCAACTGCCGGCGAAGAATAAGGTTAAGGCCTACTATTGAATTGGTAACCTTTAACCTTTATCGGGTAGTATAGTCCCTATAAAATCCCTATATAACCAAAAAAGTTAACCTTTAGTTCCCCATGATACCCGACAAGTAGGGAGGCTTTGGGGCTAAGGTTTACATAGGGCTTGGGGTTTCCTCCCTTCTTCTGGCTACTCGGAAGGGTCTCCTTTGCCCCCCTTAGAATATTCCTATTAATCTCCTTAAGTCTTGTAGAGGAATCCGTGCTTGCACTGATCAACTCGCATGTCATAGGGCCAAGCCAGCAGCCTTACTTCTGCATCCTGCTCGGGCCGGCTGCCATTTTGGGTCAGACTCACGACGGGTCTCGGTTTCGCGGGGTTTGTTTCCCGTGTTGTTATTTTTCTTGCCCTCCCGCCCTCTCCTGGTCTTATCGCTCAAGCCGGGTCCTCCTGCCGCCGGGCAGTATGGATAGACCGGGTGCTGAAGTCGACGCCAAGTTGACCCTGGCACGGCCCCCGGAGCTGTGCCCGGACCCCTACAAGGAGGAGGTCATGAAGATCGATGAGCATGTTCGTCTGGTCCTTGCCAGGCACCAGGTCCCATGGCTAGTCCTCTTTGTCATGGGGAAACAGGGCTTCGTCACGGCCCAGGACTGGGCAGGCCGCTGGGATGAAAAGGAACTCCGGAAGGAAGCTCCCAAGTTGGGCTTCTCACCAGGCCAGAATGGGTACGATGAGCACACGTGCGTCCTCACCGCTATCCGCCTGGAGAACGCGGTGGAACAGTTCAAGCTCTTAAAGAAAAGGAAGCTGGCCGAGGTGGATATCCACTCGGTCGAGGACTACAAAGCTATGATTGGCAGAGGTGACCGCCAAGAAATGAGGGCAGCTTATCTCTCCAAGTTCGGCACGGAACCGGAGAGGGAATACGAAGGCTCCGACCACATGCTTGGGGTCTTGAAGAGGGTGTTGTACAGGGGAGAGTTCCTGTCGGGCTCCCAGCCGGATCTCAACAAGGTCGTTGCGAACCACCCCAAGGATGGGGAATTGAAGTTCCAGAAGCGCCAAAGCAAAGAAGATGATGAGTGGATCCATGAGGAATCCAATCGTGTCCAGTCGGAGAAACAGTGGAAACGGGTCCTCATGATCTGGCGTACATCTCTCCTCATGGTTGTGGCAACATGCACGGGCCCCTCGTGCATTCACCTCACCAAGGCAGACTTGGACGACTTCTACAACTTCCTCTTCGGAGATACCATTATGGGCCGTGAGCCTGCCCCCTCATTGGGGGTTTTAATGACAGCTGAAAGAAAGGTCTGGCGCCAGGTGGCCCTGAACATGGCCAAGGACGAGACCCTGACCATCTCATCTGCCCTCAAAGAGATCCCGAATAACTCGCGATTCTGGTCTATGGAAATCGATGAGTTCTGCCTCCGTCGCCATCCCACTGTCCAGCCCAAGCAAGGGCCCCAGGAAAGGCAAGGGCAAGGACAAGGACAAGGGCAAAGTATTCCAGCAGTGGGATTACTGGAAAGGAAAAGGCAAGAAGCCTGGTAAAGGCAAGGGCAAGTCTAAGAAGGAGGACTGGCGTTGGGCCACTCGCTCGGAGGAGACGGTGGAACACCCCCCTCCACCGCCGGCGACATTCGCTCGCACCAAGGCATCGCACCAAGAGTGGGCGGCCAAAGGATCCGATGGCAAAGAGTTCTGCAAGAAGTACCATGCTTTCAATCGATGCCCTGGCGACTGTGGTCGCTCCCACAGCTGCCCTGTTATCCTGCCTGACGGAAAGATCTGCGAGAAGAACCACAGGGCAGCTGACCACTCGTGAGAAACCGGCCCCTCCCCTCCGGGGGTTGCAGAGGGGCGAGGGGCCGTCTCTTTCCTCCCAGCCAGTGGCGTGGTGGCAAGCTCGGGACTCCCTCGCTCAGTCTGGCGGCTTTGGGGACGGTTGCCTCAGGTGCCGATTCCCTGCGAGCACGGGACGAGTCGGGACTTCCTCGGGTTTCCCAGAATACACCTCGCGCAGCGCCCTTGGGGGGTACCACGGAGGCTTTCGACCCTGGGGAAGTTGCCCAGCCGCCTGTTGCGGAGAAGAGCTCTTCTAGAGTAACGGCAGGCGAGGGTGTCCGCTGGAATCGAGACCATTGGTCCCATTCTCTTCCAACTCTTCCGGGCTTTAGAGGCCCCCCTCAGAGACTCTTGGATAGACTTCTGCCTGGGGTGGCTTCTTGGCCGACTGCAGGCAAGCCGTCTCAGCCTACAGTGCTCATTCTCTATGCTGGGAAGGATGATGCCCGAAGCACTAAGGCAGCGATTGCACAAGTCGCCCCTTTCTTGGGAGCCTCTGTCAGAGAATTGGATATTGTAGAGGGGGGATCTCCCAGGATGTGCTTTCCGAGGAGACCTTTTCTGACCTTTGTGCCCTGGCCCTCTCTGGCGACCTCATGGCAATCATTGGACGGCCCAATTGCAGGACTTGGTCGATTCTGCGACATTTTCCTAGATTTGGCTGTCCTGGTCCAGTCAGGGGCAGGAAAGGTCAAGCAGCCTGGGGCCTCGAAGACCTCAGTGTAAAGACTTCGCGGGCCTGACACGGATGAAGATACACTGCTTTGACCAGTGTATGCTGGGGCACGGGGCCAGGAAACCCACGGCGGTTCTGAGCAATCTGGCCCTTGACTGGGATGGCCTCAGGTGCAGGCATCCGGACCACCCCGTCTGGTAATCTGGAATTGGCCACGTCCCTGCTAGCTTTCTTCTCCACATCCGGGGACACGGATGGAGACCGTTCCATTGCTTCAGCACTGGCTCCTGTGGCGGCTAGCACCCTAATTCTCCGGCTGGGACACCGTTCTCGCCCCTTCAAGGATGGTGGTGGTAAGCCATCCCCTGGGAGACTCAAGCCGGAAGACAGGGGCAAATGCAAGTTGGCCTGGCTTGGCCGTTGGATTGAGAAGACTTTCGGGAATCGCTCAGGACCCAGGCGCGGGGCTGCCCCTGGCCAGACCAGTGGGTCTCAGACCTCCGCCAACAACTGGCACGTCACTCCTCTCTTCCCGACTCCACCGACCTGTTTCAGCTGAGGTCTCTCCTGGACAGCCGTCATCCTCCAAGCCTTGGTGGAGCTGGCGGAGGACCCGGACCGGGACTTCCTCCAACACCTACGTGAAGGCGTCCGACGCTTCCGGACCCGAACATATGGCCGTCCAAGCAGGAACTGGGGAATGCACCGAGAGACTTGGAGCCCCCGGCTCCCACTACTGCCGACAACTACCCCAGCGCGGAGGTTTTCGAGGACACCATTGAGAAAACTTTCCTGGAGGAAAAACTCCTCGACATGGTGGCTGGGCCCCTGTCGGAACAGGAAGCAGCGGACCTCTGCGACTGCTCGGTCGCAGAGCTGTGTGTCGGGGCCATGGCGGGTATCCAGGAACTGGACAAGATCAGGACCATCTTCGACGCCTCGGTCATCGGCGTCAATGACAACATCAGGGCGAACACTGACAAGAAGACCACAGCCCCGACTCTCTACGACTTGCTCTTCGCTTGGCTCCACCTGGCGTCGAAGGACCTGACCCTCTTCAAGTCGGACGTGAGCAAGGCTCACCGGAGGATCAAGGTTCTCAAGAAGCACTGGAGATACATGGTGGCCAAGATCAAGAAGAAGTTCTGGGTCAACAAGGTCGGCACCTATGGTGTGGCTTCGGCGCAGCGGCGCAGCTGTACTGGGGCCGTTTAGCAGCCATCCTCACCCGCCTCTCTTACCAGATTTCGGAGGTCTTCCTGTGGCTCCTGGTCTTTGTTGATGATTTCATGGCGATTATGAAAGAGAGCCTTGGAGAACTGGGGGCGGCCACCCTCATGCTCTTCCTTACTTTGCTGGGTTGTCCTATCTCTTGGCACACAATGCCCTTGGAAAGGTCAACCGTTGGCTGGGATACATGGTGAACATCTCAGAAGGTTCGGTGTCGCTCCCGGAGGAGAAGTTGGCCATTCTCCGCCCGGCCTTGTTGAAGTTGGAATCAGGGGAACTCCATACCAAAAAGGAGGTCACCTCCTTACTGGGCAAGTTGCAGTGGGTGGCGAAAGCCTACCCGCAGGTGAGCTCCCACCTCCAACCACTTTATGCTTGGGAACAGAAACTGGAGCGGAAATGCAGGCCGGGAGACCTTGTACGTTTTCTGGCAACTCTTCTCGTCTCCATCTTGGACTCTGGCCCCTGCGTCCCTCTACGTCTACAGCATAACACTCCATGCTACGGGAGCAGCGATGCCGGCGAGGACGATGGCCGAGTGGCGATTGGTGGCTGGTTCTCGCCCTCTCTCAACCCTACCAAGGCGGAGGTCCTGTGGTTCTCCATGGATGTCCTTACCACTCCATGGGTTCAGCCCCTCCTGGCACACACTTCGCCGAAGCGCCGGATTGGGGCCCTGGAACTCCTGGGTACCCTTATCCTTTTCCTTTTGGCTGCGGAGTCCTTGGGACCCAGCATGATTGATGCTCACCTCCCTCTTACTACAGACAATGAGGGTAACGCATTTTCTGCCAGCAAGAGATCTTCGAAGAAGTGGCCTTGCTCGGCGCTTTTAATGGAGCTCTCCGCCCAGGAGTTCCACAAAGGTGTCTTTGCTCAAGTCACCCATGTCAAGAGGAGCTCAAACACGTGGGCAGATCAGCTCACTCACTTTGATTTCGAGGGATTCTCCCCCGGAAATAGGAGGGATGTTTCCCTTTCCTGGTCTCCAAGTTGGATGATCCTGGACAAGCTCCTTGCTTTCAAATCGGAGCAATAACTCAGGGCTCCTGTCCTGGGCCCGGCTTTCAAACAGTATCCGAATGCCAGGTACGGTTGCCTCAGGTGCCGATTACCTGTGCTTTGGTACTGTACGGCTCTGCGGGACCTTCTCACTCTCGGGCTCCCGGGTCATCTGTTTTATCTCGGATCGGATTGGGGGGTTGTGAAACCCCTTGTTTGATCAATCTGAGGAGGGGTGGCGTATTTCCGACCGGTCTTCGGACCTGTCTGAGCTATGCCTGCCCCGGGTCCCTCGGAATTTTGATCTGATCTGCCACTTCTCGGACCTCGTCGGATTCGGGGAAAAAGTGCGTTTGCATAACCTAGGGCTTGTGGCTGCACTGTGACTTAAATACTACAATAAAGCAGAGTTCCTCAGGGCAGTAAAGTATCAAACTCCGTGTCAGTGGTGCTCCAAGACGCCCGGAGTCGATCCAATAGCTCTAAAATCTGAAACCCTCATATAGGGGCCTAAATATTTAATTACCAATACTTGATTTTTTGGGGGTGACTTATTAAGAAGGTTATAGGTACCTTATTAGTTGGAGTGATAGGTATAACCCTGCCTATCTTATTCACAAGCCTAGTTACTATAAGTCCCATGATCCTTTTTGTAAGGCTTGTTTCTAATAAGCAGATTGTCTGAAGTCGCTTGCGATTCTCGCCTTTTTCCCAGGCTCGTAGACACAGCGGCCTTTTATGGAAACGAGGACTCGGGCTGCTTCTGCAGACATCCTTTGGGTGGCGTTCGAGCGCCTCTAATCTGACGAGCAGCAATCGCTAGAGATGATAGCGAAAAGGAGCAGAAGATGGTTGCCGTAATGATCGTATTATTCTTGTGATGGCGTTTAACTTAGTACTATACTGCTACTACTACAAACTCCAAATCCTGCTGCTGCTACCACTACTGCTACTGCCACTGCTACTACTGCTACCACCGCCACTACTACCACCATCACTACTACTACTGCTGGTACTACTACTACTACTACTACTACTACTACTACTACTACTACTACTACTATTACTAGTACTTCTGCTACTACTACTACTACTACTACTACTACTACTACTACTACTACTACTACTACTACTACTACTACTACTGCTACTACTACTACTACTACTACTACTACTACTACTACTACTACTACTAAACTACTACTACTACTACTACTACTACTACTACTACTACTACTACTACTACTACTACTACTACTACCTTCTACTACTACTACTACTACTACTACTACTACTGCTGCTACTACTACTACTGCTACTACTACTACGACGACGACTACTAGTACTACTACTACTACTACCACTTCCTCTTCTGCGATTGGGAAACTGCACTATACTAGACTGTTACTATAGTAAACTCGACTCTACTCGGCGAGCAGCGCCCACGCAGGAGGAAGTTGGCTCAGCGCTGCGGGAGACACGCATGGCAGCATCTTGCATGCCAGATTCCCAAAAGGTCCAAAGCAGTTTTATAGCAGAATGTAGCTACTTATAGGGTCTGGGGTTTGGGGTTTAGCCCAAAGGCTCCAAAGTACTCCAAAGCACCTTCATAGTAGAATACAGGGTTTCTATACTGGGACCCTGAACACTAAACTCTAAACCTAGGAGGATTATGATTATGATTTAAAGAAGTATCTCCCATAACACTACTTTGGGCCCGGTGGTACTGTAGCAGCTTTGTCGGGGGCAATGTCCCGCGAAGCTACCCGTAAGGGTTCCTTGAAGGGTTCTTTTGAGGGTTCCTCTAAGGGGTCCTTCAAGGGTTTTAGTGTAGGAGCTTTAAAAGCATTATACGGTTTGGTGGAGATGATACTATAGTTAATATCAGACCTGGTTCACGGAGCTGCGGATCACGTGGCTCGCGATTGAGTCAGAAATTGTGATAACAGAGCAATGTAGGCAAAACAAGGTCATGCAATTCGGGGTCTGGGTACGTGGTTCGGCCGCTCAACTTTGTGACAGTGTTGAGGAGCAGTTTAGGCTGTCGGTTTGAGGGTTTAGGAATTTCGAGTTTTCGGAGTCGTTTAAGTTTAGGCCTATCGCAAGATATGCTCTGCATTGATAGCCGCAAGTTGCAAGGATGGTTCTCCGGTGAAGACTTCCGTGACAACCAAAGTGTCTCAGGCTGCAATCATAGAGGCTTTCGTAAACCAGATACCCAATAGCCGAGTAGGTATATAGTCCCTTTATGATCCCTATATAACTGAAAAGGTTAGCCTTTAGTTCCCCACGATACCCGACAAGTAGGGATAGGGTTATGTTCGCTTCATCTGCGCAGAGCTTCGGGCTAGGAAGCATACGGCTCCGGTTGCCCGATTAGAGGTTACCGACTATACAGTATAAACCTCAGATGCTTACTCTTTAGGTAAGGATCTAGGCTTAGCTCTCCCAAACTCACAAGCGAGCACAGTCTTACAGTTTGGGTGCTGACCTTTGGGCTGTTCTACTCGGAGACCCTGAGTGCATACTGCGCGCAAGAAGAAGTGTGCACATATGCATGTGTGTATTCATATGTATGTATGTATGTATGTATATATATATATAGTTACATATGTACATATATATATATACACAAGTACATACATATGCGGAGAACTTTACATATTGCAAAAAGAGTGAGCCTGATTTTGCACGTTCATAAGAAGCACAATATTATAGCCGTGCGGCCCGCACATTGGCATGAAGTGACTGTTGCCGTTATGTATCGCTGCGGGTTAAGGGTCTGAACTGTTCGAAATATTCTCTCTCCCTTAATCTTCAACAGGGTTTGGGGTTTGAGGGTTCAATTTTTTATAGGGTTTAGGAATACCCTCAGCTACTCGAGGGTCTGAAATCATGGGTTAGTGTAATCGGAAGAGCTGGGGTCTAAGATGCGACGGTTGGCATATTAGACCCTCGGTCGGCCTGGCATGTTAGACCCTTCCTTGTTCGCTTGCTGGAGGTATGCCGCTCAAGTCTGCTGTTGATTTGAATGCCTATGTCATGAATATGTCTATGCGACAGGAAGCAGGTCCTTCTCACAGCAGTATAGATCTGCCGCAGAAGTGCAGTTACAAGCGGTGCAAGAGCAGGTGTGACAAGTTGTTCGCAATGTTCACGAAGGATGCTTCCGGCTGAATTGCTCGTTTTCACTCTAATACGGACAATTCGGCCGGGTGCCTGCTACCTATTCCCCCCGGGCCTCGACAGGTCAATGCCTTCCCACAGCCCTCCCGGATCGAGCTTCCCGTTGGGGAGGCCCAAGGTCTAATATGCCACCCTGGTTTGTTGTGGTACGCCAACTTTGCAATTAGACCCCGGATCTTGGGTCTAATATGCAAGTTGGTGTACAGACCCTACAGTAGCTGACCCTATGTTTAGGATGAAGCCATGGAGCTACAGTCGATAGTTAGGCGCGTGGTGATTTCAGATCACTCGTAGAATTCGCTGCTCCCTCTCCAGGCCAAACACTGCCCCCTAAGCCCCAAACTGCGCAAACTCTTCTCCCCTGAATCCTTGATAGCAATCCATACAGTAACTCTCTCAGTAACCTTGTCGCCGTAAACCCCGAAACCCTAAACCCCAAACACTAAGCCTTGTAACCTAAACCCGGAACCCTATAACCCCAAAACCCTAAGCCCGAAGTTCTGAATCCAAACTCTAAACCCTAGAACCCCAAAGCCCTGAACCCCAAACCCTGAACCCTATAACCCGAAAGCCCAAAGCCCTGAACCCCAAACCCCAAGCCCAACCCCAAACCCTGACGGTCGCGCGAGCGAAAGGCCACTGCACCTGAGAAAAAAAGAACTCAGCCCTGAACTCGAGGTGTGGTGGACTGACATGAGCTTCGACAAGGCGACAAGCTCGGTGCAGCGATCTTTGCAAAAGTCAGGCGCCCTAAGTTTGGAAACTGAGAGGGTTTAGATAAGAGTTTTTGGGTGAAGGGTTTCAGGGCTTAGGGGCTTAGGGCTGTAGGGGCTTAGGGCTATGAGGCTTTAGGCAAACTTTGGGGGCAGCGTTTTGGAGTTAGGGCTTCCTTCAGAGAAGGTCAAGATCGATGTATGCAGGGGCCGTCGTGGCTTTGACAGGGTTTGGGGGGTATGGCTACCATATTATACTGGTATTAAAGACCCCAAAGAATGTTATTACTTACTTGCTCGTTGACTGTTTTGGTGCCTGCATCAAGGGAATACTTGGGGGTTCATGGGACTTAGTAAGTACAGTTACAATTACCCTAACTGGGGCTATATCCAAATAGAAGTCTAGTTACCTTATAACCATGTTTACTAAGTCCCATGAACCTTTAAGTAGGGTTAAGGGTTCATTCAGGCCGTGGCTCCAGAGCATGTAAGTCAAGTGGCATCTGAAGCCCGCACACAGAAGCCGATCAAAGTCTCCTTACAACCGCAGTAGGGCCCTGAATACGCCTAAAGCCTTAAATCATTCATATAGCAGAAATCCTCATCCCCGAACCCCAACATGCAAAAACGCTCAAGTTGCCCTAAAACCTTTCTCGCTAACCTTTGCAAACAAACGTGCAGGTGTCCCGAAGATCATGTAAAGCCCCCAACACTAAAGCCCAACATGCAAAACCCAAAAGAGCGTGCGAACACGCCCACGCACATATTCACTCAATCACTCACTGACACACTCACTCACTCATTCACTCACTCACTGGCTCACTCACTCACATACTCTCTCTGTTGCACACTCACTCACCCACTCACTCACTCACTCACGTACTCACTTGTTCTCTCTCTCTCTGTCTCTGTCTGTCTCGCCCTGTCTCTCTCTCTCTCTCTCGCTCTCTCTTCGCTCTCTCTCTCTCTCTCTCTCTGTCTCGCTCTCTCTCTCTCTCTCTCTCTCTCTCTCTCTCTCTCTCTCTCTCACACAAGCACCCTAAGGCGTAAACCGACTCAGGTTGGGCACGCGGGTCGCCGACCTTGTTCTCATCCACTGGCCCGGGAGGTGGCTCTCGGGAGACACTGCAGGCAGCGCAGGGAGCGGAGTTTAGGGTTTAGGGGGGGAGTTTAGGCGTTAGGATTTGGGGTTAAGGGAATTTTGGGGTGTTGAGTTTGAGGATTTCGGGGTTTGGGGTTTTAGGGATTTAGGGTTTAGGAATTTATTTGGGTGTTTGGATTTTGGGTTTGGGGATTTTGGGATTTTGAAGTTTGGGGGGTTTAGAGTTTGGGATTATGCGGTTTGGAGTTTAGGACTGTGAGTTTGGGGTTATGAGGTTGGGTTTTGCAGGGTTTCAGGGTTTTGGGCTTTAGGCCTTAAGGTTTGTTGTTTATGGACGTTATTTATGGACCATGGTATTCCTTTGGGTTCCCGATGATATTTTTTTACGACAAAGCTCCCCACGTTCTAACCTTTTCTAGGGTTTAAGAGTTTGGAGTTTTAGGCTGGGAGTTTAGAAGCTGCCCCCACCCTGTAATAGTGGTATAATAGGAATATAATAGGGCCCTAATATAATCCTATATAATCCTGATGAAATCTGTATCCTCCTCTACAGTGCTGAGTGTGTCATGAAACGCTTTGCATGATGCACCGACTTTGTCTCAAAGACACAAGCTTGGAAGTGGCAACATGTGCAGTTGTCTAGCATAAGCTCTAAAGCTTCAGTTTGCCAAACTCCTGAGGATCTTGTGCTGTAAGCGAAAAACAGTGATTGCCGCGAGCGATGGTAGGCGCATAGACTGCATAAGCCCTCTTGCCCGGCATCTTCGACAACCTTTTATAGGTTATGAGCGCCCAATTGATCGAGGGTGACTCCGCTACAGTTTCAGGCGATGATCCGCCTAGGAGCTCGGGTGCGACTTTGGTGAAATGGGACAGGGCCAAGAGGTTCGGACACTTCGGGTTTTTCAGGACTGGAGACGTTGGGAAATCCCAATCTGCAGGATACTGTTCAGCCGGGAGATAGACCTGGACCTACTACGGCCCCGCGCAGGCTTCCTTCACCACCGCACATGGTTGATCCTCCGTATGGGATACCGGGCCCGGGCGCACGCGTTATAACTACGATAGAAGAAGGAAGTCGACCTGCATCTGGTGAAGCGCCTACTCCAGCAACCCCGAGGAGTGCAACGGTGAGAGTACAGGAGTTTTTCTCGACACAGACTTCGCCGGTCCCGGAATGACAGGGCCTGCGTTGGATGACGCGAGTTTCTGAATTCTTGCGAACTACGGCTTCGAGGGGAGTTACTGGAGTGGATAGAATGCTGGATGGATTGGGGATACCGCCTTTGCCTGCACCTACTAGACCAGTCAGACCTTCAGGGATGATGCATTCTGCCCTGCAGTTGAACGTGTCCCCGCCAGAAGAGCTTCCACCTCAGGTGCCGGGAATTCCGGGATCATGGACGGGAGCTTCTCCACCGAACCCTCCGCTGTTTGGACCTCTTCAAGTCGCGCTCAGAAGGTGAATCAGAGAGATCGTCAAGGCTTCAGGCAGAAGTGCAGAGACAGTTGGAAGAGTACCAGCAGCGTTATCAAGGGGAACTCGAGGTCCTACAACGGGAAGTTCTTCGCTTGAGAGAAGAGAGGGATCGTGAAAGATTGCTTCGGATGTACGGTGAAGGGAATCAGCTTCTACCACAAGACTATGGAGCTCCAAGGGGAGATCCTGCTCACCTACCAAGGCCCCCTCCGCCGAGATTGAGGTTTGATCTACCAGGTCCGCCTCCTCCACCAGTACCCCAGAGTCATGCTGTACCAGAAGGGAATCATGGTCCACTACCTCAGAGTCATGCTGTACCAGGAGGGAATCACGGTCCACTACCTCAGAGTCATGCTGTACCAGAAGGGAATCATGGTCCACTACCTCAGAGTCATGCTGTACCAGGAGGGAATCATGGTCCACTACCTCAGAGTCATGCTGTTCCAGGAGGGAATCACGGTCCACTACCTCAGAGTCATGCTGGACCAAATGGGCTTCCAGATCCAGTACCGCAAGGCAGTGTTCCACAAGGGAATCAGTGTGATGGTCAATCCCAGGCGTTGCCGACACAGACGGCGCAGCAATGGTTGGGAGAGAATGAGTCACAGAATAAGATGGCTTTGCTGGCCGACTGGATCACCCAGCTCCAGAAGGAAGCAGTACGACAAGGCTGGTGACAGCGAGACATCCCCACAGAACATCAAACCGGGGACGAATGTGCTACCTGTCTTGAAGGATCCATCTGCAGAAACGTCATGCGTGGATATCATGGACTGGATGGAGCTTATCGATGCTCCCATGTCGGACCTTTCTGATGGTTCGGCGGGATGGTGGAAGAAAGTTGTTGCGGAAGCGCACAGGGCCTACGGAGTGTGGTCCCTCGCCACCCCTGTGGAACGTTTGACGGTGATGCCGGTGACTGAAGGTCAAGAAGATGGACACTGGTCGAGGTTAACAGCAGGGCGGCCTCAATGATCATCATGGCACTCCCGGAAGCCGTGAAGCAAGAAGCTGTGGCGCGAAGGCTGGCCAACTCGACGACGAAGTTGTTGTTCCGCCTTTTGCAAATCTACCAACCCGGAGGTGAGTCGGAGAAGGTGAAGATTCTCAACAGTTTGCAAGCTCCTCCTGCTGAAAGTGATCCTCAGCGTGCAGTGGAGTCATTGAGGACTTGGAACCGGTGGCTGAGGCGCTGTCGGGAGCTCAATGTGCAAGCCCCTGACCCGAGTTTGTTGACGAGAGGTCTCAATGGTTTGGTCAAACAAGTGCTGGACAAGAATCCAGACGCTTCCTTTCGAACCTCTCTTCTGAAGTCGAACTTGCGCATAGACACGAATCCGAGCTACGAAAGTGTCGAGAGTTTCTACCGCCACCTTATGGGAGAATGTGAGGCTCTTGCAGTGGGAATGACGACAACGACTACCACACCGGCAACTACGCCCAAGTCTGAGCCTCGTTTGAAGCCTGTGAGGGGAGATCCTAAGACTGGGCCTCCTTCTCCTCCGTCGACGAAGGCCACACCTCCGCCGCCCCCGTCAGGAACTGGAGGCGGTGAACCACCAAAGTATGACAAGCCGAAGTCCGAGGTCCCTTGCAAGTTCTTTGGGAAGACAGCAAAGGGATGTGCAAGGGCATCGCGGTGCCCCTTCGCCCACACATGGGAAGGTCTCGATAAAAGAGATCGATGCCTGGCTTGCGGGGGAAAAGGTCATGCAGCCAAGGACTGCCCGAACAAAAAGTACACCCCACCGACGTCGAGCAGCAGTACCCCAAAAGCAGGAGCAGAGAAGCCGCAGCATCCCACCAGTACGTCAACTACTACAACCACCAAGACTGTTCGGATTGATGAGAAGCCAGAAGTTGCGGAAGTGGTCCATCAATCTGGTACTGAGGGACCTGTGGGAAGTGATCTTCGCGAAGTTTTGGCGGATGTGGGGCCGGTGTTGAAGTCGATGACGGCTACTACATTGAAGAAGCTGGGAGTGCGTGTTTGTGAACCTCCCCTTCCACGATGTGCTGCTCTAAAGAATGGAGAAGTTGAACCGGAGGAAGGTCAGAGTGCGAGTGGGCTTTTGGATACAGGAGCAAGCCACGCCATGCGGCCTGCCACAACGGATGAGTATGAAGATGCACAGCCCGTCAAGGTAACGCTTGCTGGCGAGGACGAAAAAATCCTCAGGCAGAACCTCCAGGGCACGATCTTGGTACAGGAGGAGGACGTGAAGGTCCAACCTATCGTCCCACTCGGGGCGCTGATCCAGGGCTTGGGCTACACCCTCCACTGGACCCCCACCAAGCTTCGACTCACCCATCCCGAAAAGGGCGAAGTGAAGGTGAGAATACACAACCATTGCCCTGAAGTTGCTGCGTGTGATGCTTTGGCTATGATACGGGAGCTGGAAATGAAACAGGTGAACACCCTGAACAGCAACGTGGAGACCCTTAAGGCCCGCTTGGAGGTTCTCAAGTTGGAGGAAAAAAGGGATTGGACGGAACTGATGAGTGAGTATGCCAGTACAGGAAGCCGTGCGAGCCTCCTGAAGACCCTCATGAAATGCCCGTTCACCAAGGACTTGCCTCCGGAAGTGCACACTTTGATGTTGGAGGACTTTGATGTCTCAAAAGGGGAAGCCTACTTGAAAGCCCTACCTGTGACACGGCGACAAAGGAAAGCGTTGATGGCTTCAAGGATGTGGGTTGTTAACCTGCAAGTGGAGGGTGACCGGGACCTCAGCCCATTCCGTGTGATTCCACAGAGCGGAAAAGTTGTCTTGAATGTGAACGACAAGACCTCAAAGCTGTGGGACATGAACCGTCCCAATGCAGTGTATAAGTTGCTTTTGTGGGCAGCGTCTACGGGACGAGTGGCAGATGTTTTGGGGTCTCCGAGAACGGAAACCTGGATCAACTCCGCCTCTGAAAGGTGGGCCTCTACTTATGGTTCGAAGTGCACGCAAGCTGAGCCGTACGGACATCAAGCACTACCTCCTCTTCAACAACAACACCTCCACCAGGAGACCGCAACAATGGCTAAGCAGATGTTGATATGGGCCCTCTCTTCGGCGCGCTCAAAGGGACCGGTTGGTTTCATGATGGAGTTGCCGGCTAACGAGGAGAAGAGGTACCCCGACGATCCCGACTACCCTTCTGTATGGGAACTGGAGCTCTGGAAAGCGTTCAAGTCGATTGGTGGAATGCGTGCGGTTTCCTTCAACATGGGTGCGTATGGCCATAAAGGGAAACGACCTACTACAATAGGCACCAACTACCCTCTGCTCTACGACATGAACAACAACTGGGACTTTGAGGATACGTGTGTTCCGTCTTCTATGGTTACCAAAATAAAGGAGAAACGCCGATGGCCAGTGAAGTTTCAGATGATCGTGGCCAATGCTGTTACCGAAGGCATGGATGGCAGCTTGTTTGAGGAGGAGATCCTGATGGAAGCTGGAGCCAAGGTGAGCAAACTCACCAAAGAGCAAAGGGCCGAATGGCAGCAACACTTGATGAACGACCACCAGCCTTACCGAGCCGATTGCTCAGTCTGCATCAATGCACAGGCCTAAGGGTACCAACACAGAAGGAGAAATATGCCGGGATTATACTCGGTAGCCCTGGATTTGGCAGGGCCTTTCAAGCAGAAGGGCCGTGACACGGAGTTTGATGACTACAAGTATGTCATGGTTGCGGCTTACAGGTGGTTCAAGGAGTACATGAGCGCGGCGGCCATCCCGGAGTACGAGAAAGAAATCTATGTTCCGGACGAGCCCGACGACTTGGAAAATGATCCGTTGGAGTTGGATGCTGAGTGGGAGTCAGATGACAAGTCTTCAGGAGGAGAAGAAAGTGACAAGGAGCCGTACGGTCCCGAGACGCTGGATGAAGCAGTGGAGGATCTCAACAAGGGAGTGGAAACGGCGACCCTCTACATCACTCGCCCTCTACGACGGAGAACCGGACTACATGTACTACAAGCCGCCAAAGAAATTCTTCTCCAGCTACGACAAAGTGGCCTTCATGTGGACGTGTTGCATACGGACCTCCGCCACACGAAAACTGCAGGCGGCGATCCCGCCGGCAACTCAACTGCAGAGTTGGGAGTGAAATGGGCCAAGGGCCGTATAAGAGCCCTACTGAAAGGGGCTGGGATGGATGCACGAGAATGGCCTATGGCAATGAATCATGCTTCGACAAGCTTGTTTGCTAAGGCATTCCCCTTTAGTCCATGGACAACGCAGCCAGCCACCGTGTTCGGCAACGAGGTGTGGTTCAGATCTAAAGTCTACCAGGGCAAGGCCGAGAAGAAGCACGAGGCGGTTGGGACCCGGTGGAAAAAGGGGTGGTATGGTGGACCGCTACTGGATGTGAAGCGGGGACATGTTATCCTACGTGACGACGGTGGGTTGACAATAGCGAAAAGCGTGAAGTTCGGTGTTGTAAATCCCGCTGAAGAACTACGTGATCTACTACCTCCAGCCACTGCGGAAGGGCTACCGGACGAACTACTGCGTGATGAAAGTCCTCCCTCCAGAAATAGAGCTACGGGATGAGATCGAGTTTCGCTCCAGAAAGTTAGTAGAAGAGAAGGACTTCAGCATAAAGAATGTCGTGGACCTCTATGGCCTCCTGGAAAATCTTGGGGATGTGGACAGAAGAACCTCTAAGAAAACTTCGTTTACTTCCTGGTATACCGGGGCATATGTTCACGGTGGGGTCGCAGGAGTGAGAAACAATATTCGTGATTTTCCTTGGACAACTCACTACCTTACGGCCTTTGCTAAGCATCATTGTGGACCTATGGAATTTTCAGCCCTGGGCTTCGCCAAGAACGCACAGCTGGGATTGCATCGGGATGTTCACAACTCGAGAACTTCTACGAGCTGTGTGATGCCTCTACAACCTTTTGAGGGAGGAGAGCTGTGGGTTCATGATGAAGAAGTACCGGAAGCAAGTCGAGTTGAAAAACAGCTACCCAATGGAAAGGTGCTTCCTGGGAGGCTCGTGGAGATGGTTCCGGGACGCAAGGTGGAGTTTCTACCTCGTGTATGGCATGAAGTTCAACCCTGGGTGGGCGACAGGCTAGTGATGCTCCTGTTTACCCCTCGGACCTCAAAACTCACCGAGGAAAACATCATTGACCTCAACGACGCGGGTTTTCCCTTTGACTACAAGAAGGACGATCAGGAGGAGACCGACCTTGAAGGTGAAGAGGAAGATGATGTGCCAGCTTTAAGGGCTATCAAGGCGCAAGACAATGTTGGAGTTGGCTTTGTTGAGATTGAGGATGATGAACTACTTCATGCACAACATGTTGGTGAAGATCATCAAAAGGACCTCCCTGGGGCAGAATGCCAAGAACACCACATCAAGAAGATGCTCAAGAAGGCTGAGGAACAGTACACCCCAGAGATCGAGACTCTCCTGGACGACCTGAAGAAGTCTGGGAAAGGATTAGAGGTTACCCACAACGTGAGTCTTGGTGACGTGCGTAAGAACATTGACCAGTGGCGTTCCTCAGCCTACAAGGAGTTTGCGAACCTCAAGGATGTGAAGAAGGCCTTCACAGTGAGAAAACGAGCTGATCTACCTCCAAATTGCAGGATCGTTCCCTGCAAGGGCGTCTACACCGTGAAGCCAGATAAAGGTCCCGAAGGCTATAGGAGAAAAACAAGATTTGTGGCTTGTGGAAATCATGTACCAGAGGATTCTTCCAGTTTCGACCTCTTTGCCGCCGGCATTGATGCCATGTCGCTCAGGGCAATTCTTACCCTCAACGCCGGCAAGCGATGGAAGATTGGGACAACGGACATACGTCAGGCCTTTGTCCTGGCCCGATGGCTGGGGCAACCAGTGGCTTTGGAGCCACCTTCGATAGCCTACGAACTTGGCTTAGCGGAGCGCGGGGACATGTGGTTCGTGGAACAGGCCATCTACGGCCTGCGGGAGTCGCCGGCTTTATGGTCTCAGTTCAGGGACGGCGAGCTCAGAAAAGCGCGATGGATTGTTCAGATGCAAGGGGAACCTGTTGTTATGAAGTTAGAACAGTTGGTTTCTGATGATCAAATATGGAGAATAGTTCGTGAAGATGGGGAGAACTCGGAGACCTACGGCTTCGTCTTGGTGTACATTGACGACCTCCTGATCCAGGCCGAAGAACAGACGATGAAGGGTTTCTTCGATTAAGTTTCCAACAAATGGGAAGTTGATGCGTTAGAAGTTCTTGAAGAAGGACATCCAATAAGGTTCCTTGGAATGGAGCTGCACCTTGAGAAAGAGGCGGTGGAGCTATGTCAAGAAGGTTTCGTTCGAGAACTTCTACGTTCGTACCGACATGATGGATCCCGCTCGACAAGCCAGGGCCCCAAGGAGCTGTTGATTCTTTCCCATGAAGAAGAACAAGCCTTGCTGAATGCGGAAACGGTGGACCTGTCTGGACAGGAAGCCCAGGTGAAAGAGGCCCAAAAGAGGGTTGGAGAGCTGATGTGGCTCATGAGTCGCACCCGGCCGGATATTCAGTACATTACAGCTTTGATGGCGTCTAAGATCACGAAGAGCCCGGAGATGGTGAATCGTATAGGCCAACGACTCTTGGACTACCTTTGGGAGACGATAGGATATCGAGTGCGCCTTTCTGACCCTACGGAGGAGGGAGAACTTATGTTGAATGTCTTCACCGATTCCTCCTTTGCCCCGAGCGCGGGACGAAGCCATGGTGCTACGGCGGTATTTCTTGGAAAAAGCCCTTTGACGTGGCGTTCATCAAGGCAGCCTCTTGTTACGCTTTCCACAGCGGAGAGTGAGCTGATTGAGGGCATTGAGAGCACACTACTGGGAATGTCGGTTAGGGAAGTGATACAGGAGATACTTCGCAAGACGGTTGTCATCGACTTGTACGTCGACAATCAGGCAGCTGTGACGCTTCTTACGGCGTCAAGTGGGGGCTGGAGAACGAGACACCTAAAACTACGTTCCAATTGGATGAAGGAGAGGACCCAAGCCAATGAAGTTCGTATACATCATGTTGCCGGCACCTACCAGAAGGCGGACCTCGGAACGAAACCCTTTACCAGATCAAGGTTGAAGGAATTAGTCGAACTTTGGAATGTGGTGGATCGGAGGACCTCTACGTCTACGGCATCCGTCAAGGCAGCCCAAGTGGAACATGGTTGGTTGATGAAACTTCTGATGCTGTGCCAGGTTTGTGGTGCAAAGGCTACAAAAGAAGCGCTGGCCACGGAGATTCCATGGGATTTGTATGTTGCCATACTGGTGCTTGCGGTTGCGGTCATTGGAATTTGGGAAGGGATGAGGAGCTGTACCAAGGCCAGAGCCGCAAGGCTCAAAGCTTTGAAATGCAAGGCGACTAAGGCGCTGAAGCTCAGCAAGGCCGAGCTAAAGGAACTCCAACGACTCCTTTCCCTGAACCCTTCGCAGCTTTCCAGCGAGCAGATGAAAAGGATGTATGAACTCAAGGAAAGGTTCGAACAGACTATGCCAGCCAATACCTCTCCTGTCCCGACCGTACCGAGTGATGTTCCCTCCGGAAGTTCGTCGAGAAGCCCCTTGCCTGAGGAGCCCTTTGGAAGTGCAGCAACCCCAATGCGGACTATGTTTGCAGATGTCCCTACTGGAAGTGCTTCCCCACCCTCAGTCTTCAACAAGCAGCCGAAGAAGGAGAAGATCATGTGTGACAAGGAGACCCAGGCGGACTACACGCCCGCTTTCCAAAGGGTTCAGCCACCTCCACCAGTTGAGATACGGATGTATGAAGGACCTTTTACGATGACCCAAGGAAGCGATAAACTACATCTTTTCGATAACTGCTGGGGTTTGCGAAATGCTTCGAGGACATCCCGGGTGCAGCTTTGTCGATGCTGTGCTGAAAACCGCGGAAATCGGATTTACTGATGTAGAGTCGGATCCGAAAAGAGGGGGTTCCACAAATGAGTTACAGTGGTTCTCCCTTGACAGGGGATCCCAAGGAGGAGTGATGAAATCTGTATCCTCCTCTACAGTGCTGAGTGTGTCATGAAACGCTTTGCATGATGCACCGACTTTGTCTCAAAGACACAAGCTTGGAAGTGGCAACATGCGCAGTTGTATAGCATAAGCTCTAAAGCTTCAGTTTGCCAAACTCCTGAGGATTTTGTGCTGTAAGCGAAAAACAGTGATTGCCGCGAGCGATGGTAGGCGCATAGACTGCATAAGCCCTCTTGCCCGGCATCTTCGACAACCTTTTATAAATCCTTATGGTCACTATTACAGGGTGGGGGCCCCTTCTAAGGAGTGCTCTTTATGTTTGGGTCCGGACTTCAAGGCTTTATTGGGATTTAGGGTTCAGTTCTCTCCAAAAGGTTTAGGCTCTATTGAACTAGACTGTCTAGCACCCACACCTTAGGATTCTTTAAGCGATTGAGGCTCCATGGGGGTTTAGTTTGCAGGGTGCAGGGCTCGGATGCTATAAACGGTCAAGCTTTGCGTCTGCTAGCCTCCAAACCCTACACCTTGAAAGCATCCGACCTCCTGTTGGGTCTATGCGGCTTCTACAGGATTTAGAGTTTGCGGCTCAGATGTCTCGCCGGGTTGTTGTGGTTTTTGTTGCAGGGCCTTCCGGGCGAAGTATGTGCGATGTGGCATTGGCGGCAATAGTCCAATGCTTCGCAAAGGAGGGTTAGAGCAGGACCCTATAAACCCTGAACCCCAACAGATTGGTAGCGAGTAGTCTCATCGTCCCTGCCCAAGAAGTTTCTTTACTTGGGGTGCAAGCCGCCATGCAGGCAATCGCGATGCCCGGGAGGCGACATGGGAGGCGCTATGCGATTTGAAACAGGAGTCTCGGCGAAGCTTAGACTCAGAGCGCTGCGGAGATCCTTCACCAGTTTTGAGGTTTCAGTTGGAGGCCCTGGCCCAGTGCATCGAGCATTAAACCGTCTACAGATGGAGTACGACAAATTCACCCATGTAGGGTTCTCCCTGCCCTGCAGGATGCAAACATGTTGTCACAGGGCTTCGGGATCTGCGCTAGATCTTTTGGGTGACCGTGGGCAGCCCTTGCAATTGGGTGAGCGAATGCTGCGCAGCTTCAGTTGCATTCCGACTGGTCTACTGGAAGACGGACTGAGTGATTGCAATCGTACTGCTGACGGTGGTGGTGGTGGTGATGATGATGTTCATGTGCTCATTACACTTGCTTGTCCATGTAGTGTTCAAGAAGCTGTGCTTGCTGTTTGTTGGCACCATGACATTCCTTTTTCAGCTTCAAGGAAACCCTTGCATGTACGCACGAGCAGAAGCAACGTATTTCCCCAGTGTTTACAACAAGTAAAACCCTACTGCAGACAAAGCACCGGAAGGGGTTTGGGATTTGGGAAGTCTGTGGCAAGCTTGCAGGGCTGGAAGCCTTGCAGCGACATTGCCTCGGCTTGGAAATAGCGGAATCTAAAGATCTTTACGATTGCATTGCCTTCATGAGAGTTTCCGTACAGTTTCCTCTCTTGGGCGACCCATAGAAGTGGGTCCTCGATTGGCCAGGCAGGCAGCATTCGCGAGATTGGCGTGTCGAACTTTACCGTGCGGCATCTGAAGGAAGCCCAGCTTCGATTACTTGGTGGAACATGTTGACAGGGATAAGGACGAACAAATTTGATCACCAGTTTTCTGACGTCGTGGCTTGTTGTGGCGTGTTTTATATGCAGTTTCCAGAGGTTTCCATGCTTAGGATTGTAGCTGAAAGCAACTGGGCCACTCTGAAACCTGGTGTAAGCTAGATGCCTCCAAAATTTCAGGAGGTCGTATCAGGCTTTTTATTTCGTGGGCAGGCGATGCACGAAGTACTGTCCGAGGTCTACTCAACGAACCTGTGATTCAAACGGTGAGCTTCCCGATCTTGTTGGGTTTCAAGGACCTTAAACTCATATACACGAAATCCTACACCCAAATCCCTGGACCCTAAAGCCTAAACCCTTATAGAACCTTTTTAGGGACCCTTAAAAGGAACTCTTAAAACAAAAAGCCCTACGCCTAAATCCCTAAAACCCTAGCAGTTCGGAAGTGGACCCAAGGTTCCGGTTTTTGGGGATGTGGGGTTTTTGGGGATCGGGTTTAGGGTATAGGGTTTAGGCTTTTAGGGTTTAGGGTTTAGGGTTTTGGGGAGGTATAGGGGGATCCGGAATTGGTTTCGGGGGTCCAGCGGTAGGCGGGTTATCTGCTCAGGGGTTGAACCTATGAACCTTAACTAACCCAAAGGGTCCTATGTAGTGTTATGGGGAATACTTCCCTAAGTCAGAATAGTAATTCCATATATGGAAACCCTAGATTCTACTATATCGCTACATAGGACCCTTTGGGTAAACCCTCAAAAACTCTAAACCTTGAACCCGCTTATGAACTGGACCCAGAGCCTGCTCCTGGTTGAAGGGCGGGGGCAGGTTGTGTTTGGGTTTTAGGGTTCACGGTTTCGGGTTTAGGGATTTATTGTTCAGGTTTTCACGGCGCATTTTAGGGTTCACGGTTTAGGGTTTGGGGATTTAGTGTTTAGGTTTTTCAGGGTGCACTTTCTTCGGGGCCCTCAACCTTGCTCGCGGTTCTATAGGGATCTGAAAAGGCCTAGGGTTTAGGGGTACCTTATTTTTCGGGGTCATTACAATAAGGATCCTACTATTTAGGGCCGAACCTGTTTGGGTTCAGTCCGTGGCTACGTTTGATGAGCTGGAACAGAAGAGGCAAGCACCCTTTCCGAGCTGTGTCCGCAGTCCCATGCTTCAAGGAATTGGAGGGCTACTCGATGCAGATGCCTGCAGTAAACCAGGTGCGACACTCCTGACAGGGTTTATGTACGGACATCCGACCAATGAAAGTTGAAAGCAGAGAGCCCTGGATGTGAGTGAGTCCTTACGGGTGTGTGGATTGCTCTACGAGATCAAAGAAGGGTGTCCAGTCTTGAAGAGAGGAGAAGTTGGTAATGGGGATGTATGTAGGAGCCTGATTAAGAAACCCTGGGCCCTTAACCCCAAAATAGTTTCTTAATCAGATTCCTACACTATGTGTGTCTGTGCGATGCTTGGTTGATTGGTTGGTCGTGTACGTGTTGTGTGTGTGTGTTTCTTAGGGGGAAAGACAGTGCAGGTGAGAGAACGCATCGTGAAGAGATTTCATTTAAATCGAAACTGAAAGCAAGACAGAAGCACACAACCCAAAACCCTAAACCCTTTTGATCCTGCCAGAACTTCGAAGTCAAAAGACATGGCATACAGCCCGCAATGTCCGCGCAGCTTCCGCCTAAAGGTGCAACCCGACAGTGCGTTCTTCCTCAGACGCAAACATGCTGGCTCTATAGGATACTATAAGGTTCTTTTCGGAGGCTTCCCTTCAAGGGTTCTATAGGGTGGTCTTGTAGAAGTCAGTTGCCATATAGGCAAGGGTAAAGTAAAGACCCTTACCTTTCAGAGCCATTCCATCCTCAAGGGTGTCCACATGAGTTCTTCAGATGCACAGGTGGAGCTGCACCCCTACCTGCAGCAGAAGGAGCTGCTTGAGCACCTTTGTCGATTAGCGAGTCCTATTGGGGCCCAAATGATTACCAACGCTATTTTTTGTCCGGGGTTCCTTATTCTAAGTGTCACATAATATACCCGCAAATCCTATTCTAATTATTAAGGTGTAGCGGTTTAGGGGGTTAGGGTTTGCTGTTTAGGGGTTTAGGAGTTTGAGGGTTCAGGATTTAGGGTGCTTGCAGGCGGTCTTGTTTTTCTCAAAGGGGAAAAGGAGGGACCCTTAATGGGGACCCCTAAAAAATAGTAAAAAGGATGTTTCTGAGGTGCGGTCCTAGGGCCTATATACTGTTGGTTCTGAGACCTTGCCCTACCCTATATAGCCACCTCATCCATTCTCTTACATGTCCGCCTGTTTCATTCCTGCCTTCATCGTCGCCTCATCCATTATCTCATTCTTTGCCCTCTGCTTCATTCCTTCCTTCCTCCCATCATCAACATCGTCGCCTCATCCGTTTCTCATCCCAATAAAAATTTAAGTATCTATAAATTCATTTTTTTCATTTCTTAACATGGTCACCTAATCCGCTTTCATCCTTCATCATATCGCCTCACCCGTTTTCTGGGACTAAGCCCCCTCACACGCTTTACCAAAGATTTATAATAAATTAATATTATAAATATTTGTATATTTTTTATTCTTGTTCTCTATCAAATATTTCATTCAAATGTTTTTGTAATTCAGCAAGATTTAAATATCTAATATCTTTACCAATAAAATTAATGAGAAACTCAAACATTATGTATTTGAACAAAACTTTATCAGGATATGTTTTATTGTAATAACTATAATGTAAGATTAATATGTTTTCTCGTCTGGTAACATGTTTCATTATTTCCTTATTATGAAGAAAATCTAAAACACTATCAAATTTTTGAAAAAACCTTACTCGGTAGTTCTTAATAAAAGATATGATTACTTTCTTGTAAGGGTTATTACTAAACTCAAACATATTGACTAACTTTTTTACTTTTATTGGTACATTATCACCCTCAAAATATACATCAATATTGTCTCGGTCTTTTAATATAAAAAGTTGCTTTTCAAAATTTGTTAGTTTATCTTTCTCAAAATGGTCAAAGTCATAATTATCCTCTAGGTCCATAAGGCGATTGCAACTGCTACAACAACAATTAAACGATTGTATAATATCTGCTATTGGTTCTGGTAATATTTTATTTAAGGTTTCCTTATTCTGTTGTGTTCGCATATACTTGCACTCTTTACACTTACTATAGTCAAAGACAGTCATAAACCCTACTATTCTAAGCCTTTTTGTCTTTAAGTAGTTTTACTTATTCACCAACAATAACTCGTGTCTCATATACTTTTTACTCAACCCTTCAATAACATAATATTTATTCATTTGTAGGTCTCTATTAACTTCTTTCACTTCATACACTTTCTCACTCCACTGACTACGGCTTTCTTTCCTGCTGGTATAATTACCTTTACCTTTCACAAATACTCTGACATCGTCACCGGCTTTTATATTAGGATAATTTCTTAAATATTTTTCTTTCATTACAGAATTCGCTTTTACTTCTATGCTATTCTCGTCTTTGTGTGCTTCATTTGGTGTTAATCCAGTCGTGCTATGAACCATCTTGTTATTATACTTATCTAAAACGGGTTTCAACATTATCGTCCAAGAACCTTTATGTATTTGTAATCTGTCGCTTATCATTTTCTTTAATGTTCTTATCATCCTCTCAGCCACATTCGCATGTGTCAATGTTATTTTATGAGTTATTCCTTCCCCTTTGAAATAATTTTGTAGTTTATTTGAATTAAAACTACCTTCATCATCACTATATACTGATTGAGGATGTCCCATAACTTTAAAGCATTCCATAAAAGCATCATATACGGGGTCAGTATCTTTATTTTCCATAACGACTACATGACATTTCTTACTAAAGTTATCAATACAAACGAAACCATAAATTGGATATTCTTTTTTATATGTTTTTGTATCTTTCATCAAGCTAATTACATTCATTAAATCTACGCTATACACAGACCTAGCAAATGGTGGCGAATAGCTGTTAGAGTTTTTATAATTCTTACGCTGTTTTAATGATTGATTTCTTAACCATTCCTTAACTTCTTCTAATGTTATTACTAATCCTGCTTTTCTTGCATCATTGTATAATTGCTTAGCACTACCAAAACCGCTTTCAATATCATAATATAACTCACTCAAAGTATTATTATTATCAGCCATTAATTAATATTATTTAGATATTAAATAATATTAATTCCACAACAACACCTTTTTAATAATTTTGTCTTGTAATTCCTTTTGCTTATTCTCTTCATATATTTCCTGACACCTTGCGGTGTTCTGATGCTTGGCTCTGTTTGTTTTACTGCTAATTATCTTTCCACACCTCTCACATTCATAGCTACAACTGTTTTTCTTATAATAATCAGTCCAATATCCTTTCTCCTTATATTTAGCATTCAACCTTTCATTTGTTGCGTTCTTCTTCATCCTATTAAAATCAGGCATTTTGTTATCTTTCATAGCGTTCCACATACAATCAAACAGGTCATCGTCTATCTGAAGTTTTACTCCATTTTCTGAGACAAGGTAGGAATTCATTATCTTAACTATAAATAGTAATTTGTCTTTAAGTAATTTTAGCATTTTCAGGCTAAAATGACATAAAGAGCAAATTATTTTAACTTGATATTCAAATTTTTAAACCTCTTGTCAGTGTCTCTTACAGAAGCTTCAACTGTAGGCTTATTCCAAAGTATATGTTTTGCCCAAAATCCAGCACTGTTGTAATCCTTCCAATCTTGATTTACGCTGTGTCTTGCTATGTATATTTGTTTTCTTTCTTCATCTTTATGTTTAGTAAAATCAGAGTAACCTGTAGCACCGAATGAAACAGTTTTCTTACCATCTATAACAGCATCATATTTTTTATCCTTTTTATCAGATTTTTTAATCATAACTTCAACCATATTATAATAACTTATACATTTATTATGAACTTACAGACCGAATACTTGAACTTCTCCTGCTTCTTGTATATTCTATTGTTTCTTGTGAGCGTCTTGAACTAATAATACTTTGTGGAGGTGTTGCTTCATCAACATATTCTATTGTCCTATTGCTTGGTATGGAACTCTGAACGGTTACTGGCGGTGAAGATTGGATATGTTCGCTTAATGCTTCTTCTTCAACAGGAAGTGAGTTCTCACTTGCTCTTGATGATGTTAAACCATCATCAACAGGTAATAAAGCGCTTCTACTTGTTGAACTTTTACTTGAACTTGAACTTGAAGGCTCATAAGATTTTTTAACATTCATTGACAAATCATCATCTTCTTCTTGCGTTTGTTCTTCTTGTATTTGTTCTTCCTCTGGTTCTTCTGCTTCTGTTTGTTCTCTTCTATTTCTTAATAGTTCTTCTCTTTCCTCTCTGTATTCATCACCGGCAAACATAGCATCATACATTCGTCTCATTATTGACTTTCCCCTTTCCCTTTCTGGCTGTTCTCTTTGTTGTTCTTGTTCCTGCATTGGTTCGTTTTCTGTTTCCTCGCTTTTAAAGGTTTCATAACCTAATGACTTGATGCTCTCGCTTTTTTCAGTTGATGTTTTCGTTTCAAACAAATCCGTCTGTGTTCCCTTGTCTGGATTATTCATTAATATTTCTATCGTATCTACTTAAGTCAAATTCATCAAAATCTACATCGTCTAACAATATACCTTGCTGTGTTCTCTTTTGTTTCTCTGGTAATATTTTTAATCTGTGTGTTCTCGCTTCCTTTTCAATTTGCTCAAATGTTGGTCGCTTCGTTAGAAGACCTCGCGAGGCTTCGCGACGTAATCTTAACATATATTAATAATGACATTTTTATACTGGTAAAAATGATTTCGCTAATGCTGTTGCTCCTGCTTTTGCTAATGTCTCTACACCGGCTTTTACTCCACCTATTGCAATATCTTTTAGTGTATCTGCTCCACTTGATGATGAAGCACTACCTTTACCTTTTCCTTTTTTCATCTCTCGCCATTCTATCATTCTTTTTTGTAGTAATTGGTCATTTACTTGGTCTGTCCATCTACCTGTTTTAATTAATCCATCAATATAATTTATTAAATAATCCTTTCTTGTTTGATTTCGTCCCTTGCCTTTTACTTTAAGTTTTGATATTTCTTCTTCCTGTTCAGGTGTAAGTTCTATACCACGCAAAAACAATTGAAATCTTATATCTTCTTCTTGAACGCTTTTATCTTGCCATTTTGTTATTTTTGTTGAATAATCAATAGTTTCTTTGTGTTTTCTCGCTTGGGCTGGTGCTTTAGTTGTTTCATCATCATCTGCTGGTATTAATTCTGGGTCATCGTCAAAATCTTCTTCCTCTTCTTCTCCTTCCTCTATATCTACTAAAGGTTCTCCACCATCCATAACACCAACCGGTAATGACTGTCTATGTGCTTCATCTAAATCAGCTCTTGCTGAAGATGCTGATGCTTGTTGTGCTTCTCTTTGTCTTTGTAAATATCTTTCCATTTCTGCCCTTATTCTTGTCATTTCTTCACTTGTCATTTCATCTTCATCCATATCCATTGCTTCATAAACTTCAGCAGGTGTCTGAAAACCAGCTGAAGCAATAGGCATTGTCCCTGTTCCTGCTTCTATTCCAGCTTGTCTTAATTGTGCTTGTCTTAAGTTTTCCCTTGCTCTGTCTTCTTCTTGCTTCTTCAATCCTAAAAAATCAACATTATCAAACTGACTTCCAAACTGATTATTTCTAAATATTGTTGCTCTTCTGTCTATTACTGTTTCAATTGATGGTCTGTTAGGGTCTCCTTGTGCTTCAATCATTCCTATCATTTCATCATAAGTTGGTCTCAAATTTAATTCCGATTTCAATGTTTTAATCATATACTATGATGTTAGATTTTATTTTTATTAAATATTAAAATAAAATCAAACTAAATTAGCCATAATCTCTTTTAAATCATCTTGTTTCTTTTTTAGTTCCTGCACTGTTCTTACTGGCATCATCGGACGCTCTAACTGTCTGTTAATATCGTCAAGTTGTCCCTGATATAAACTTTTCTTTTGATGTTGTATCCAATCATTCCTCAACCTGATATTTTTAGCTCTATTCTCAGCCTCTTCAATTCTTAATTTCATATCTTCCATTGCCTTTCTTCTACTTGCTACTCCGAAAGTATCACTTACATCGTAATATTGCTCTACCATAGGCATACGCTTAAACTCGGGTTTGCTCTTAAACATACTCATATTATTAATATTTAGATTAAAAATATTATTAGTAATTAAAACATTTTAGATTTAAAACTGTTTATTTTTTCAATATGTGCTTCTCTCTTTGCTTTTCGTATTTCATTATATGATGCTTCTAATAGTTCTCTTGCTGTTAGTTGCCTTGGTGCTTCTTCCATTCTAACGGGCTTTGCTTTTGTTTTAACTTCAATTGGCTCGGAATGTTGCACAACTTCATTTTTTACATTTTGAGCGTTCTTATCGTTTTCTTTGTTCTCATCTTTCGCTCCTTTAAATCGTGTGGGCGGTATTGTTTTTATTACTTGGTTGTCAATAGGTTTTACGGCTACTGTTCGTGTTTTTGGTTTTGGTTTAATCGGTTTATCTTCTGTTTTACCGTTGCATTTATGGGAGTATCTTAAAGTTTTTAGTGTCATCTCTGCTTGGCATCCTTCACATTTGACCTTTTTGTTTTTCATCCTGTCTGTTTTGCTTTTAAATTGCTCATCTTCTTTCGCTTCTTCTTTTTGTTCTTCCTTTGCTGGTTCTTGTTTTGCTTCTTCTGTTTTTGTTTCAACTACTGGCTCAGGGACTTCTTCATTATCATTTTTGGGCTCTTCTTCAATAACTGCTTCAGGTGCTTCTGACATATACAATATTCTATATTATTTCTATTTTTTAAGTAAATGGAAATAATATAGATAAATTTAAGAACTATATATTTGTTCTTGTTGGTTCATCTGATTTATATAGTTTTGGTGCTTTGCTGATTTAAGATGACACCATTTGTTGCCCATTGTTGTAGTTATACCACATTCACAAATCCAAGGTTGTTTCAGTTTAGCAAGTATTGTATCTCGTCTATTTTCATAATCCTTCTTCTTCTGTTCCTTCACCTTATCTTTATTATTTTCCCTGTATGCTTTGTTATATTCCCTCCTCCTTTCAGTATTGTTTTCGTGATATTGCCTAAACTTTTCCAAATATTTATCTCTATCATCATCATATCGTTCTTTCGCTGTCCTACCTGCTATGTTTTTATTCATACATTCTGTGTTCCTTATCATTTCGCCTTCCCTTCTTTCCAGCTCTTGCCTACTATTGCAAGGGTAATCCTCCATTAGTTCAATCCTACATTTTGCTTCATCATATTTATCAAATATTTTATAAACTGTCATATATTTACCATTACCTTCTTTAAATCTACGATAATCCTTTCTATGACAACACATTCTCATACTTAATTCTTGAACAGTGCTTCCAATATAGCATTCTTGGTAGTCTTCATCCCATATCTGATAAATTTTTCCTTTTTGATAGTCCGGCATCCTATTTATATATGTTTTTATATGTTTAGTTATGTTTTTTCAATCTCTAAAAAAGGTTAATGAAAAACTACACTCAACATTGTTAAAATTAACTGTTTTGTTAAACTCGTCTGAAAATCTGAAGTTCAACCTTCGTAGAATTTTTCCGCTACAATCTACATAATCAAACTCGTTAATTTGGTTGTCTTGTATAATACCTAAATAGGGGACTGACACATTTATTTTCTTTATTATTGATGAATTACCCGCTACAGTTAATTGGTTGTAGTTGCTTATTTCATTACAATGTAAATACAAATTCTTTACACTAATCAAATCAATAAAGCCACTAACAAAAGGTAAGGCTATACCGTGAGTAGGCGCTGTATCCACTATATTTAAAACTTTATTAATTGAATGCAAATTACTAACATCAATGCCTGTAAATTCGTTTTGGTTTGCTATTGCTTCTGCATCAGTAAAAACATTAAAGATAAGATTAGCATAATTAACTGCTATGGTTATTTTATTCGTTTTAGCACTGTATGAAACTGTATAAGTATCGGTTCTAACAACATCAGGATTTCTTGTATCAAAATAATCATTTAACCAAAATTGTATCCGGTCAGCAAGTTCAGCGCCCGAATAATTACCTTCATCAATAGAGAAGATGCGATAGTCAATTATGTCAGGATTAACACCGTTGGGGTCTAACTGAAAGAAGTAAAGATTATCATTAAAACCCTGCTGTATTGAAAACCAAGCATGAGGAATGCTTACCTCGTGAATTATGCATTTTGTGTTTTCTTCTAACTGGACTGTTTCAGGCAAATCAATAACAAAATCTGAAGAAGTGCCACTGACTTTATAACTACTATCAATGTATATCTTTTTGAACTTTAGCATTATTAATTAAGTTAGAAATAAATTATAAGTTAATTTAATAATATATGCATAGAAATAAAAGAAGAAATGAAGAAATACCATACGAACCACCTAATAATAGAAATAAAATAAATGAAGAAGTTAAACAAGAATTAGCAGGGACGGAAACATTCTTAACTGATACACAAGGTTTAAGACTTGCTTATGAAAGCCCAAACAGGATTTATCAAAATGGTTCTATTTTATACATCGCGGGAACAAAAGACCCCATTGATTTTTATGACGATATAAAATTACCTTTTTATCAAACAAGAAACACGAAAAGATACAAAGATGTTGCTAAATTTATTAAAGATGGAACTATAGAAGTTGATGGTAAAAAACTTACAGGAATTACTGATATCATTAGTCATAGTTTAGGTTCAGCGGTAGGGCAACAAATAAATAATGATTATGATAATATTTTTAGAAGTAGAAGCTATGGCTCTCCTTTTATATCAGGACAGAAACCAGAAGACACAGGAACAAATCTAAGAATACGAAAAGCAGGAGACCCAGTTAGTATGTTTGATAGTGGCAGTTTAACATTAAACAGGGGAACGTTAAACCCTTTACAAAATCATTCGTATCAAGACATAGGCAATGTTCATAATAAAGCAGGTAATTTACCTATAACACAAGAAGAGTTTTTACAGCAGTTTGATTAAAATATATATTATATTAATGTATTCTTATAAGTCTATTAGTTATGAAAAGTTAGAGAAACCAAAACCAGATAAAAAGTTTAAGCAGAACAGTTATGAAGAGATAAGGAAACTTGTAGAAGATGGGGAAGATACTAATATAGTTAAAGAGATAAAAAACAAGAAGAAAAACAATAATAAAGAAATTTCATATAATTTTAAACTATTTGATTAAATATAATTTAATATTTATATTTAATTAAATTTTCTATAGTAGTTTATATAATTATGGAAACGTTTAGCCCAGAGGATATTCTCGTTGATAATCTATCATTTAAACTAAACAAAGGAGCAAGTTATATTACTGATAGAAGAAGCGTAAGATTTTACCCTTCAGGTTCAAATGTGTATAAGCCTACATCAGGAAACCGTGTATTAAAATTTTCTTTGAATGCTGAAGACAACGGATGGTTAGACCCACAGTCGGTTCGTGTATTCTTTACAGTTCAAAATTTAGACCAAACCCTTAACAAAAAACTAAGACCATTAGCACCGCCTTATTCTTTCTTTAGAAGAATGCGAATTATCGCTGGAAATCAAGTCGTGGAAGACTTTGACAATTACAACCGCGTTCATCAGATGTTTTCAAAGTTAATGTCACAGGGTGCGAGAAAAGACGAAGCAAATGAAGGTTTCGGTTATAGGTATGATGATGAAGTTAAAACATTAGTTAATAATGCTGGTAATATTTTGAGTTATGAAGTAAATGCCACAAACTGCCCTGGTTTTAAAAATCAAATGACAGTAGGATTTAAACCATTATGTGGTTTATTCTCTCAATTCAAGTATTTACCATTAAAATATATGGGTAATTTGACTATTGAACTTGAACTCGTAAATAGTGATACTGATTGTATTATTAATCCTGATGACTACACAGATGATAATAACCTTGGAAACCGATTTACAACAGATGTGGCACTACCTGGAGGTAATGCTTCAAACACTTCTAAAATATTTGAGCTTAATAATGCCTTCGTTTCGTGCGATATCTGCACACTTGATAATAATTTAAATAATGAATATGTCAAGCATTTATTAGAAGGCAAAGGATTGCCAATTACTTATACAACATATATTACACAATCACAATCAGTAGAGGGCAAAAATGATATTAGCGTTCCTGTCATTCGTTCGGTTTCTAAATTAGTTGCTTCTTTTATTACTTTTTATAGAACCGATGACCCAAGTTTAGGGTATGAATATGCTAACAAGCGTTTCTGTCGTTTCTATCATCCTCATCAAACTCACATTTCCGTAGAGCAAGGAATTTATGATGTTGATAAAGATTTGGAATTCCAAATTCAACTGGGTTCTAAATTGTATCCTGAATATCCTTGTAATTCATTAACTCAGTGCTTCTATCATTTAAGAAAAGCATTAAATCTTCCAGTATTTCATCAACACAGTATTTCAATTGATTTCAAACAGTATCGTGATAGACAATTTATTTTTGGCTTTTCTTTTGAAAAAGTCCCTGATAGTAGTTATACAGGAATTAATACCCGCGCAGGTCAGCAAATGTTAATTAGAGTTAAACCAGCAAGAGCAAGTATCCCAGTTGATGATATGCCTGATGAAATGTTTATTACAATGCTTTCAGAACAGGTGATTGAAATAAAAGATTTGGGGCTCAAAGTATTCGATTAAAAAAGTGTAAAAAAGATTTAAAGACATCCTTATTAATATTATTAGATGACTGATATTAACAAGTATCAACATGGTAAAATATATGCTGTTAGAAATGACATAACCGACGATATTTACATAGGTTCAACAACAATGGCACTTTCTAAACGAATGGTAAAACATAGATGCCACGCTAAAACACAACCTGATGTATCATTCTTCTATACATTTATGAACGAAACGGGTATAGAACATTTTTACATTGAACTCGTTGAAAATTACCCTTGTAATTCAGTTGAAGAACTACGCAAAAGAGAAGGTGAAATAACAAGAGAAACAGGCACACTAAATAAGAGGATAGAGCAAAGAGATATGAAAGAATATTTTAGACAGTATTATCAAGAAAATATTGAAAGATATAGAGAAAACAAGAAAAAGTGGAAAGCAAATAACAGAGAGAAAGTAAATGAAGATGCTAGAAAACAATATTGGAAAGACCCAAAAGGTGCTTATGAAAGACATAAACCGTGGAAATCAATAAAACACGAATGCGAATGCGGAGAACATTATATAAATGGTAATAAAGCATCACATTTTAAAAGTAAAAGACATCAAGCATATCTAAAAGAACAACACGAAATTTGATTTAAACATTCTAATAATAATTTATCTAATTATTATTATAATGACATTGACATTAAATAATACAAATACAGTATCAGCAAATAATATTGTTGTTAATGGAACAGCCTTAAGTGATTTATACGCTACAAAAACTTATGTAGATAATGAAATATCAAATATTAATGTTGGTGGTGGAGGAGGAGGCGGTGGAATAACACAACAACAATTAGACGATGCAGTAAATCCAATCATAGCAGTTAATGACGGGCAAAATTTAGTAATTACCGATATTAATAATAATTTAGCGAATAATTTCCAGACAACAGCCCAGCTCAATACTATTTTTTACAATAAGACACAGGTAGATAGTGCGATTGCCGTTGTTGATACAAAAGCATTAGATAATTTTAATGCTATAAATGCTACTAATACTAATTTAACTAATAATTATAAAAACAATACACAACTTGATACTGATTATTACACGAGGGCACAAATAGATGCCAATAATTGGATTAACAATACAGCATTAGCACCATACGCAACAACAGCAACACTAACAGCAAATTATAAGAACAATACACAATTAGATAATGATTATTACACGAAGGCCCAAATTGATGCTAATAGCTGGATTGGTGCAACCGCTTTGACGCCATACGCTACAAATTCTACATTAACTAATGATTATTTAACTTCTACACAAATTGGTGTATCATATTATAATAAATCTGAGGTGGATGGATTAATCGCAGGAGTAAGCGGAGGAGGTGATGGCGTTAGTAATCCTATTGAATTAGTAGATGGTAATACAAGTATTGAAAGATACACAAATGCTACAAAAGCTAATATTTCATTGGATTTGTCAATAAACGAAACAGCAAGTGCAATAAGATTAATTAATGGAACTAATGACGACACTGACACAAACACTTACATAGAATGTAATAACACAACAAACGGAACAACATTTTTTAAACAATTATTTGTTAATGGTGCAATTAGTCTTAATAATGATACTATGTTTTTACCAGTTTCTACTAACGGTATTTCTTTATGGAGAGTATCTAATAATACAAATCCAACATTAAGAATTAGAGACGGGACGGCACAATGGATATATGTTAATAATAACTTAAAATGCACTAATGCTAATACAGAAGACGGTAATATTATGATTTTAAATGATAATTCAGCATTTAATAATTCTAACAGAATGAGGTTAGGAAGCTTAACAAGTGCAGAAGTAGGAATAGGAAAAGCAAACGAAAGCGGATATTTTTTAAGTGTAGGAGGAGCAACAAAAGTTGATAGTTTAGAAGTTGATAATAATATTACAATGAACGGAGATACAATAACATCAACAAATAATAATGGTATTGAAATATTTAAAAATACAACAGACGCCTCGCCAGTTCTACAAGTTAAAAACGCACAAGGATATATTAAAATGCATTCTTTTAATATTAATGCTTATAACACATCAAATGATAGTCAATCATTATTATTATTGAATACAGCAACAGCTGGAGGAGCAGTATATTGTAATAATTTAGGGATAGGAGCAATAGCAGGAGGAGCAACGAGATTAAATGTAGCGGGTGGTGGAAGTGCTAATTTTAGTGGCGATTGTAATTTTAATGGAACTAATAATACTTTTAATAATAATATTTTAATAAATAGTAGAGGAAGAATATATCAACAAGCAAACGCTAATTTTTCATTAAACCATATTGCAACAATTGAGCAGAACTTTTGTATCCAGTCAAACCGATTAGCAGACCCAACAGGAACTGACATATTTATAAACTTAAATGATACTAACGGAATAACCTTAAACAAACCTACAGTTTTTAATGATACAGTTAATACAATAGGTAAATTAACATCAGAAGGAGATTTTGATGTAGATATTGGAGCAACGGGAACACCAGAATTTAGAGTACTAGGTAGTTCTGTTAATTTCTTTGAAAGATTTAGTATTACACATACAACGGCAGTCGGAGCAGTAGAACAGATATTCTTGAGAAATCCTGACACGAACGGAGAAACAATAACTGAAATAGGATCTAAAAATGTATTGACAGTTAATACCGGTGGTATTGATGTTATAGGTGATATTTCATATACAGGTAGTATTGCTCCCAGTTCGGACAAAAGATTAAAAGAGGGAATAAAAGAAATAAATTCAAAGAAAGCCGTTGAGATGGTAAAGTATATCAAACCTAAAACATACAAATTTATAGATAAAGAGAAATACGGTGACAGACCTTGCGTAGGTTTCGTGGCTAACGATTTTTTGACTGATAAAATGCCTTCAGAATGGGGGAACATTGTTAGAGAAGGAAGAGATGGATATTTAAAGTTAGATTATAGTATGTGTGTTCCGATTTTATGGAGTGCTTTACAGACAACAATAAATGAAGTAGATAAACTGAAAAAAGAAGTAAAGAAGTTAAAAGGTAAAGGAAATAAAAGCGATAGTAATTAAATATAAGTTATAGTATAATATGGGTAGTAGAATTTCAAAAGATAATGAGAATGATTGTATTAATCAAATAAATAATATTAATGAAAATGATTTAGATTTGAGTAATATTGATAGATTACAAATTAAAGTGTTAAAAGAAATGATAAAGGAAATAAAAGAAGTTAAGGAAAAAAAGAGTGATAAAATGTATTATAGGTTTCCGGTTCAAATATGTAATTATTCATTAATTTAATTAATAATATTATGAATAAATAATATTATTAATTATTCTCAACGGTGTTGTTGTTTTGTATTCTTTCTTGGAAGCCTTCAAATCTTTCGTTTGACTGTTGATTTTCTGTTTCTGTAGCAAAACATTTGTCATATATATAACATGGGGTATAAGCAACAAGCATTAATGGAACTAACACAGGCATAAATGGCGTTAAAACACAATTAATAGTAGTTCCAATCGTGCATCCATCTCTTTTAATATAGTTTAACATCTGTTCCCCGCATATATAACCATATATCATTCCCGCAGAAATACCAGCAGAAATATAAATCGTTTCCATTATTGTTTGAAGGTATTCTGTCTTTAAGTATAATTAGTCTATGACCAACTTAGCATCAAATCTTTTATAAAACATATCATTTACATCTGCTTTCATCAAATTAATAAATAAGAAACTATACGGTTCTTCCGTTGCTATATTATACACTTCTAACAATAACTTCTTTGCCTCCGCTAAATTTTTAGTATCAGCCACGGTGGATTTTTTAATCAATACCGCGCTTAATTCTTCAACCATTGTTTCAATTTCTTTGTAGTTCCTTAATCTGAAAAAGAATAATTGACGACTATTTACACGAATAATTGGACTTAAAGCATTAAATTTTTGTGTGGAAGTAATAATATTAATTGCGTTATGCCTTCCTCTCACATACAACTGATTTAGCAAAGGCGAGTTTCTTGAAAAAGCCTTACTGTCGGCGAAGTCATCAACAATAACAAGAATTGAAAACAATTTCTTGTGTTCGTTCTTCTTCTGATACTCTATTACCTTATGTTGTCTTTTTATCACTGCTTCTAATTCTTCTGGTATGTACTCATCAAACATACACTTTTCCTTTTCTAAATTAACCTTCAAATTATCCTGAATATATTTTTTAACTGGTAACCAGTTACTATCAACTGAAATTGAAGGGGACCAAATATATATTCTTTCAAAGACATCTCTGTAAATGTCTAAAATCATTGATTGTAGTAATATTCCTTTTCCTGAGCCTGACGGTCCGGTTATTATTTGACTAAACGGTAGTTTAGGTGCTACTTCATATTTAGATTGTTTAAAATCATATTCTTTAACATTTATAGGTTTAACTATGGGTGTAATCATTATTATTAATAGATAGAATATTTTATAATTAATAATATATGGGCGAGTATGATGAGTATTTAGAGGTTATAGATGAGATAAAGAAAATAGATATAATAAAGACACCCAGATATAGAATGTGTTGTTATAGTTTGTTAGAGTTCTTGAAGGCAGTTTGTTATTATGTTAAAAATGTTAAAAAATCTAAATAATATAAATGAGCGAGGCTTCAACAGAAGAAAGCAAGGATAAAGGATTTCGTATTAATGCTCGTGGTGTATCTTGTATCCCCTGTCGTTGTAAAAGACAGTTTTATCACAAGGAGACTAAAACCGTTAAGGAGAATAATACAATCACAACAAATACCGTGGTTGATAAAAGGAATACTAAATTTGGTGGTGGCAGACACACAAGTCCTGACGATATCTTTAAACCGGAAAACAACTTACAATCAGGAAGCATTGAAATATGTGATACAGGTTGGGGCAAATCTCATATAACACCGGAAGAACTAGAAGAGCGTGTTGAGAAAATTGAAACAGATATTAATTTAATTAAAAAAGATATAGAAGATATAAATAATACTAAAATTAAGATGGATTAAAGATTTATTTCTGTTATATATTGACAGATGGGAATGCGTAAGAATTCCCCAAGCTCTTGGATTTAAAAATGTATTTTTTAAATCCAACAGAGGCATGTGTGCCAGTTTTGGACGCTTCGTGTCCTCGCGAAGCTTCGCAACGAAGGAGAAGAAAACCCCGATATAGCATTTCCCCATTGTTTCACATTGGATGAGCACATGAAAGGGAAGTAGTGGAGGTACATCCAATAGCAACACACAAGCTGTTGCTTAATTAGTTTGAACTCTATTCATAACTTTTTTAAGTTATGAAAAAAGCTGTAATTCTACTCTTTATATATGTTTTGGAACGCGTTTTCACTTAAAACTTTTAGTATAAAAATTTTAATCTAAAACTTTTTATATAGTATGTCAGATATAGATGATGATATTAAAGAAACAAAGGCAACACGATTTCAAAAGATATTAGATAAGCTAGAAATAATTGAAAAAGCTGTTAATAAATTGAACACTGAGAAACCAAAACAAATAAACAAAACATTAGTTAAGGATAGTGATATTTATAAGAATAAAAGAAATGTATATATAAATAAACTTAACACTGGAGAAATTAGATATCCAAAGCCTGATACATTAGCTTACTATGAAATTAAATACAACGATGAACATAAGGCTTATAGTTGATTTATCATATAATGCCCGAATGGTAGGCTGTGTATATTATGTAAATAATAACGCTTATTATCAAAACTGCTTAATGCTTGTTTAACCTGATTTATTGAATAAATCTGGTGATTTTTGCTTCTTATGCTGTTGAAACTAACAGTATCACAGCTGTTATTTTCAAGAGTATCCTTATATTTATTGTAATTAAGCTCTTTCTTTACTTTGTGTTTTACTATTCCTTTACTCTTCTTTTCCTCTTTAACCTCGTTATGAACCTTAAAGGTATATGATTTAGGTTTTAAACCTATAAAATGAGTAATAATTTTTCCATCCACCTCGTCCTTAAACTTTCCTAATACCTTCTTATTTGTAGCATCATAACATTTATGGTCTTTATCGTATCCGCTAAAATCCATATGTTTATTAATATCTTTAAAGTCTTCGTATATGTCTTCTGTTTTGGTGTGTATAACAAAACTGTCAGTATCGGTATATATTAATCTTACATCGTCATCATATTTCTTTTTCAGAACATCATAATAAAAACTATACATATGCAATTTAGATAAGTCTAAAATGCTCATTCCTACATAAACGGGTTTATTTAATTTAACTGGTTCTTTAAGTTTTTCTACTCCTACCAGATTTTCATTAATAATATGACGATGTTTATAAGTAGGAGCATTAACCACTTTTTGGAAACGCTCGGGTGTATCTACCAATTCAAAGTTAATATGTTCCCTTACATTTTCCATCGTTTTTCCATACACGGCATTATTCATTAATTTATACATATCTTTCTCAAAGTCGCTATTCGCCTTCTTTCTTTTTTCAGTGTTAAAATCAATCCACGGTTTTAGCCATTCTTTTTGTTTGAACTGGACTACTCTATTAATCTTATTTATTTTCAGCCCCTGCTTAAGATAATACTGAAGTATTTTAATATGTAATACATAATTCTCTTTGTGATTTACATTTAATATCAGTTTATTTGTTTTTTCGTCTTTAGGTGACTTATTAAAATGATATGCTTTATAAATATCTTTTTGTGTATCACTTAACATATCAGCCGTAACAGTCATAATTTCAGGAGCTAGTGGATAATCAAGATGCTTGTCGTGTAACTCTTTTGGATATTCTAAATCAACGTCTAAAATATATCCGGTTGATGGTTGGTATGAACCATCAAGCGCTAGGGGTGATTTTCCACCCCTACCGGTTCCTAAGTCGCTCCATGTTCTTATATGGTCTTCTGTAAAGTTCCCTTCAACAAATTTAATATCTTTATAGGGTAGTTTCTGACACATCGCTAAGCCATAAAGATTATTAGCATCAAGGTAGTTTATATATGATGTTGGTTTATTTTCATCATAGTCTTCACCCATATATTTATTATTCGCTTCTGCCATTCTTTTTGACACTTGACACATTCCGCCACGAAGTCCGCGCTCTATCGTTTTATAAAGGTCTTCGTTATATATTAAATCTAATTGTATTCCTGTTTTTAACAGCATAGCATCCCAAGCGAAATTAGGTAATGTGTAATAATGTGCTGGGTCTAATTCATAATCTATTAGACATTGATTTCTAAAATTCTCAAAAACATCTGTTAATAATAGCACATCCGTTTTAAGATATAAATCATGATACTCACCCAGATTTTTTATGTTAAAGTGTTCCCATATATGCCTTGCTCTTTCATAGTCTTTATCGTCTATGTGCTCTTCGCCCAATCTACTATAAAACTCTTTTTTATCCGGTAATGTTGTTTCATTAAATTTTTTAAACTCATTCATATAGTCATAGGGATAAACGCCCTTATCGGTTAATAAATCTAAATCATAATCGTCTTTAATATAATTACTGCTTTTACTGTATTTAAAATGTTTTGTCCAATTATCGCGTTTCTCATTATTCTCATATTTAGTTAATTTAACTAACTTATCTAATGATGAAGATAAGAAGCTAAAACTATCCTTAAACTCTAACTGTTTAAGACAAAAGGTTATAAATTTCTCGCTGTTTTGTGCTATTACATTTACCTCGTCTTTATCTGTATTTAACTTATTCAGATTTGATATAACTAAATGAGCGTCATAGTTTTTAAGATTGTGAAAGAAAATAGGTATTTTAAAGTGCTTGAAACAATAATCTAAGTTGCATTTATGATGTGCTGGTCCTCTATATTTTCCCGTAAAATGACAATGGTCTTTAACTTTTGTTTTAGCTTTTACATTTGGTTGAAAACCACCGTTACAAATAAAACATTTCTTCGCTTTTCTGTGTTGCTCTTCCTCTTCATCTGTTAGTTTCTCCATATCTTTTGGATTGATCATTACATCAAATATTTCTTCTCTTATCTCGTTCATAGTTTTACAAAATACATCCATACAATCCTCACCTCTATATAAATATGGTTTAGCTTCTCCTGTTATTGAATTAACAACGTTTAACATAAAACCTGATGGTTTATGATTTTGATACGTCCCCTTTATTCCTTCATTCGTTAAAGCAGTTAAACATTCAAAATCACCATAAATAACGTATGGGAATTTAAGTTTTTTGTAATGCTTTTGAAAACTCATTTTTTCTTTTTCTTCTGGCATCTCTATCGCTTGAACCTCATTAGCCATACAACCTTTTAATAAATGAGCTTGTAATAAGTTTTCTTTACTAAAACCTTTTTGACAATAATGACAATGAAAGAATTTATTTTGTCTGTTATTTGTTTGACATCCAACAAGTCTGTTATAATCTTTTATTAAAACATAATGATTATTATTGTCTTCATCAAGTCTTAGTAAATTAATATGACATGCTGGGTTGGTTATTTTTGTTACTTTATCAACTCTTATTTTATCTACATCTGTATCAATGGTATAAACATTTACTGATATAGTATTACTATTAACTTCTTCAAACTTATCTATATCTTCATTACACGCTGGGAACTCTACACCGTCCCATTTAATAAAATTATCATTTTCTAAATACTTACTATAATGATATAATCGTTCAGGATGGTCTTTTTTATATATGTCGTGGAACTTACACCATACACAATATTTAAAACATAAATTATCATAATTTTTAATATTGATACACGCCTTTTTTAAAGCAATCCACCTAGGTAATTCAATATATTGTCCTGCTCTTGTTGGGTCATATTTGTCATAATGAATAGTGATTTTATTAACTTTTTTTAATCTCAACCCTGATTTTTGAAGCTCTTTAGTTTCCAGAATAATTTGAATATCATTACCTGCATTATTAACTGCTTTGTTTAAATCCTCTTCATTTAATATATTATATCTTCTACTCCTGATGGTTGTTAAAAATGTTTCTCCTTCTCCAACCCCATTAAGAGTATCAATATATTCTAATTCAAACTCAACATCAATTAATAATTTCATACTTTTATGTTTGTTTAAAAACTCTTTTAATCGTGATTTTTGATAATATATATGCCCTAAACCAGCAAAACCCATTTTCTCAATATCAATGATAGAATAGGTATTAGCATATCTTTTTAAAGCGCTAAAATTATCAGTTCTTTTCCCAAACGTTGATATAGCATATCTTTTTAAATTCTTTCTAACCAGAACCCCTTTACTGGCTTTGTCTAAAATCTCAAACCTTTTAAAACCTGGTGTTTTACTAATTTTATTTAATTGTTTTTTTAAGTTCCCTGTAAAAGGCTTTTCTTTGTCATATTTATATTGTTTTCCATCAATTATAATCTGTTTTAATTCTTTTCCTTTTTTAGTCTTTTTTATTTCACCTGTTTTGCTATTTAATACATATCGCATTGCGGTTTTTAGGGCTCCTGTGTCTGCCATTAGGGTATAAGGTGGCTTCCCTTTAAGTAGTTTTGCCTGTGTGCTGGTTCTGGGGCTGGGCTGGGCTGGGCTGGGCACCAAGAGCACCGCGAGCATCAGGAGCATCAGAAGCATCAAGAGCATCAGGAGCATCATTTAACCAAATTCCTAAACCATCCCCAAAAAATAAAATGTATGAAAAAAGGAGCGCTTTTTCACACAGGGGAATAAATCACGAAACGAAATAATAACAATAAAAAAAGATGGGGTGCGCTCCTTTTTTAAAATCTTTCTCACTAACCTAAACCAAGCCACAACAACCCTGAACACTAAACCACAACAACCCTGAAAAAACCCTGAACGCCTAAACCGAAAAAACCAAGCGGGGGAAGGAAGCACCGTTGCGTCGTTCTTGATGAAGTCGGTGTCGTTGATGTTCTGCTCCACCTGCCATTTTATTTGTCAAAGGTTTCTTTATTTACTTAAAAAGTCCATCGGACTTAGTCGGGGATTATTGATTTTTTTTATCGTCTATCATATTATTATTATTTTGAATTTATGGTGTATTTTTTATGGGAGTTACCTTGATATTTATAGTGTCCCATATTTTTTTAAATACTATATGCTTTGATTTTCTATTTTATGGGTTTTAGGGGTTTAGGATTTAGGGAAGAAGCAACGGTCGCTCTTTCCTTGTCGCTGCAGTCGTCTCAGTCGGGTTTCCTCCAATCATCCGAGGGACAAACCTTATTTTTTAGTTGAGGCTTTTTTAGTTTATCTTATTTATCCTCAGATGATGAGAACCGCCGAAGTCAAGCCTCATCGGACAAACAAAAGCTCTACAGCTTTGTCACATCCACACGCATACCGTCTTTGGCACCAAGCTTGTAGAGAGTGAGGCCACCACCCTCGAAATCATCATGAGTGATGGCTGGGAAGCGGATTTTGAATTTCCCGCGGTCCATCCCGACAAGTCGGGAGATATCGGTCTCAAGCTTCTTGATATTGGACTTGCGGGTAAGGTCGGTGGAATAGTCCCACGAGGTCTCACCATAGAAGATTTTGAGATTGATAACCTCCGTGCGGTCCGTGCGGTCGTCGGTCTTCTTCTCTGTGCCACTCTTGCCCTCAAGCTTTGCGATCTTGTCCTTCATAAGCAACAGAACGCTTTCAAAAAGCTTCACGCCCTCACGCATCTCCACCAAATCGTCACTTGTTCCTCGTTGAAAGCATTCTGTAATCTCGTTGAATTTGTCTGTGGTGAGCTCTGGTGCAATCTCCTTCGCCTTTTCCAAAGCTCGTTCCATCTCCTTTGTCTTTGAGACATATCCCGAAGCTCCCGAAGAGGAAGCCATAGCAAACGGTGCGAGAACAAAGGCCTGTGTATCTGACTGCTGAAAATTGAGCAAAAGAGCTCAATCACTCAACTCGTTGCGCTTTGCTTCTGATGAAATCCGAGCACGACAACCAAACGGAGCAAATCGCAGTTCTTTTATTCTTCAGGGCTTCGGTTTAGCTGTTTATTTTCATTCAATCCTGTTTTCAGGACAGAGCAGACTGTACGCAAGAGCAAAAACTCAGGATTTTCCCGAGCACTCCGTCACATGTTTAAATAGATGCTTTCATTAAATAATTGTCATAAGAACCACAGCTTTAGGAGGGAAACTGCTATGGTGTCCGTTGGTCACTGCTATAGTGTCCGTTGGTCACTGCTATAGTGTCTGTTGGTCACTGCTATAGTGTCCGTTGGTCACTGCTATAGTGTCCGTTGGTCACTGCTATAGTGTCTGTTGGTCACTGCTATAGTGTCTGTTGGTTACTGCTATGGTTCTTAAATAATACACAGACAAAACTACATCACACAGCAATTTGAAACTTCAGGTTCTTCCCGATGTTCTTCACGATGTTCTTGGTTAGTCCTTTGCAATGCCCTTTTGATGCCGTCTCGGTAGGCGATGGATTGCTTGACCATCTCGTGAAGCATAGTTGGATTACAAGAAAGATGGTTCTGGTCATCTTCGTTGAAGTGCTTTGAAGTAAGTATTTTCATCCAAGTCTGAATGGTTTCCTTCTTCAAGTGCTGGATAAACTCTATCCACCTGTTCAGCTCGTCCAATTCGTCTATCACAATGAACGCGCTGTCCAGCACACGCTCCTCCACACAGTTCCTTCTCTTTTTCGGATTGAAGACGTCAAGAAGCGCCTTCAATTTCACATCGCTCAAATCCTGTAAGAAGTTGGTGAGGATGTTCTCATCATTGAGGTTGCTTTTGATTTCCTCAAGCTTCGTGATGAAAGGCTGGGCGGATGCTGAAAGCGATGATGGGCAAGAAGCATTACCCACCACAACTTCGGAACTGCGAGAGATGAGTTTGTCCATCCCCTTCTTCACTGTCTCGCTGATGAGCTCCCCCTTGTTCTTCAAATGGTTCTTCAAGACGCGACGGGACATTGCTTCAGGCTTTTTAGAAGGGATGCTCAGCTGAAATCACAAACGGCTCAAGCATCAAAGCAATCAGTTGCTCAAGTCTTCAAGGTAACTCTTCTCACGCACAACTGCTTCGCTCAAACAATACAATCGTGTCAGGCGCACCATCTGGAAGATGAAGAAGTCGCCAACGAAATAAAACCTAAATAGTATTATAAATCTTTGGTAAAGCGTGTGAGGGGGCTTAGTCCCAGAAAACGGGTGAGGCGATATGATGAAGGATGAAAGCGGATTAGGTGACCATGTTAAGAAATGAAAAAAATGAATTTATAGATACTTAAATTTTTATTGGGATGAGAAACGGATGAGGCGACGATGTTGATGATGGGAGGAAGGAAGGAATGAAGCAGAGGGCAAAGAATGAGATAATGGATGAGGCGACGATGAAGGCAGGAATGAAACAGGCGGACATGTAAGAGAATGGATGAGGTGGCTATATAGGGTAGGGCAAGGTCTCAGAACCAACAGTATATAGTCCCTAGGACCGCACCTCAGAAACATCCTTTTTACTATTTTTCCCCTACCCTATCATGGGCTTTAGAATGGGTATATGATAGCTATATTAAGGGTATCTACCTCGGGGTCCTTAATAAGGGTCCCTCCTTTTACCCTTGGATTTTCGGTGACTTCAGGCTGTACTGTCCTTCAGACTGCCTAAAGCTCGCATCATGGTGTGGTGCATCGAGCCGCCCGGTACAAAACTCTACCCTGAGCTGTATAGAAAGACTTTGAAAGACTTCTCAATGTTTAGGATTTAGAGTTTGGTAAAGCAACAAGCGCAGTACATAGAGTGAGTGGTCATGAGCATTGAGGTGGCAGCTGTTTTCAACTAATATCCCCCGATGGCTTGCAGCTAGATGTGGACCCCATCATTACGGAAACTCCATCTCCTAACCGCTTGGACTGTAGATATTCAAGACCTCTCATACCCAAAGGGTGCTATGTACTGTTATGGGGAATACTTCCCTAAGTCATAATAGTAACTCCCAATATGGAAACCCTACATTCTACTATATCGGTACATAGGACCCTTTGGGATACTTAGAGGATCATGGGACTTAGTAAGTAGGGTTATACGTAAACTAACTACATCTATACTTACTTATACTGCCAATTGAGGTACTTATAACCCTACTTACTAAGTCCCACGATCCTTTAAGTAGACCCTCAACCCTGAGTCGGAGCTTCGAGTTATCCGCAGGTATTGCCAGCAGAAGGGCATCCGAGTGCAGGCTTACTCGCCGCTGGCATCGGGGCGGCTGCAACTCTTGAGCGACCCACTGCTCAACGAGGTGCTGGTAGCTGCGCAAAATTGAATTCAAGTTGCCATAACTCCTGAACCCTGAGCCAAGATCCGGGTACCCTCCTGCATTAGGTTGATGTCCACCGGGATGGATGCATATGGATATGTGGAATGGGAGCTTCACTGTGTGGCTGTCCACGCCGCAGAGTAGTGCCGCAGAATGTAGTTGCCAAATGAGAGTTTTCAGTCTTCAGGAGCAGCTCTTCATCAGAAATCATAGGTTAGTATCGGCTAGACGGCACTTTCCGAGTACACCAAAATTTTCCAGCTCTGTCTATGGGTTTGCAGTCTCGGTGTCCAGGTCTTCAGTGTCCAAAGCTTTGGGTCCACTGCCTCAGCAGATTCTTGTGCTTGAAGCATATTGCTGCATGTCAATGTGTTATGAAGAGTTGTTGAAGCTGCTGCCATGTTCTTCCTTCCTCCGCCCATCCGTGAGCTTACATCATTATTCGTGAATCCTAGCCATCGAAGCAGTCCTTGAAGGTGGCGGCCGCGAATGGCATCTCTCCCGCGCAGACTGTCCTAAAGTGGATGCTGCAACGTGGGATCACACCCATCGTCGCACAGCTTCTTTTCGGAACTCTTTTGTGCCGTTGCAGTTTTGTGGGATGTACGACGCAACTAGTGTATCAGGTTCGTGGTTATGTCATGTTTGGCTGGTTTAGGTCAAAACAACGTCGACAGCGCGGATGCAACAAAATCTCCGTGCTGAGACTCTTCCGGACTTGCAGCAAAGTGATGTCGATGCCATCACTGGGCTGGACCGACAGGAGTCTGTTGCATTATATTTTATCATATTTTGCTCTTCATATTAGATCATAAATATGTTTTGTGGGCTTGACATTCTATGATAGTGTATGAGTTTATAGTACATTACACTTGGATATGTTATAATGCATTCGACTATACTAGACGATAGATTATCTTCTTGGCTGTCTATCGTATATCACATTTTACTGTACTGTTTGTATGTGCCATGTCATTAGTACTGTAGTCGATTATGCCATATTCTTGCATGTTGTTGCGAGCACGGTCTCATGTTCCATGTCCGACCTGACTAGAGGTCTCATTGCATGGCGTACGCGTTCTTGCTGTGACTTCAAGCCCAGTACAAATGGCAGTTTCCGAGAATAGGGGACCCTAATGCAGTACACTAAATGCTAGGATCCTTATTATAAGGGCCCAAAATAAGGTACCTCAAATTTTCGGAAACTCCCATGTGGCACTGAACGTTGGAAGATGCGCATGGGCTGAATTGCATACGAAAGGGCGCCGAAAGGTAGACTTTAATCCTTCAAAAAGCGCCTTATCCCTAACCCCTCAAAACCTAAACCCTAAGTCCCACCTCTCCAACCCCTAACCCCTAACCCTGCAAGACCCCAAACCTGAAGTCCCAATCCCAGACGCTAGAAACCCCAAAGCCTCAAACCGTCAACCCTGGCGCAGGAGTCCTGCGACCTTTCTGGAGGGCTCGTGAGCCCAGACCGGATCGCTTAGCTCTGTGACCGAATCAAAAATCGAGCGCCGGCAGCTGCAGAGCTGGTTTAGGGTATAGGCATAGGGGTTTAGGGGATTAGAGGTTTAAGGGTTTAGGGATCCTAGCCTTTTTTGATGGTTGTTGGGTTCAGGGTTTTGTGTCTGAGGGCTCCTGCAAGGGTGTTTATAAACCTAGTAGTAGAGTAAGTAACCTTTAACCTTTTTTGGGTAGTATAGTCCCTATATAACCCCTATGTAACCAAAAAGGGGAAACTTGAGTTCCGCATGACACCCGACAAGTAGTGGGTTCTTGTTGAGGAGCATAGCTTAAGGTGCCATTAGGGCTTAGGGTCTAGAGTGTAGGGTGCAGGATTTCATTAGGGTTCAGGGTTAAGAAGGGAGCCATATTGTTTACTACACGTATAGACTTTGGTAAGTTGAACTCATTCCTGAACTTTCACCCAGAAAATCGACCACAGGAAGATGCCTTGCCTTTGACGCCAGGGTTGAGGGCTTCGGCTTCCTAAGGTTTCCTTGAAAGGTTTCGCAGAGATTATTATACTAACGAGGACTACAGGTGAAACTGCAAGGTTTTTTTTTGGGCGGTGGGGTTTGCATTCTGGGGGTTTAGGGGTTCGGGTTGTGCAGTCTTGGATTCAGGCTCTTGGTTTTCGGCTTCGGTGTGTTTGCAGTAAATCTCCGGCGAAAGGAACTGGGCGGCCACAAACCTTAGGACGGTTTTGGGTTTCCAAGTCAGGAACTTGAAACCGAAATGGCCGAGGATTCAGGATTCAGAGTTTGAGAAAAGTAGGTCTTAGGGTTGATAGCAGGATGCGGGCCATCGATGCGAAAAGTGCCAGCGTTTTCCCGACACGTTTCGCGAGTGCTGCCGCCCCACGCTGCAAGTTGCATTCCTGACTATTCGCACTTTACCCTTCCATGAGAAAGCCACCCTAAGCCCTTGGCCCTGAACCTTACTGTAAGCCTTTCACCCACATCCCATCACATCCCTAAAGCCTTGACCTTAAATGGTACACACTTCGAAGGTTACAACCAAACCCTTGAATCCTAAACCCAACCCCGAACCCCAAACCCGAAACTCGATCCCCAAAGCGCTAAACCGAGAAATGCGTCCCTACCACAGCCCGTGGCCGCGACGCAGGTCTGGTTGGAAGCTGCCGACTATCCAGGCGTTCCATGTCGCATTTGCGAACCAGGCCGCTATGTGTTGTTAAGTGTTGAATGTTGCTACATAATGTTCTCCATACATACATACATTTACATACATAGATATATATATATATATATATATATATATATATGTATAATAGTGCAATACACACATATACATATGTACATGTGTTATATGGTAACGATGAAGCCAATGTTAAAGAGGATCAAAACCTGAAGCAGAACAAGAATGCTCACACTAACTCTTGCTTCTACTTTCATAACAACAATCACACGGTCATAATCATGGTCATAGTACTAATATCATCTAAAGGTTTAGCATGCATAGCAACGGGAGCTGTTTGTCGAGCATGGCAATCGTACGGCCTTGATCAACGAAGCATCATGTGCCAGGCATCAGCTCAGATCAACGATGATGCCCATACCATGGCATGCGCTTTCTGAAGCCGCTCATTGTGTTCTCATCAACCTGTAAACATAGATATCACTGTACACATATCCATTTGCATACATACGTACATACAGACAGACGGACAGACAGATACACGGACATGCCTGCATCCATGCATTCATACAGACAGGTGGACACAGACAGACAAGCAGACAGGCAGACAGACAGACACATAGGCACAGACGGACATACACACGTGCATGCACGCTTGCGCATGCATTCATGCGCACATACGTACAACGATATATACATACGTATATACATGCATACATGCATACATACATACATACATTCATACATTCATACATATATAAGTTCATGTAAACACTCAGATACATACACATACACAGGTGCCTGTGTTTGTGTAGTCGTATCTAGTTCTGTATGTATATGTATGCGTAGATGTAGATGTAGATGTATGTGTATATGTACATGCATATGTTTACGGATATGGATATGTATATGTATACGTATGCATACGGTACATGTATACAACGCATAATTTTCCTGATATTTACAAGACGTGGGCCTTACGCGCCCGGTAGTGCAGTCCGTTCTCGAGTTCAATCCGTTTAGTTCCGTATTCCATCGTGTGGGAATCTAGGGCAAGGCTGGATATCTCATGCTCTGCCTGTACTCGGGTCAGCGACATCAAGCAAACTCTGAACATCTAGGCGTAACTCACCCCAAACACAAACGTACAACTTGGCAAAGCCCAAGCCATAACCCCGAAACCCTAAACCTTGACCCCTAATCAACCCTTAGAACTGAAGCCCCAAACTCCTGGACTTTGAATCCCAAACCCCAAACCCCTAAACCCCTCAACTCTAGTCCCTAAACCCGAAACCCTTAAACCCAGTCCCTAAACCCTAAACCCTCGCCCCTAAACCCTAAACCCCTGCAACCCCTGAGCCCTCGTCCAGAAAGCTCCCTAAATGGTACTTCGAAATAATTTCCAATTTTTGGTTATTATAACCTCTAAGAAACATCTAAAATTACAATTTTTGCTAGGGTTCTAAGTTCAGTATAGGTTTTGCTGCCTATGACAGGCGAGCTCCTCGTAGCCGGGCCGGGGCTGCTTCTGGGAGGCGCCTCCGAGGCCGATCCCAGGTTACTGTTGTTTTTTTGTTTTTGTTGTTTTAAGGGCTAGGGGTTTAGGGTGCAGGGGTTTAGGGGTTAGGGTTTAGTGTTTTGTGTTTTTTATTTTAGGGTTTGGGGTTTAGGGGTTTAAGGGTTTAAGGATCCTAGCCTTTGCCTTTCTTGTAGGGTTTAGGGTTTAGGGCATATAGGGGTTTAAGGGTTTGTTGGGTTCCTTGAGTAGCTGTGTTTTGTTTAAGGGTTTTGCGTTTGAGGGCCCCTGCAAGGGTGTTTATCAACCTAGTAGTAGAGTAGGTACTCTTTAACCTTTTTTGGGTAGTATAGCCCCTATATAATCCCTATATGGCCCAAAAGGTCAACCTTTAGTTCCCCGTGATGCCCGACAAGTAGGTTACAAAACCCTAAACCCTAAACCCTGACCCCTGAACCCCTAAACCCCTAAACCCTAACCGCTAAACCCCTGAACCCTAAACCCTTAAACCCTAGGTAGAGTGTTTTTGTTGGCTCGTTTTGCGGACTTTGACGGCGTGTTTGGAGATCTTTGACTCTCGATGCCTTTGGGTTTAAGCGTTAAGGGCTGGGTACTGCCCTCATATACAGTAAGAGTCTAAAATAGGGGCTACTATTCAGGTCCTAATATATCCATATTTTGGTTCCTGCCCCCACTCAGTAATATTTGAATTATATTCATAATACAGATATATTAGGACCTAGTAGCCCAAATTTAGACTCTTGCTGTACGGGGGCAGTACCTAATCTATATAATGAATATTATTCAACCGTGGCTGAGTGGGGGCAGTACCCAAGTCAAGGGTTGAAGCTTGGGGTTGGGGGTTTCAGGAGATGCCTGGTGGGAGGGGTGGTACATCTACGTCAGGGTTCCGATGCTTAGAGTTATCTGCAGATTCATGAATTCCTTGGGAAACTGCCAGTTCAGACTGCAACATGTCCGCATAGAACCAATGTAGCTGCAGTACCGGGGCCCTAACCTGCAAAGGTCTGCTGTTTGTGTGTGGCTGCAATGCAAAGTGTAGAATACTTGGCGTTCTTCTGGTTGGCTCTTAGGACTTGAACTTTTTGGGTTTCTATATTAACTATATTAAGCAGGCTAAAAGTTTAAATTTTTAGGAGGGGTTCAGAAGTCAGCCAAGAATATGCACGGACCCTACAAACGGGAGGGATGTGCTTGGAGGGTCGGGGGACTTAGCAAGTAGGTAGTAAGTACACTTATAAGTACCCTAAAAGGGACCCTAATTGGGATTATGGTACTTATAAGTCCCTAAAATAACCAGCTACTAAGTCCCCCTAAACGCTAAACCCTTATAGAATCCCTATAGATCCCTTTAAAGGACCCCTTTAAAGGAACCCCTTATAGTTACTAAGTCCCCCGACCCTCCAAGTGGGCTAAAGGATTGAAGCCCAGAGGTCGGGTTCAAGCGGAAACCCTAAACCCTAAACCCTAAACCCCTAAACCCTAAACCCTAAACCCCTAAACCCTAAACCCTAAACCCTAAACCCCTAAACCCTAAACCCTAAACCCCTAAACCCTAAACCCTAAACCCTAAATGTCCTTCAGAGCTCGGCGGCTCTCGGCTCTTTGGGTTTGGGGTTAAGGGCTTGGGGTGTTAAGGCCAGGCTTAAAGGATCATGGGTCTTAGTAAGTAGGGCTTAGGGCTCCTTTTAAGGGTACTATAGGGTTCTATACTAGGGTTCCTTAAAGGGATCTATAAGGGTTCTAGAAGGAGGATCATGGGTCTTAGTAAGTAGGGTTATAAGTAAAGTGGCTACAATTATAATTTCGTACTTATAACCCCAATTGAGGCTAATTGAGGTACTTATAACCCGACTTACTAAGTCCCATGATCGTCCAAGGAGGGTTTATCGTGGCAGTCCAAAAATGCAGTGCAGCAACCTGGCGCACTTCTCAACCAGTCTCCATGGCAGCAGAAGCATTTTTTCATCGGCAACAGCTCCAGCACCGCCGCTTGTCGCCGCCTCCAGCAACAGCAGTCCCAACGTGACATGAGGCCAGCAGCAACAGCAGTTTCTGGTGACATCCTGGGCGGCAAAAAAAAGACCTGGAACAAGCCCGCGTTTTAGACAGACGCTAGTCTGAGTTTCCAGGCAGCGTCGCAGTGAATTGACAAACTGCCACGGACAGCGGAAGCAAAGCATAGCGAAGATAGGTTCAACGGATGCTGGGGTTAGCATATCGATGGTAAGTGTCACTACATCAACAGTCGACAACCTCCAAAGCATGCTCCTCTTCCATCCCGGCCTTTGCCATACTGGCTCTCATATCCTACACCCGAGACCGGCAGCTCCGACTAATCCCTAAACTTTAAACTGGGTCTAAACCCTAAACCCTAGACCCTAAACTCTAAACTCTAAACCCGAATTCTTGCCTAAGCCCTGCAACCTGGAGCCTGAACCCGCTGAACCCAAGCCTCAACCTCCAAGCCATAAGCGCTGGAATCCCAAACCCATCGATTCTTAAGGCCACTTAAGCCCGAACTCTAAACTTTCCCAAAGAAGCCCTAAGAAGAGCACTGCATCTCTCACTATCGACCTCAAGAAGGAGGAGTAATCAGAAACCCACCAGTCGAGTAGGTAACCTTTCACGTTTTTTGGGGGTAGTATTCTTGGAGGATCATGGGACTTAGTAAGTAGGGTTATAAGTACCTCAATTGGGGTTATAAGTAGTTAGAAGTCTAGTTAGCTGATTTATGACCGTACTTTGGGTAGTATAGTCCCTACATAATCCCTATATGGGTTGCGTTCTAAATTCGCGTGTGGGTGGAGTTATTCAAATTGGTTATATTATGACCAAAAAGGTTAACTTTTAGTTCCCCATGATACCCGACAAGTAGGAAAACGCCACCCGCAAGGACTCGCCTCTATCTGCGGGAAGGGCTTTGCGCACCGGCGATCTTGGAAGATGGGCCGAACACTGAGATTCACCCCCTTCCACGGTTTAGGGTTTAGGGCTTGGAAGATGGGTCGAACACTGAGATTCACCCCCCCCCCCGGCTTGTAGGGTCGAGAGTCCCACCAGGACTACCCTGACAGATCCAAGAACCTACCATCTTATTGGACCTTGAGGGTTTTAATGTAGGAACCTGATCAAGAAACCTTGGGCCTTTATTAGGGTTCCTTATATGTGAATCCTATTGATTATTTGAGATTTGAGGTTATAGGGTTTTTATCCTAGGTTTATGGGGTCAGGCAGAGTCTGGGGTGTACCAGTAGAGTGCTTATTATTGGTCAGCCGTAGAGCGCTCGCACCTCTGCGCTTGTTGGTGCGCAGGAGCAAAGAGACCCGAATCCCCAATTTCGGACTAAACCCTAATCCCGAATCCCTGAGCACATAGACCCTACTTAAAGGTTCATGGGACTTAGTAACTGTGGTGATAAATGAGGTAAGTATACAAATAACTGGATATAACCCCGGTTAGGGTACTTATAACTGTACTTACTAAGTCCCATGAACCCCCAAAGTAAACCCATAAACCCTAAACCCGGGAGCTGGAGGTTGTTGGAAGACCCAGCTTGCAGGACTAAAAAGGTTATTCGACGTCTTCAGGCCGTTCCTAAGCCCCCCGAACCTACGGAAACTCCCAACCCTAAACCCTTTATAGAACCCCTTATCGATCCCTTTAAGGAACCCTTTATGGATGCCTTTAAAGGTAGCCCTAACTTTCGGAAACCCCAAACGCTAAACTGACCCTAAACCCTTTGTAGAACCCTTATGGATCCCTTTAAGTAGGAACCTTTAAGGATCCCTTTAAAGGTACCGCTAATTTTCGGAAACTCTAAACCCTAAATCCTTTATAGAACCCTTATAGATCCCTTTAAAGGCACCCCTAATTTTCGGAAACTCTAAACCCTAAACCCTTTATAGAACCCTTATAGATCCCTTTAAGGAAACATTTATGGATCCCTTTAAGGAACCCTTTATGGATCCCTTTAAGGAACCCTTTATGGATCCCTTTAAAGGTCCCGTTTGAGTTTTGAAAGTCTCGCGCGGCGCCAGGTTGAGCTGCCAACGGGCGAAGCGGAGCTCATCTGCCTCGGCCGCCGGGACCGCCAGGCCGAGCCTACTATACTCAGGGGTACTTAGGAATAATCTTTAATTTTCGGTTAATATAATCCCTAAGAAACAGCTAAAACTGTAATTTTTGCTAGGGTTCCAAGTTCAGTAGAGTATAGGGGCCCTCAATAATTATCTATACTTTTTTTTGGGGGCGGGTCCTTTTAAAAAGGGTCTATAAGGATTACTATACTTGGTATTATAAGGATTTAGTCTGGGGGCCTTAATAATTACCTGTACTATATTTTGGGGGTGTCTTATGATAGTTATAGTATAATGGGCCCCAAAACCCTACTCTAATTATGAAGGCCCCTATATTAGACAAGCCCACCTTACAAAGCGGCGAGAATGCCGAGTTCAGGGTTTAGCAACTCGAAACAGTAAACCCTCGAACCTGGGATTGTGAAGGCAGTTCGTCAAACATGCGAAACTGAAAAACTATAGGGGTTTAGGTGAAACCCTAAGCCGTTGGGTTCATCCTAGCAAAGAAAGCAAGGATGACATCACCGGCAGGTCAAAGTGCGTGGGCACCGCCTGGAGTTGGCTGAGATCGAGCTGGTCATCAAGAGCGAGGCAGCCAGACAACGAGTTGTTGATGTAAGAAGAACAAAAACATGCAATAACAAAAACAAGAATAGCAAAACCAATAACAACTATCACAATTCGTATCATCAGATTGCTGCAGCTGTGCTCGGAAGCAGAACAGGCCAGTCAGAACTGAACGGTCATGAAAAGGTTTTAGTGTCACATTGTCACATTCCCTTGAGCCTACGATGTGGTACAGGCTTGAGTTTCGGAATGTCGTATGTGCTGTTCGCAAGACAAGCGTGCTCGCCTTCCGCATCACAAGTCGGTGTTGTTGTTGATGTTGTTGTTGTTGTTGTGGTTGTTGTTGTTGTTGTTGTTGGTGGTGGTGGTGGTGGTGGTGGTGGTGGTGGTGGTGGTGGCGGTGGCGGCGCTTGTGGTTGTTGTGGTGGTGCTGGTGCTTGCGCTGCGGGCCCCATGTTCGAAAATTGGGTTGCCATAGGCAGGAAGTATTGACCTCAGCATCAGCAGGCGCGCTGGGCTGATTGCTCTGAGTGGCAGGGACGAGCTTTTGTCGGTGAGTATTCAGCTGGCGTCAGCTGAAGGTATTGCATGTGCGAGCAGCACCATGGACGGTGTCTTTCAAGCTGGTTGCTCGACTGCTCGACTAGCTTGCTCCTTGTTCTGCATCCTGAAGCCCAGGTACTTAGAGCCTTGTAGGCTGCCAAACGCATGCCTCTTGGAATCGGTAACCGACGTTCAGGGAGCAGTTAGCCCTGAACCTCTAAACCCTATATTAAACCCACGGACAGGCAGAGCGGCTGTTCCAGAAGCAGGTGGAAACCCTCGTGCAGCTTGAAGGAGCCAAGCCACAGCTGGAAACTGAGAGTACTTGTGTTTGGCTTGAGAATCCCTCAAGCCTGCAAAAATGCCCTGACCCCCACTTGGAGAATCAGGGGAAGTAGTCAGCTTGAAGAAACCCGTAGCCAGCCCTAATGGGAGCAACTCTTATGACACTTCTTTACATACCTTCGGTTTCGGAATTATCGAAGCTTTGGAAAGTTGAAAGGGTGTTAAGGATGTAGGGCTGGAGTTTAGGATTAAGGAGTTCAGGGTGTTGGGACTTAGGCTTAGTGTGTTGTTTCGGAACTGGGGTTAAGGGGCTCGGGGTTCAGGGCCCTGAATTCACAAGCCGCATAAGGCCTCAGATAGGATGTGTTGATATGGTTTTCTTTCGAAAAATCGAGGCACTTTGCAGTTCTGGGCCATGTCTGGTTTACATAACCTGGTTGTCCGCGATAAAAGCAGCCAGCAATGCGGATCTCTTTGAGGGGCGGTTCTCTCGTGAGCCTTCATGGTGTGCTCTTAGCGGCGTGTATGAAGTGGCTTAGCACAAGATTCAAGAATTGTCTCGGAGATACACTAACTCCGAACCATGTAAAACCAAGTCAGAACTGTTGAGAAGTCCGACTTTAGACGAGCAGTACTATCCCTGCGCCAAATCAAGAACGCACGAAACCCCCTCAGCCTCAAATCCTAGATCCACCACCAAAAAATGCAAAAATGGAAACCCTAAACCCTAAACCCTTAACCCTTAAACCCTAAACCCTAGTCCATACTAAGCACCAAACCTTAAACTTTGCCGAAAGCCTCAGACCCCTCTCGCTCCCTTGTAGAAGCCTTATCCCAGACCCCCGGGAGGATCTAGAAAGTAGGGTTTAGGGGTTTAGGGGCTTAGGGTTTAGGGGTTTAGGGGCTTAGGGTTTAGGGGTTTAGGGGCTTAGGGTTTAGGGGTTTAGGGTTTAGGGGTTTAGGGTTTAGATCTAGAAAGTAGATCCCCTAATTTGGGGCCCTATACTATTAAGGGTACTTTATAGGAACCCATTAAGGGATCTACTTTTTGGATCCTCCCGGGGGTCTGGGATAGAGCCGATGATAGAAACTTATTGATACTCTTCTAAGAAAACCCTTATAGAAGCTCAGAAGCTTTAAGGAAAACCCTTATAGAAACTCCGAAGCTTTCAGGATCAACAAGGAGCCTTTCCGAAAACTTCTGCCGAGGCAGCGGCTCATTGCATACCTCCGCCCGCCGGAGTCTTGAGAGCGGTGTTTTGGGGTGACTTCGGCTTTAGGACCTGGGCCCTTTAAGACGTAACTTTTTCGGGGTCCCAGATTTCCGATTTAATTCCTTATATCAGAATTCTTGAAAACGGCAGGTTACCAAAGAGTCTGGGTTTAGGGGCGCTTTCGGATGAAGGTTGAGGTTTAGGGTGCAGGCTGTGGGGTGGTGGAGGGTTTAGGATCGTTAGAGCTTTCGGTTGTTTGGGGGTATATGGTAGAGTGTAGGGTCCTTAGTGGTTTTGGGCTTTAAGGCTCAGGGGGCTTGTTCAGGTTTCATATTCAGTGATAGAGTAGATAGGGTGTCAAACCCCCCTTTTTACGGGCTATCATAATCGGGTCTAGATTTTTTATACTTATAGGGTTTAAAAATCAGTGGCGTAGTGCTTCTTGGGTTAACAGGGTTCGCTGCGGTTTTAGCTACTGAACCCGAAACTCTGCCATCAGATCCCCATGTCGAAGCTTTAGGGTTTAGGGTTTGGGGTCTTAACCTCAACAGCCTGTACGGTCTCCCGGTGTAGCTTAGGGCTCAATATAGGGGCCTTCATAATTAAAATCGGGTTCCTTTAAAGGGGGCTATAGGGGCCACTATAAGGGATCTGCAAGGGTACTACACTATAGGGGCCTTAATAAGTTGTACTAAAGTTTTAAAAAGGAGCCCCCCAAAATGGTATTGGTAATTTTTTAGGCCCCTATATTATACGGTTTGTCTATAGAGTTTGGGCCACTTGATCTGGCTTTGTAGGGTTGTAGGGCTACATAGGGTTTCTTAGGGCTTCATGGTGTGTAAAAGGGTCCTTTAAGGGTCCCGTTAAGGATTTAGGGCTTAGGGATTAGGGTTTAGGGTTTGTAGGGGGTTTTGGTATTCGCTGAGGCCCCTGCCGGGCCGTGACGCCTCGATGCTGCTCGATTCCTGCTGCGGGCGCTTGCTCTCACATGCAAGGCCGACCTGGACCCTCAGGAACCTGCCTTTTTAAAATGGGTTTAGGGTTTAGGGATTAAATATAGGGTTCCCTAATATGATTTCTTTATACAAGTCCTTAACTAGGACCCAGAGTAGGCCCTTATTGCCTTTTTTTAGGGTTCAGGTTCCCTTACAAGCCCCTTGAAAGCAAAAAGGGAACCCTTTTTATTCCTGGGTTGCTCTTGGGTCTAGTGAAAAAGGTAGGTTACTTGGGGTCAAGGAAGCACGCAAGGTCGAGCTAGGGGCCGAAGAGGGTTTACCCGGTAAGAAGGGTCCAAAAGGTTTGGGGGTTTAGGGTTTTAGGGGTTTAGGGTTTTACAGGGGTTACGGGGTTTAGGGTTTAGTTTAAGGGTTTTTAGGGTTTAGGGCATTACAAGGCTCCTTGATATGAAGCCTACCGACACTGTAGTTCCTTTTTGGGGATGCCTTATAGGACCCTAGATATAAAGTTGGTTAAACCCAAGAAACGAACTGAAATGGAGACTATAGGTAGGGTTGCTGGAGACTCCAAAACTCGTATATATGGAGTATACATACAGCTTCTTAATGGGGTTTCTGAGTTTAGGGTTTGGGCCCAAGTTGGTGATGGTTCTGGTATTCTTCTGACAGTCTGAATGAACTCAATCACTCGCGGGGACGGCTTTCTTTGCTTTTAATTGAAGCCTTCTCAGGGAGTTGCCGTTGAGGGTTCAGTGCCCTCAGGATATAGAGTTGAAGATTACCGATCATTTTCGTGAATGAAGCGCTTCATGAAGCGATAAGCCATGGTTGAAGTGGGAAACGGATTCAGGCTCGAGAGGTTTTGTGCGCATAATGGTTTGAGGTTCAGGGTTTCCAAAATGGCTCCGAGATACGTGGTTCTTTGAACACCGTTACAAAAGAAGCCTAATGGATCCCTTAAAGCAGGGCCCTCTATTGGGGCTTATATAGGACTGCTTTTTGCAGCGTGACTACTTCGTTCAGTGCTGCATGTGTCTTTTCTTCCGACAAGCATTGGAATGAAAGTCAGGCAGAGAGCCACCGAGCCACAAGAAAAAGCCCCTAAAGCCCCAAACCCCCAAAAAAGGAAACTCCAGAAATTGGATCAATCACTGAAAAAGTCTTATATATGAAGCCGTATAAACCTTGTGCCCTACAAACCCTGTGAGTCCTGAGGCAAACCAAGAAACCGTGCACAAACACCCAAGGCTTCATTTGGAGAGCCAATCAAGCCCTTAAGACAATTGTCAGAGTTTGGGGTTTAGGCTTCAGGGGTTATGTTTTTGTATCCTCGTGGAGGCCGGCACAGCTCGTGGGGGTGCTGGAATGGCCTAGGACGAGTACCGGCAAGATCGACCGCAAGGCACGACAATTCTCCGAGCAGAGTCGTGGTGGATCGTAGAGGGCTTCCCACGAGGTTTAAGTACACTATAATAACATCGTGTGGTATTGTGTAATCATATGGTATGCTAATATGAGTCGCTATTTTATCAAAGTATGACATAATACGATGGCTCGAAGTTGGGGTGCAGCCACATTGCCCATGCGAGCCGGGAGTTTTTTCAGGACAACCAAGAGCTGCGGGCAGTCGGGCGCTTGTAGATGCATATGGGTGGTTGTCAAAATTAGGGTTTAGGGTTTAGGGGGGCCCTATTATAATACGGCACCTATGATTTAGGGTGCCCAAAAAGGGACCATAATTTTGACAACCACCCATATGATTGCCTGTGGCTGATGTTCAGCCAACATAGACCTTGCATCCTGGACTTTCCCGCAGAATTCTAATTGCTAGCTTTTGATGCAAGGTCCCCCCGAAGGCTTATATGTACCTTTAGGACCCTTGGAATTCGTAATGTATCTCTGGTTGTAAGGAGTTACCATATGGATTACACCTACAATCCTATCACCTCTTAAGGGTAGGAGTGGTGAATTCTCTCCTTGTCTTATAAGGGAATGGAATGAGGCATAATTGGGATGTAAATTAAAGCGCGCGTGAGAAAGAGCCACAAGATAGAATTAATTTTTGCAGTATATAACTTCAACCTTTTGCGTTCTTTTCGCTGCGTTCGTTCATTATGTCCTATCTTAGCAGAAGCATCTGCTGGGCAAGGCTTCTCAACGGTACTGGCGAAGCGCACTTTTCCACTGACGATGTACCTAAATGTGCGCCTACGTATTTGTTGGTGTATTTTGTCAGCTCATGTCTCTTTATCTACACAAATACAGGCACACACACACACACACACGCAACAGTCTACGTAGTTGTGCATGCATACATATAAACACACATGCTGAATAGCTCGTCATGCTTTTCGTTACGCCTGAGGGTTCCATTCTCTGTTAATGCCTGTATGTAAACCCTTGAAGCCTAGTCTTACTACTCGGGCCTCGATATCATGTCGGCCCGCCCGCAGTTGCTGCGCCCGCCTGTGGCTGCGAAAGCAGATCGAGTACGCGAGGCAGAGCGGCTGTAGTCGGAAGCAGCAAGGGCTTTGGTATTTGGAGGGTAGTTGGCAACAATTTGTTCCACTATAACTCTATAGCAGGACAAGGGGCTAGCACGTACTTCGGCAATATAAGTAGCAGCACCATCAGCAACAACTGCAGCAAACAACAATGAAACACCGACAACAACCGCAACCACAACCGTAGTTGCGACCGCAGTCGCACCCACATCCACAAGCACTGCTGCTACTACTACTACTACTACTACTACCAGTACTACTACTACTACTACTACTACTACTACTACTACTACTACTACTACTACTACTACTACTACTACTACTACTACTACTACTACTACTACTACTAGTGCGACGACTGCGACTACTGCGACTACGACTGCCACTGCCGCTACCCCTGCCCCTGCCCTTGCGCTTGCCGTTGCCACTGCCACTACCGCCATGACCACGACCACGATCACTACCACTACCACGACCACCACCAATACCAATATCACCAGCAATATCAATACCACCACCACCGCCACCAATACCACTACCACTACCACTACCACCACCACTACTACGATGACTACTACTACTCACCTACTCTCCTCCTACCCCTCTCACTCCGATTCCTTCTCCTACTCCCACTATTGCTCCTACTGCCCTGTTACAACTACTGCTCCTCCTGCTGCTTCTGCTGCAGCTCCATACGCAACACTATCAATGAAGGAGGGAAAAGCAACAACGCGACGACAAAAGCAAAACGCGACTGAAATTGCCAGCAGCCTTTGTCATGGCGTCGAAAAACCTTTGTCATGGCGTCGAAAAACCGAGTTCCACGTCGGGAGGAGGATATGACATTGTCACGAGGGTCGGACTTTGGTTTCATCTTGGCTTTGCAGCTTTCTTCGCACAGCTTGCTCACCCACATACCCATGCATCCGAAAAACAAAGTGTGAAAGCCTAAACTCCGGGCATGAACCCCCGGATGTGGCTCGCAGTGGTCGATCAGGGGTCTTCTAATACAGGGGCATTACCCATTAACTATACCATTGTGGGGCTTCCTTATTATAATCAAAGTATATGGGGCCCCAAAACACTATTCAAATCATTAAGGCCCGTTTTTTAGTTTGTGACTCGTGGTACAAGGCTAGGGACTTTGCGCACTTGGCATGCTGCATTTCCCTAAGGGTCCAAGTAGTTCCCATTGATGGTTTTTGGTACCTAAAAAGGCCCTACAGTCCCATAATAGGGAGTACTTCGGTTGATGATATAAATCCTGCATTACCTTAAAGACCCTAAACTATGGGAATTTTGGTATATTCCTTATTATGGGTCATGCAGGATTTATATCATCAACCGTTGGACCCTCTGGGTTTGCTCGGATTTCTACCAATCCCCATACTGGGCCCAGGCCACGAATGTTGGGACTGACCGCTCCTGGATGGCATCTAAGACTCCTGGATAGGGCCTTTATTAGCGTTCCTTTGAAGGGGTCTATAAGGGCTACTATCAGGGACCTAAAAGGGTACTATAATCTATAATAATCATGCAGGAACCTGATTAAGAATCCTATTATTTTGGGGGTTTTAGGCCCAGGGTTTCTTAATCAGGTTCCTACATTAACAGCAGTGTCAGCAGGAGGGAATCAAGGGCAATGGGCATACAGGCCAGTTCAGCTTTGCAGCTTCAGCAAACCGCTGTGAACGGATCTCGTCAGGTAGGTGTTTACAATGTCTTCTTCGCACGGGATCGGGATCTGAGGCGTCTTCTGTGCCACATTTATTGATGGTATCATCACCATCATCATCATCATCATCATCGATGTCATCGTCATCTCACCCGTGTCATGCATGTCGACCAGCATCATTCTCACGAGTATTGCAATGTGTATCATCATCTTCATGACCATGGCCATCATCATCATCCCCACTGCTTGACTACAACATTACCTTCGTCATCGTCATTTCCAGCATCAGCCCTAAGCCATAAACCGCAAACCCATGAATCACTATCGAGGCAAGCAGATTCCGAAACCCTTAAACCCTGAACTGTACAACAGAAGTCAGGGCGTCTATGATAGCAATGAAGGACATCAGCAATACTAGCAATATCTAGCAAAACAGACCCAGCCCCTGTAGTCCGTGTAGAACAGCAACAAAACATACTCCAAAGCTGACCTTCAGGGATGCACGAGAAGGAACTCCGTCACTGCTGTAGGGAGTGAAGCCTCCAAACCAAGCCCGGCAGATACTACTTGTGCATGGTTCTGGGTTTGTGCTGACTTTCTAGGCCGTGGGGTTTACGGTTTAGTCTGTTAGTGGTGTAACAGCCTATTCCCTAATTGCCCATAGGCTCCATAGTAGTTCCTTCTTGGGGTTAATATATACAATCTTATGAGGTAATCCCGCAAAGGAACTATGGAGCCTATGGGTAGCCCCAAGCTACAGCTACTTCCCCCCCCGAGCGAGGCTGGTCTGCTCTCAAATATCCCAATTTCCGGTATCCGGGTGGCAGAATACATCGGACACGAAGCCCCGAAATCTGGGATCCCTTAACTCCCACAATGAAGTTCGGATCTCCAGTCTGTGGGTTTCTTTGAAGGACCCAGACGGTTTAGGTTTTAGGGTTTGTAGGGTCAGGGTTTAGGGTTTGCGTGGCAGATGCGATTCGTCTGCATCGATCGAGGATTCGTCACGCGGGCACCTCGAGCTCCCGTCTCGAGGCAGCGGCAAAAAGGCCCGCCGCCAGTCTTCCGGGCTTTAGTCTCCCAAATGGGTGGTTGTCAAAATTTGTCTGTGCCGGGCCGATTTCGAAGGCCGGCAGGTCCTCCGTGCAGTCCTGGCTGGCGCCGTGGCTTGCCGCTTTCGTCCCTGGCGTATGCCGGGGCCTCTGTGGGATCCAGCCTGGCACAGCATTTGTTCCATCAGGTTTGATTAGAAGCTTCATCGCGCCACTGCAGCTTCTGAATATCTTATAGCGACGAATGATCCAACAATACGGCGCTAAGGCCAAGCAGGCACAAGGTAAGAGCAACAAGCACAACATTATTCTGTGGTTGGTTACGCGTGCATGCATACACGTGGTCTAACTTACCCAGTAGTCGTTTGCATGCATTCACGGATGCATGCCTGGTACGAATGCAGGTGTGACGTGCACAAACGAACAGATGCACTCCTGCCTACTTGCATGAAAGTCGTGGACATCCGTATGCTGCATCATATGCAGACACATGTGAACATGTCCCTAGACGCTCAACCATGTAGCAAGCTAGGCGATTCTTAGTGTCCAAATCCAGGACCTTCCCACTATTCTGACACTACAACTGAGCTAAAGAGGCCTTAGGGTATTGCTAATTATTCAGACGTCTTTTTGAAACTGAAGATGTGCGCACTGCCTGCAGGATCTGCTGGCCCCTTGCGTGGATGTCATGGGTTTGGTTCCTCGCCAAGACCTCAGCATGTCACAGTGCGATCGCATCCTTCGTCACGGGCTTTTCGCAGAAGCTGACATATCACTGCTTAGGCTTTAAGTTTACAGGGTTCTGCATTGAGGATTCGGGGTTTCGGGATGTGGCCAGACGTAAACAGACTTGACTAGATGCGACTCTGAGAACGTGCTTTGGTACGCCATGCAGCCCCCAGTCAAAAGCATCTTGTGGTCTACTAGATTATGGCACGCTAGCTTGTACGAAGATGCACTACCAGTGACTACCTGTCCGAGTACCTGATACCCACATACCCCCCAAGATAGAAGCCTGTGCCCAAGTAAGTCCATGGGTCCCTTACTTTGAAACCCCTGCGACCCTAGAGACACCTCCAAAACCCTATAGAAAACCCCTCATTATGAAGTACCGAAGTAGGGTACCCCTGTTTTCTGAAACCCCGTACGCTATCCCGGGTGAGCAGCCGAGCTTGTATAAAATGGAGGTCTGACAAATTCACAACAATAACCGTAACAACAGCAATAATATCAATGTCCTATGATAGTTCCCGTGCTCTTTCTTAGGTGATTACATAACACCCGAGTTTGTGTATGTGTCCTAGGATCTCCAGTAGTACCCTTATTCCCTTTTTGTAGTCCTAGGTTCCTTATAAAGCTACCCAATACCAAAAAGAGAGGCCTTTTTATTCTTAGGTTACTGGGTATCCTAGTGTCTCTACCCAGAGGCTCCATAGTAGTTCCTTTTTGGGGTTCATATATAGAATCCTATAAGGTACTCCCAAAAAGGAACTACTATTCAGCCTCTGGGTAACCATGAATACATCGCGAAGGCTCCTGGCTCATCTGACGCCCTGTTTGCACAGGACCTGAGCTCGCATGGGGCCCAGTGAAAATCCAAACCACCAGGGTTGTTCGGGTTGTGTTATGGTTCAGGCTCTACCTTAACCCCGAAGAACCTACATGTTTAAGGACTTATATCAAGCAATCAGAATAAGGAGCCCTAAAAAGGTAGGTTATTCACGGTTAAGGTAGGCTTTAGGGGGGTGTTGGGGTTGGTCAGGGTCTTGGATAGACTTGAATCGGCTTTTTCGGATGCCAGGGTCTGACTTGTAGCGGTAGTTTTTGTGCGTGTGCCCATATGAAGAACGACACAGAGCTTGCGGATGTGCATTTTCAATGGAAAGAAAGACAGTCAAAAGCAGATTGATGTGAAAGTGGCTGCACAGCACAAACGCAGAATATTATCGCAGTATTTGCAGATAGATACACAAGTCGTAAGTTTCCGGGCTTGAGATGGGTTGCTGGGTGCGCTCTGTGGCGGGAGCTTCCGATGGGAAGGTAACTGTTTTCTTCGTCCATGGTCAGGATCCGGAATAGGGTTTAGGGTTTAGTGTGTAGGGTTTAGGGGAAAATCTCAGACTCCAAGAAAAGCAAAGCATCGCTACAAGTGTTCCATGCTTTGGTCTTGTAACAAGCTTGCTGAATTCTTAGCGGACGGATGTTCATAAAAGGATCCCCCCAAGCATCAGAAGCCCCGTCAGTGCCGGCAGCAGATTGCTTCTACTTCCAGTCCCTGCACGGGAGGTTGTAAAGGCTGACTTATAACCTACTTGGAGGATCATGAGACTTAGTAAGTAGGGATATAAGTACCTTAATTGCCTTAATTGGGGTTATAAGTCATACTAACTGTAGTTACTTTACTTATAACCCTACTTACTAAGTCCCATGATCCTTTAAGTAATTACACAGCACTGATATTCGAGGGCTCAGCCCCTAAACGCTGCAGTTCCCGATGGTCTTCCTTGACTCGGCTGCAGACGTGTCCTTGTGCAACTGATACTTCAACCGTATGAACGCGTGGCCTATGCCTTGGCATTTGGGGCTGTTAAACCCTATAAGCCCAAAAGGGTTCAGGGTTTAGGGCTTTAGCCCGTGCTGAAACAAAATGTGCTTTAGGGTTTGTAGGGTTGGGGTTTCGAAAGGTAAACCCTAAACCCTAAACCCCTAAACCCTAAACCCCTAAACCCTAGTGCTTTACTGAGGCGGGTGCCCTGGCTGTTGAGCTTGGCGGTGACCGCTCTCTTGTCCGAGCCTTGGGGTTTAGGGTTCAGGATTTAGGGTTTAGGGGGTTCTTACCGTTTTTAACCCCTGGCCTTCTTTAGGGTTTGGGGTTTCAGGGTTTTACGGTTTTGGGCAGGTTTCAGGGTTTAGGGTTTTAGGGCTGTCTTTCTGTATGCAGGATATCGTCCTAGCGCAGTGCCGACAGGATGGCTTGTACCCTTGCAAAGGGTACAGTCTTGTGCTAACTAGGTATCGCTTTGAGAAACGTTTTAAGTCCAATCTTGTTTAATGCAGAGCCCTAGTTTAAAATAGTTCCGGGCTTTGTTGAAGTCGACGCCTACTTGGGCCTACTTGGTATGGAACAGGAATATTCCTACTATTTGCTTAAGAAACACCCAAAAAATAAACATAATAATCCCTATATTACCCCCATAAGGAATATATTTTTTATTTTTGGTGGTTCCTAAGCAAATAGTAGATTCCCTTAAGAACTCGACAACAGCCGGGCTTGGCGAGCCTTCAACTCTTCCTGAATGAACCCTCCAAAGATCTTTGACGACCCGACTTTTGTGGGAACCAAGCTGAAGTTATCACTCTGGTGAAAAAAGCATGGACATGTTCTTGCGGTTTTATGGTTTCTGGTGAATAATGTGGATGTCTTGGTGTGGTTTTATGGTGTCTGGCCAATAGTATGGATGTCTTGCTGCGGCTTTATAGTTCTGGGTTTTGTGCAAACCCTTCAGCATGCGACTCAAGAAGTTCCTTTGGAGGCACCCAGCGTTTCAGCTGAACTTTTCGTCTTGGATTGCAAAGGAGTTGGGCGACTGCCATGGGGACTTCGGTCGGTTTGGCTTCCGTCTCAAGGTTTGGGAGAACTTCAGGACTTGGGGACTATACCCCAAACCCTAAGACCTAAACCCTAAAATCCTAAACCCTGAGCCCTAAACCCTAAAATCCTAAACCCTAAGACTTAAACAATACTATTGTTATAAGCCCTCTAAGCCCAAAGCCCCTCCGCCTTAGGCCCCTAAACCCTAGGTGCCAGGCTTCGAGAGAAAGCGAGCCCTTCACGCAAAACCTACACCTCTGAAACTAGGATCTCCAGTAGTACCCTTATTCCCTTTTTGTAGTCCTAGGTTCCTTATAAAGTTACCCAATACCAAAAAGGGAGGCCTTTTTATTCTTAGGTTACTGGGTATCCTAGGGCTCTGAATGAACCAGGGGCTTCAAAGGGTCGGGGATGCTGATGGAAAAAGGATTTCAAAACGCAGAGCCTGAGCTTCACACATATATCTATATATAATGACAAACCAATACTATAAGTACTTGGTAATTGTATATATAGATAGAGAGAGAGAGAGAGAGAGAGAGAGAGAGAGAGAGAGAGAGAGAGAGAGAGAGAGAGAGAGAGAGAGAGAGAGAGGGGGAGAGGGAGGGCTTTGGATAAGTCTACTGCTGTCGAGGGCCCTCTTCAGGGCTTTCGTGCCCAGGCCGAGACAAGTCATGCTGCTCGCCGCTGCCTTCGCGGGCTGGAAGGCTCCCTTAGGGGTTCCTTTCAGGTCTCTTATAAGGGTATTAATAAAGGGGCCTAAATAATTACCAGTACTATTTTGGTGGTTCCTTATTATGACTATAGTACAAACCCCATTCTAATTCTGTGAGGCCCCTGTATTGTAAGGTTCCTTATAGGGTTCCTTTAGGGTTAGGGTTTGCGTGGTTAGGTTTTCGAGTTGGGGGATTAGATGTTACGGTTTAGGGATTGGAGGTTTGAAGATTTGGGCACGAGGTGTGAAGAGGAAGGAAGCAGGACGCTTGCACTGCCCGCAAGCAAGCTCCCCTGGTTTCGGATGGTCATCAACTCTTCGAGCGCCTGATTTTCTTAAGCTCCTGCATTACATCCTGAGCCCTAAACCCTACCTGGGCCTTATAAGACCTACCTTTTTGCTTCAAGTGTAGATTATTTGGGGTTCCTCGGTGAAGCCACCCGAAACGCGAAAGCATAAAGCCTAAACCTCTTCAGCAGATCGGTCTTCGACGGGCGCTTGCAACACCTCTGCTGTGGTGGATGGGTCTGTGCACTGGCAATGACGGAGTCCAAAGGGGGTTTCGGTGGGTACTTCTGTTAGGGTTTACGGCCTTGCTGTATCTTATATGTCGGAGTTGGGCTTAGACTTCTGTCAGGGTTTCGGGTTTAGGGGGGTATGCTCTTTGTTGCTTATTATTAGTTGTGACAGGGTTCAGGGTTTGGGGTGCCACTGTTTGAGTCCTTGGGAGGTTTGGCCTAATGCAGGGGCCGGGCAACTCGAACAGGGTTCCCTCAAGGGTAGTATAAGGGTCTTGATAGTAAGAACAGGGCTTTGGGTACATTACATGTTGGAGTTGGGCTTACATTTCTGTACAGAGTCAACTGTGATCTTTTTGGAAACTTAACTTAAGCTGATTTACCATTATCAGGATTCTTTTGGTAGATATGGAAATAGGAACCAATCCTGACTTTTCGGTACGTATCCTCTGCTCGTCTCTCAGCTCTGTCTGCAATGTAAGAGAGGGGCCTAAATTAAATAATTACCAATACTATTTTTTGTTGGGTGGGGGTCCTTTTCATAATTTTAGTATAATTAACCCCTAAACCCCATCCTCTAATTATTAAAGCCCCTAAAGTAGCTGCAGAACGGCTGCTCCTCGCGCACGACCTTGCAAAAAACTCTTGGGGCGCAGGGCTTTCCGATTCGTCACTTCTTTGGAGGTCACCTCACCAACTTGCCTGCATAAAAAGCCATGGCTACATCCCCGCAGCCCCGTACTACAGGGGTTTGAATAATTACCTATACTATTTGGGGGGATCCTTGTCATAGCTATAGTATAATGGGCTCCAAAACTCTATTCTAATTATCAAGGCCCCTAAAGTAAATCCATGTAAATCCTCAAAGCCCCCTGAGAGTCGTAAGATGCATCTAAGGAGCAACATTAACGGCCAGCTCTGCCGCGAACTGGAGTGGTACAGCTGCTTGGTGTCGTAATGACTGCTACTCCTCCTCCTGCTGCAGCTGCTGCTAGTTCCCCTTACTGGAGTGGGAGGGGAAGAGGAGGAGGAGTGGGGTCGGCATCACCCAGGGCAGCAGCAGCGTCGGGGCAGCGGTAGAACAGCAACAACAGTCCACGAAATCAATGCTTGCACAAGGTTCCACAGACTTGCTTGTAGCTGATGCCCCCGGAACCCAAACTTTGGGCTGTAACATAGGGGTCGGAAAAATATAATCTAATCCCCTCGTAGCCCCCAAAAAGAATAATCGTTCAAAACTCTAGTCCAATCGCTAAGGCCCCGATAATGGGCCGTAACTATGCCAAGGCTCCAAAGTAGTTCCTTTTGGGGATTACCTAATAGGATTCTTTATACGAACCACCAAAAGGAACTACTTTGGGGCCTTAGGGTATGCCAAGGCTGGTATTTGCATCCGCTTCGTGTTGGGCAACTGGCGCCTCCAGGTTGAATATATGGGAGCTTCCGAAAATTTGGGGTACCTTATTTTGGGGTCCTTGGAAGAAGGATCCTACTATATTTAGGGTACTATATTAAATAGGGTTCCCCATTTTCGGAAGCTCCCATATGGTCTGGGGGGGCTCGGGGACTAAGGAATGTTGACATATGTTCGCTTTGCGACTGCGTCGATGTCATGAGGGGTCTAGAAGGGATCCTAACTTCGAGAATATCCCCTCTCTTCAATTCAGGAAGCTGGTGTTCGACAGTACCGCGGACCTGCTTCGCGGCAAGACCTTTCGCGCCCTACGCGGCAAGCGCTCCGTTGATTGGGACTGGGACACCACGCAGCGCCGGCCAAGACAGCGCCCTCGGCGCTTTGTATGCAAGCACGTCCCTCCATAGCATGGCTTTTTACGAGCAAGTCTGATCCTGAGATGTGTTCATGTTGACTTCTTCCCACGTGGCAGATAGGCTGTTCAGGCGACGAAGCTGGTGTCCTTCGTGAGACCAAATCTTATATCGCAATCACTTGTCGCGTAAACTACACCCCGACACCCAGCCCGCGCTCTTGAAGGCGAGGAGCACCTGAACCTTAACCCCTAAATTCTAAATAAATCCTTAAGCCCCAAACCCCCTATGAACCTATCAAAGCCCTATGAACCTACGGTAGAAGCCAGAAAGTTGGAACATCAGTATCCTCATGCCCTTAAGGCAAAGGACAAGGGATCCTAGCACTAATCCTCCTAAACTCATGTTCCAACTTTCTGGCTTCTACTATAGTCCCCTGAGACCCCCTAAATATAAGGTGCGGTACTATAATAAGGACCCAAAACGGGATCCTAATTTTGACAACCACCCATGAGGCTGGAGTACGTTTGGGTGGAGCCTGTCTCCGAACCGCCTGGGGCCGAGGAGTCCTCTGCTCAGTCGAAAGGCGATCTGCCCTACTCTCTCTTGCAGCTCTTGGAGAGCTTGGACAAGGACCAAAAGGGGTTTAGGGTTAACGGTTAATCTTGGAGACTTTGGACAAGGACCAAAAGAGGTTTAGGGTTGAGGGTTTTAGGGTTTAGTAAAGTTTAGGGTTTGGGCATGGGGTTGAGGGCTTATTGGTTTATTATCTGTCTGGCTGGTTGCATCCAGCATGCCTCGGGGAGTTTCAGATTCGACTGTAGGGCCTAGGGCCTTATATCATAGGGATCCTTAGGGGTGTAGGGGGGAGGGGTGTAGGGGACTATATTTCCTTAAATAGGCCTTATTAGTCCTTATTATGGGCCTTAAGGCCCCCTACCCCCCCTCCCCCTACACCCCTAAGGATCCCTATGATTATAGAAGACCCTAAAGCCCCAAGTAGCGGAGGCTTTGTTATGTATTTCGTCCTCGTCAAGTCTCCCCATGCAGGAGGCCGGATGCGAGCTCGCTCCCGACATGGCTCTGGCCTCTGTTTTCGATTCTTTGAAGCTCACTGCTCTTGTGGGAAAAATGCGGCGAAAGGTTGCCCCGAACCTCTCTCTGAGGGATGCCCTGGCTTGCGACACGGTCCTGGATTTCTTGAAGCTTCTTGCAGAGAGGAGTGATGCAGATCCACCCAGCAGGGACATCGCCGGGTCAAGGGACCACGCCGACTCCGGCTTCCGAGTTCGGGAGTGGCCGTACATGTTTTCACTGTCTGTCTGCTGGGCCTTGGAATCAAAGGAGCCTGTGAAGAAGGACGTGCTCTGTCGCACCCTGGAAAAGCTGAAGCGGAAGCACGGAGCCTTGAGAATGCAACTTGCAGACCCGCCTGCCTTGTGGGATTTTGCCATGGATGCTGCTGCGAACCTCTCCTTCTCCAGAGCGGTGCTACTGCGTGGGCGCCCACGGCGTCCCGGCCTGTCGGCTAGGATCTTGAGTGGCGTCGGCTTTCTGCTGTGGACGGCCTGGCCTCGCTTGACGCAGACAGAAGATACAGAGGTGGGTGGTTGTTAACACTGTGCCCCCTTTTGGGTGTGCAGAATTATATAGGGTTCCCCAGCATCATTTTGACTGTTACCGAGGTGCCAGTGGAGGTGGTCCAGTGCCAAAGCCGTGAACAACTCGAGCAACGCTCAGCCTGGTTGCTGGATGGACGAAATGCACGCAACTTCCTCACGGGGCCACTGCATGCCGTATTGCTGGAGTTGCCGGGTATGGGGGCGCGGCTCCACATCGCCGTGAGCCACGGGCTTTCTGATGGCTTTTCGGGAATGCCTTTGCTACAGGACTTCGTTCGCCTCTACGATGCTGAGCTTGCAGGCTCGGCGGTCGTTTGTTGTGTCCTATGGCCTGGATGACTGACTGTCTGAATGCACGAATGAGTTTCAGAAAGAAAGACACAGAAGGAACAAAATAAACAAAGATCGAACTCTGAAAACGACGTGTTTTGTGTGTATACCGAGTTCTTTCTCGGAAACGCATCTAAGATCTGCGGTGTGTGTGTGTGTCTGTATATGTAGATATACACACATACAAAGACGTGATACATATGTACATGTATAACAGCCATATAGAAGTATATGCATACACATACATACATCATACATACGTACACACATACGTACATACATGCATGCATGCATGCATGCATTCATGCACATCTGTGTATATATACATACACATACACACATGTTGACACACATATGTGTATATGATGACAATATTTGTATGGCTTTATATTCATGTGTATGTTAGACAGACAGATAGATAGATAGAGACAGAGTGAGAGAGAGAGAGAGAGATAAAGAGAGAGATAGGTCTATAGAAAGACAGACAGAGACAGACAAACAGACTGACAGACAGATAGATATTTGTGTATACATATGTGTATATATGAATATAGAGATATATACATTATAAAACTATGTATAAATGTACATAGGTATATATATATATATGTATACACACACACACACACACATATATATATATATATATGCACCCTTGCTTTCAAGGCCGACCGTCCGAAGAGGCCCTGGATGATGCTTTCTTCGGCCTCACGAAACAGGAAGTTCGGCTGCAGGAGACTTTGGCCCCTTCTTTGCAACTGCTGGGGTTTGAGGTAGGGTTTAGGGTTTCGTTTTTTTTTCAGAACTCTGCACAGGCTTGTTGCTTAAGCATTTCGCAGGAGTTTTCCAGTGTGTGCTGACACGTTTTGATACAGGGGCTTTACTCATGTTTTTTAGCAGGGTGAGAAGCGTATTGCAGGTGCTGTGTTGGGGTGTGGTAAGGGCCTTAATGAATAGACTATGGACTTGCGGTTGTTATTCCACAGTCTTCTGCGGACTCTGGAGGGGATATTATGGCTGACCGACCACAGTTAGACCTCTGTGTCGAAGGCTTTTGGGATGTTGGCGCCGCTTGGGGCTTCGATGTAATCGGGCAATAGGAGGGGGGGGGTGCTTTAGTTCTTCCTAGGTCTTGGGGGTTCGGGGCGGTTGGGGGATTTGTGGTTTCTTTGGGCTTTGTATATCAAGGGGGAAAAGGAGGGACCCTTAATGGGGACCCCTACCCTGTAATGGGCTATGTAATGGGTATATAATAGCTATATAGGTATATACCCTGTATATATATATATATATGTATATATATATATATATATATATAGGGTATATACCTAGGGGTCCTTATCAAGGGTCCCTCCTTTTACCCTTGGAGTATAAGTTGTTTGAGTAACGTCTTGATTTGTTGGTGTTTGCAGTTCAGGCCTCTGGGGAGTGGAGTCTTATTCCGTGTTGGCTCCGGAACCCCCAGCCCCGAATGATTACCAACAGCATAGGGTAGTATTATGGTATTATGTTAGTATAGTAGTACTATAGTAGTATTATAGTAGTGTTATGGTAGTATTATAGTATTGTAGTAGTATTATAGTATTATAATCCGTTATTGCCGGTGTTGACATTGAGGTCAGGGCAGGCTCCGGCGGCGGCGATCTCCAAGCCGACTTGGGCAGCTGGGCATTGCCAGCCGAAAGTGGCGATGCCTTCGACCATTTCGTGTGGCTGCAGCAAGCGCACCTGGACTCCAGCATGAAGTCGCAGGGTCGAAATAGGGGACTGTTTACGCGGCGAGGGTTCTGGATTGGCAAGAATATGTCAGCACGACTTTTGTTTGAACAGTCTTCTCTGCTGAGGACGTTTGCATCTCTTGGGCAAGGAGCTGGAGAGAGGTTAGAGTAGGAGGAGCTATAGCTACCATGGCTAACTAAAGCTACATGAATCGTCAGTGCTGCAAAGATGTTTGGAGGCTCAATAAATATTACTGCGTTCTCATGATGCCTCTTCGGGTACCTGCTGTGCTGGTTCGCTGTTCGACTGGTCTGTTTAAGGGCCTAAATACTTACCAATACTGTTATGTAACCCTATAATTAATAAGGGGTATAACCCTTTGGCAGGTTCAGGGTTTCAATGAAGAGCTTTTGTGCTCGATGTGGGCTCCTTCGCAACCGGTCTTCAAAGCTCTCAATTCCGAATCTGGCTTGGGGCGGGTCGCTGCACCTTTTCTGTGTGCCTGTGTTTCAGAGGTTAGGATTGAGTCCCAAAACATAGCCCCGAGGCTAACTTAGAGGCCTCAAAACGAAGCAGACTGAACCCATCTTGAGAACGTCAGTCCTCAGATCTAACTATGGATTTGAACACTTGGCCGTACTGTTGCTCAGGGCTCTGTGTTATAACTACGGTATAGCAACACCAGATACCATAAACCCGTTCAGTCCTAAATTCTATCACCCTGCGCCTAGCTCCAAATACCCTGACCCCGAAACCCCATCTCTCCCAGATTCAGCCCTTCGTCCTGAAGCCAGAAAGCTCTCAAATAGGGGCCGAAATAACTATCACTGCTCTTTTTTGGGTTCCTTATTATAAGTATAGTATATTGGGCACTAAAAAAGCCCTAGTCTAATTATGAAGGCCCCTACCTTACCCTAAACCCCTAAACCCTAAACCCCTAAACCCTAAACCCCTAAACCCTAAACCCTAAACCCTCAAGAAAGTGATAAATAGAAATTGCTTGTCCTTGCTTGTAACCACCGCTAGGGCCCAGCATTTCGGTTAAAACTGGCGTTAGCTTCTTGATAATCCAATTTCGCACAACCACAACCTCAACCATTAGCTCAGCCCAGCCAACTCAAAACAGCCACCACAACCTCAACCAATAACTCAGCCCAGCCAACTCAAAACAGCCACCCGATCAAAAACGGAACAAGCTTCTTGATAAACCAATTTCGCACAACCACGACCTCAACCTCTAACTCAGCCCAGCCAGCCCAGCCAGCCCGGTCCAGCCCAGCCCAGCCCAGCCGGCCCAACACACCGATTAAAAATAGAATAAGCTTCTTGACAAACCAATTTCTCCACACACTTGTAACCACCATTACGACCCAACACACCGCTTAAAATTGAACGAGCTTCTTGATAAACCAATTTCTCCACAACCTCCAACCCAGGCCCACCTTCCCAGACCCCAAATCCAGGCTACCATTCCCGAAAAGGGGTCGCAAAAGACCAGCCCCAGCCCCAGCGCCAGGACGGTCAAAACGTCTCGCTCCCAAGTTTCGTTCAAAACGTTTCGCAGCCCCCCAAGAAATTTGAAAACATGGAGCCTTTCGAACTCCTAAGGATTTTGAAAGCCCGCAACTCCTAGAATCCTCTTTGGACACTGCGCTTGGATTGCTGGAATTCAGACCCTTCAGAACATTTCGAGGTTTGCCTACAAAAGCAGGCCATTAAGCAGCACAATCGGCCGGGTGATGCAAACAAATAGTTGCAACAGCATACTACTGCACGATATACCTGTTTGTGCGGGTCAGCTTCGTAGGTCAGTTTGCAGAATGTAGGCAGGCTGGCAAGAGCAGGTACGTGTGCGGGTCTGTAGGCAATTAGGCAAGGCAGCTGATTAGGTGGTTGATGAAGCAAAAACTGATCCACAGACAGGCAGGTAGGTCGGCGATGGTAGGTAGCTAGCTCTTTCCGTTGAGATCTCATTCTCTTGCTCATTGCTGCACTTCAGTCTTGAAGCCATCACGAGGGCGCCCAAGACGCAGCCCTCGTCGACTCTCTGGTTGCCGCAGGCTGTGTGAATGGTGGTGCTAAAGTGGGTGCACTTGCTGAATATCACACTGAAGCAAGACGAAGGTTGACCACCTTGATGACCCTTTCGAGTCTCTGGATTTCGGATATCTACTCCTCCGTGTCGCACTTAGGGCAGGTGCTTGTGTAGAATTGTCGTTGATGTTTGCACACAGACCTGGACGCGTTATGATACTCTTCGCCACTGTTAGAAAAGTGTCAAGCTTTGGCTCCGCTTAGGAGAACCTTCGGTGGGCTGTTATGTCGGCGGTGTACCGCTGCGTCAGTGGCTGGCGCGAGCGCGTGAGGCAGAACAGTGTGCATGTCATTCACTACGATCCCGTTATCAATGTGCTCTGTCAAAGGGCCTTGATGTATTCCTGCTTGGAGGCGGAGGTTGTCCGCTTGGTCCTGTTGCTCAGCAGGGCCGAGCGAAATCGCCTGGCCCATGCGCTGAACGGCAACACTGCGTGACTCGGTTTGTCCCTAAACTTCTGGCATTCCGTTAACCTCTTGCTGATAAGTATGGATGTAAGCGGAGCAGACGGATACCCGGGCTGTTTGCATAGTTGGGGAGTTAGGATGGTGTGAGGCATAGTTTATCGTCAGGTCTTGTCGCTGTGCATGCATGTCTGCTGACAGAGCGGGTTTTCGGTAAAGCCCTTTTTCACGAGGCATGCAATGAGTCAGCCTGAGTTCCTATCAGCCAGAAAGCATTAGCAGTCGAGAAAACCGGCTGAGAGACAAAGGGTATCCTCATGTTAAGTTTTGATTTCTTGGTTTGGAACATGCTGTTCAGCTCGACAAATCCTGGTCGAGAAGCCTTTTCATGATACTGGGCGTGTTGATTGCTTGAATTACAATCGCCTTGCCAAGAAGTGCTTTGCGGCATGAAGTACATGTCCCGATCGATTTACACGACATGTCCTGACATGCAGTTCATCGTGGCGGTTCATGCCTTGACAAGATACATGTGCTGCTGGTCATCGTGCAGCTTTGCACTGCCGCCTGAAATGTGCCTTTGAAATTGTTGGCCACGGTTACGACCTTTCCGGTCCTGGAGGTTTGTTTTTTTTGTTTTGCTTGTCTTGTTTTTGTTACTCACTACAGGCTCTATGTGTAAACCGTCGCGCTGCAGGCGAGGGAAATACCTCGCTTGATGGATTTTGACCTGATAGATATGGCATTTTATCACCTGGCGTTGTTGCCATGCCGACTAGCAGCATGGCGTTCATACTTGCCGGTGACATGGCCTTTCTTAGGTCGGGCTGCCAGCTCTTCCTTCTGCCCGAGTTTTACGATGTCCTGCAGGAGAAAGTCAGGCGAGAGGTTGACCATGGAGACCGGCGCTGGTGCCGTCTCCTGCAGTGTCTCTGGAATTCAACCTTAACCAAGCTTCTGACCGGAACCCCGGACATGGAGGAGTGTGCCCGGGCCTTTGCTGTACAGGGTTGGATGTGGAGGATCATTCACGTGGTCGCACTGTTATGCTAGAATCTTGAGGCTCTAAAAGTCAAGCTGAACAAGTTTATGTCACTTCGGGAAGATCGTCGCCGGCGAATTCTCGCGAATGCTGGAGTCTATGTCTACACGGATGCTCGATGGATCATTCATGTTTTCCTAGGCTCTTGGCCGTAGAGGGGCAAAAGCCTGGAGATGCACTGCCATCCCTTGAGGTTGGCGGCGAATCTGACGAGCAGGAGTCTGAGGAAGACCATCAGATGCTGCAGGCGGTGCCAGTATAGGAGTTTCGGGATTGGCTCGACTCGGTCTTTGCTCTGGGCTGTTTGAACAACTGTCGGAGGGTGACGATGCATCGCATTGGTCGCGGGAAGTAGATATACTGCGTCAAAAGGAGTTTATGCATGGACTTTTTCAGGGAGCACTTGGCTTCGGCGTAGCTGAAGCACTTTAATAGAGAGACCTTGCTCAGGCTGGGGGGGGGCGACTAAGAGCTGACAATCACGACAGCGACAATGAATCCTGGCCGCGGACGGCATAATGTGTAAGAACAGGCTTATGAGAACAGGTGGATCCATTGCACGGTTTCATATCTCTTTTTGCATGAGGTATGCATTGACGGATGGTGGGGTGTGATCTGGAATTGCCTTAATTGTGGAAAGCGTGGATCCAAGGATTCAGCGGCCAGCGAATCGGCTGACACGACTGGTGGGTCGAGTGGCAGTGAGACAAGTAGCAGTGGCAGTGACAGTGGCAGCGACAGCAGCAGTAGCTGCTCCACCAGTAGTTCTTCCAGTGGGAGCACGAACGGCATGCGCATCGAGATCGAGGACATTTCTGATGTGAGATCTTGTAGCATGTAGATGTCGCAGCGCAGTGGTCTCGGCCGTTTTGGGTGGAACCCAAGCAAAACGAAGAATGCGTTGACACGGCACCAGCATTAACTCGATCTGTGGAGGAACTGCTGCGCCCGAACGAGCGCGCTGTCATTTTGAAGGTGCATCCGCCCAGCAGACTCAGCAGAGAGCTCTCAGAGCCGATCTACCTCTGCTGTTTTGGACAGCGGCGCAACAAACCCACAGTCGTGCGAAGCCTCGTCCCCACTCAGAGCTGCCTGGATCAACTATGACGGAAGTGCTGGGTATGTACTCTCTTCTCCTCGGCTGTTGTCCTGTCCATGACCCACTTAAACTTGTCCTTGTTGTTCTTGTTATATTTCATGTTCTTTGTTTCTCTCTTTCTTTGTGTCTTTCTCAGTTTTGTTCTCTCTCATTCTCTGTCTCTCACTTCCTCTCTCGCGCTTTCTCTGTTGCGTCCTCTCATTCTCTCCACCTCACTCTTTTGCCCCTTCTCTCTTTTGCTCTCTGTTCATTATCTCTGTCTCTCGCTCTGGCTCTCCATTTTGTGGCGCTGATTCTTTCTGTTTTGATAAGACGTCAGAAGTTGAGACTGCATCTGTCGCTGTGGGTGTGTTCCTGGATTAGGTTGGCCGGCAGAACTGAAGCTGCTTACGACAAGGGAGAATGGCAAGGCTTTCTACTGCAGCAAGCTTCTGGAGGAGTCGGCTTCGGGTAGGTGGGGGCGCGACCGGGTTCGGATTTGTATATTGGTCTTGAACCTGAACACTGCACCGTGGAAGGTGGCTAATGGAAGCAGCGCTGACAGTGGAGAAGGCCTACAGCCGCATGTCTCTGCTGCTGTGCCCCACTACCACAAAGTGGTGGAAGCCAGATATCGACATTGAAGCGCCCCCAAAGGAGGCTTTTGTGAACCAGGTCGGAAGTAAAGTCTGTGCAGTCTATGGGTTCGTAATTTAAGGTAAATGTTTGAGTCATGCGTCTACTCGGTCACCGATTCATTGCATCCTCGTGGCAGCTGGGCGTGGACGCAAAAGACGGCCAAGCTGAGCTGGGCATAGAAGCTGCGCGAGAGCTCGGAGTCTGCGAATTAGATGGCCAATCCAGGCCCAGCCCCAACCCCCCCCAGCCCCCAGCCCAGCCCCCAACCCAGCCCTCCCACCCCAGCTGAACATGCAGAAAGCCTCCCCAGCCCCCAGCCCAGGCTGGCCACAGCCCAACACCAAATCAAGGTTCCAAAATCAAAACTCTTGTCAAAACGTTTCGGTCAAAATGTTTCGCCCGAAACTTATTGGCCTCCAAACCCTTAACAACCCCCCTCCCCAGCCCCCAACACCAAATCAAGGTTCCAAAATCAAAACTCTTGTCAAAACGTTTCGCCCAAAACGTTTCGCCCAAAAGTTTCGCCCAAAACGTTTCAGGACCCAAACCCTTAACAATTTCTATAAACCCTAACGTCACCCAGGACTGGGTTGATTGAGGGTTCAGAATGCCAAACACATGTCGTTGTTGGTCTGACTCGCATTCAGGGTGCTCGGGCTTAGGGTTTAGGGTTTAGGGGTTTAGGGTTTAGGGGTTTAGGGGTTTAGGGTTTAGGGGTTTAGGGTTTAGGGTTTAGGGGTTTAGGGTTTAGGGTTTAGGGGTTTAGGGTTTAGGGGTTTAGGGTTTAGAGTGCATTTGGGGGTCGAGATCTGGGTTCAAAGGTGGTAATGTAGCACGAAGACCCAGGACGATGACCACCCTCCAGACTGTTGTCGAGCGGCGGAAGTGGTGCTGCTCCTTGGACGTGGCGGCCACTTGGACTCTGTCAGCAATAATGGAAAACGACCAGTCTGACTAGGCCGCACTCCGCTCATAGTGGTATCGAAACCACGTAGTTATGGTCCCTATTAGTGGGCCCCAAACCCTGCACCCTACAGGGAACTCCAAAAAGTTGGAATATGGTTTCAGGGTAGGATACCCTATAATTTACCATAAAGGGCTTAGGATAATCATATTCCAACTTTCTGGCTTTTGCTTTAAGCTTCTAGCTATGCAGGGCTCAAGATGCCCTTGCATGCAGGGACTTTCAATCAACGCACAGACAAATCTAACTGGACAAGCCCAATTTCAGAATCCGAGTGGCTAGGTACGCATACACATACGCGACTATTTAGTCATTGTGTTCTATCTGTCTGTTCATTTGTTTGCTGATTTTCATTTTGTGGCAATTTGTTGTGTGTGTGTATATATATATATATGTATTGATATTGGCAGCGCCGTGGATCCCGCAGATAGTCTCAGGCATCTTCATTGTGCGAGAAACCGTGAGCAGGAAAATTGCAGCAAATGGGTGGTAGGATGAAGTACCCTGGGCCCTAAATGTGTGACGAATGAACAGTCCAATACTGACAATAGCCATATTCCTATAGAAAGTATGCTGCTGATGATGATGATGATGATGAATATGACTATTACTGTTATATGCCTGGGCGGAGCAAGCTAAGAGAGCGGCGAGACGAAATCCCAGTATCAGGATACTGCACACGCCGCGTGTCCACAGTTTGTTGTTCGAAGTGCCTCTATCAACTCTACATACCCTAGGACCTAGGTGCTTGATCTCTTGCCTATTTCATCATATGCATCTAGTTACCGTCTGTTTGTTCAGGGAGTAACTCTTGTTAGCCCGTTTTCGGCAAAACGAGAAACGCATGTGTGTGTGTGTGTGTGACTGCTCTTGGCCATGGGTGTATGTTGACAACTTGAGGAAATAATATATGGGGCCAGTGTTTAAAATCGTGCATGTCATGCATGCCCCCAATATTGCTTCACCAGCTGTTTATCAGTCGTATGTCTTCAAGCATCTATTTGCTGTTGGATCGTTCTGGTTATAACTCTTGCCATCTCCCTTATGCATGTCATATGCTCTAGTCTTGACATTCTCCGTTTGCATTGGACATCGATCGCGATCCAACTACGGTAAAAGTCTTAGCGATGTTTCTTGGCCAGGAGTGGTAGTTAAGTTCGTGCTACTGTGAGGCATTAGTGTCGTGTCTAGTGTAATCCAGCAGAATGAATATCTAGTACATAGGAGATGCCTGGGAGGATACACACAGGAATCCAGCAGAATCAATATCTAGTAGGACATGCATCGGAGGATGCACACAGAGGAACTTTTGGATATGTCCGAGGTGTTTGGAAGCATAAGCACCGTGCACTTGGAACTGTACTCTTATAGGGAGCTCGATGAAGAAATATGAGGTACGCATAGCAACGAGGATAAGAGCAAAGTATCATGTATGTTTACATATATTATATGCACATGTATTTTTCGGTAAATATAACAGTTCCTAAAGCCAAAAGGTTTCAGGGGACGTACAAGTATACAGGGCTTTCCTAATAGAGAGCTTACAGGATTGCCAGGGCTGGATCTATCTAGTTACCCTGCGGTTAGCAAGGTTTCTGGCTAACGGCTGTACCAGGGATGAACAAACCTTACAGTAAGCTGAACCCTTGAACCCATGTCACGTTTATACACACATGACCAAATGCATTTTGCGACATGCAAGTTCACACGTGTTCCCTCGAATTTCTAGGACCCGCAGCCCTCCGAACCCGGTCGCATGGAATATGCCCGTACATAAGTAGATGTATAGAACGGGCACATACAAGACCGCACAGTCTGTTAAGCCAAGCAGCTGTTCTCAGTGGTGCTCCCTGCCAAAATGACCCATGCAGGTATTGGCATTGATCGGCGGGGCCCTCGCACGGCTGAGTTCTACCGGCTCCCTGCACCTGCGCTTCGTGGCATCTGCCCGGGATGCCCCTGGCGAAGGAAGTGTCTTGGCTTTAGACTTTAGAGTACCATGCTCTAACACTTTTTTGGGCCCTGTTACTTAAAGGGGCAGCCCTAAAGACTAATCCCCAAACTGTAAATCCCTTTCAAATCCCTAAACCCTAAATCCTTTTTGATTTTAATCCCGGGTTACTTCGAAGCCCAGGCGTTGTCGCAGATTTCGCAGACTCCAGGGATTTGGACCTCACCTTTCCGGCCAAGAAGCTCGTGCAGAATCGTGCAAAGCAATCTCCCGAACATTATAATGCATCATGTGTATGACATACTACATGTTTCCTATTACGTTTATGTTGTGTGTGATAAGTTACATCTTATATGCAGTATTCGATTTTGTACATGGTGTATAAATACATATATACACAGACTTATCTTAAGTGTTTGATGTGTTACATATGAGATTCGGTTCATTGTTCACATCACATCATCTACAATGCATGTATTATACATACTTACATATGTTTATGTATCTTACTAAACAGACAAGCATGTATGCATAAGTATATATACATATATGTACACATGCACACCGTCTTGCTCGAGACCTATAGAATGCGTACAGGTCTTCTGCACTCTCAGGACCACTGTCGAGCAGGCCGTGTTCGCCATTGCCTCTTGTGTCCGTCACCGACGATGGCATCTGCCTGATGCTCTCACCGACGCCGAGGAGCGCACCTACATCAACGTCAGGCCCTTGTTGCAAGGATTGAGCTCGCCATCGTCCTGGCATCACACCACTCAATGGCCTCCTGTGGAGGGCGAGCGCAACTGGGATCGCCGGAACGTATACCACGCCCTCTGGATCATGGCTGACCAGGTGCCGCCGGTTTCTCTTTAAGTTTCCCCCTGAGTTTCGAGTCAGAGGCCCAGAGTTCTAGAAATCGAGGCAGTCACAGCAGCCCGAGAAGCCCCCAAAGTTCTTGCTGAACGAGATGTTCGTGAAGTCCGACGGACGGTAACAGGTTTAACTTGAGTTTTCGACACAGAAATCTTGCAGGCCTGCCCATCACAGCCTTAAGCCAACGTGCCATGGCGACCCTTCTGAAATGACCTTCCCAACTCTGATCTTGATCTCAGAGCCCAAAAGCCTGAACCCTAGACATCCCTAAACACGAGAACCCCCAAACCGACAGAGAACGGAGAGCTTGGTATCTTTTTGGGGAAGTACGCAGGTCGCGCCACTGGAGTGGGTGCTATGCCTCAAGGACTCGGGTTTAAGGGTTGCACGGGTTTGTGAGGATTTCTGGTTCAGGGGTTGCAGGGGTTTAGGGGTTTAGGTTATGGGCTTAGGGAAGAAATCCTAGACTTGTTTAAGGAAGTATAGTCCCCTAACCCCCCTCCCCCCTCCCCCCCGAAGGTGTCTTTATGAGACACAGGGGTGGTGTTTGGGTTTCATGTCGATGCCCCTTTTGGGGCATGGGCTTTTTTGACTTCGGCTCTTGGGGTTGAAGCCTTTGGGGTCAGAGTCTCAAAGGGCAAAAGGAGGGAGCCTCAGTGGGGATCCCCACCATATAACAGGCTATATCATACGTATATAGCTCTAGTAAGGTTATATACCTGGGGGTCCTTATTCAGGGTTCCTCCTTTTAGCCGTGGAGAGTCGATGAGTCGAGGAGCCGCCGTGTCTGTGGTTTTTCGCCAGGCTTGGATGAGGAACGTTTCCTTTCACGGTTGAGTTTTGAGGGTTTAGGGTTGCTGAACCCTAAACCGCCGACCCGACCCTTCGAGAACTCCGCCCCCTTCACCGGGCACCCAAGACCCGTGCAGAGTCAAGTTTCGATGTCTGAAAGCACCTATCTGCAGTGAAGTGTATACAGAGCCTGAACAACAAGCTCAATAGCCTTCACATACTCTTCGATTTTCTGGAAACCCTGAACACCCCTAGTCACTAACAGCATAAAAACTAGCCCTAAATCCTACATAGACGAAACCGACATCCATACCTTGTGCTCAATTGAATCCTACGGTTGATGACATAAATCCTGCATTTCCCATAGTTAAGGAGTATACCATAATTCCCATAGTATAGGGTCCTTAAGGTAATGCAGGATTTATATCATCAACAGTACCACCAGTTCCAGCCCAAGAGGTTCGAAAGTCCCGTCGCGAAGCCACACGCCTCGGGGCGGCAGCTCCGACAAAGGTAAGGTTTTGGGGTTTAGGGGTTTAGGGGTTGCAGAGTTTAGGGTCAAAGTTTACCGTAGGGGCTTCAGATGTAGAGTCAAGAGGTTTTAGGTTTTCGCGGTCTTGCCTGCCGCAGAATTGGGAGTGATTGAGTCTGCTGAAGAGTGATACAAACATTAAGTTATGAGTTGTGAAGATATGTGATGATGGTGTTCGAGTGTTTCTGTTTGCTTGTTTCCAAATTACGCTGTTTGGCCTCATTCTTCCTTAACCCTTGTGTACGCACCCTTGACCCGGAAGTCTTCAAGTGAAATAGCAAAGTCTATGCTGCTTGGACACAACATATATCACTTGATCAGTTCGACAGCTCAGATTCTTAGGGTTGAGGGTTCAGGGTATAGGGTTTAGGGTTGATAAGCCACACAGGAGAAGAAGCAATACAGAGTGTGGCCTTTCCAACATTTGTGCACTCTCACAAGCGGCGCTTCCCAAAAACCCTTTCTCTTTTCCTGCTAAGTCAATCGGCCAGAACGAAGAGAAGAACTCTCCGGCAGGGCGGGAGAGGGCAGCGAATGTACAAGTTTTTTCTTTACAGATTGAAGGACATATAAGCCCTCAACCCTGAGCCGTAAAATTGCAACCGCTAAACCCTGGTGCAATATTGTCGAGTCACTTCTTCCTAGTTGCCATGTAGGTCCCGGCAGAATAAGAGCAGGGATCCAGAGAAGACATGTATTCCGTCAGCTTCTTGAAACAAGGTCCCCTCATGCGGATGGGCCAGGTCCATGTGGGTGAGCCAAAGTTTCTAAGTAACTAGTAGTACTGACAGCAAATACGGGCCAATAAAGACACGACTGCAACCAACGGCTCAGCTTGAAGAGTGATGTTCAGGTGATTTGGGCCCTTCCTAAGTAGCTCATAAACCCTGAACCCTTAACCCCAAATCTCCTAAGTAGCTCATAAGCCCCGGCTCAGGTCATTGAGGGTCTTCTTCTGGATCCCAGGCTGCAGACAAAGCCACCTGAAACCTTCATCTTCTTGAATCTAATATAGGGGATCCCCCCATTTTATATGTAGTTCCCTTATAGACCCTTTATACCAGCTCTTATAGACCCCTTTTAAAGGAGCCCTATTCTAATTACTAAGGCCCCTAGATTAGGGTGTTCGTGGTTCAGAGTTGGGGAATGCCGGCTTCGAGTTCGGGGCTCCCAGAATGCCCTTCCTGTCTTCAAGGGGTCCTACTTGGAGGATCATGGGACTTAGTAACTACTAGGGTTTAGGGCTCCTTTTAAGGGTACTATAGGGTTCTATAACAGGGTTCCTTAAAGGGATCTATAAGGGTTCTAGAAGGGGTTTCATGGGACTTAGTATGTAGGGCTATAAGTACCTTAATTGGGGTTATAAGTAATTATAACTGTAGTTACTTTACTTCTAACCCTACTTACTAAGTCCCATGATCCTCTACGTATGTGGATCCCTGACAAAAGGTTTGGAGTTCAGGGTTTACCTTAACCCTGAATAACCTACCTTTTTAGGGTGCCTTGTTATGATTTCGGAAAATAAATTCAAAAAAAGGTAGGTTCTTCGGGCTTAAGGTAGGGTTTAGGAAAGAGGGGTTTATGAATCAAGTGTCTAGAATTGCTTGGGCTCGCGATCAGAAAACTATGCTTTGAGGCGGACGACGCCTTGGTCATCTCGCCCTCTCGTGTCCATATCGACCCTTAGGGAGGTAAGGGAAAGGGGGGCGGGGGACTATTTACTTCCTTAAAAAGGCCTTATTAAGTCCTTACTATGGGCATTACGGCCGCCTACCCCTCCACCGTACCCCCTAAGGGTCCCTGTGATGTGTCCAATATACCCACCAGAGGAGGCATATACCCTATTTGATGTTACAGTAGGAGGGTCCACCCTAAACCCGAAAACCCTAACCCTAACCCCCAAACCCTGAACCCTAAAACCCTCAATGCGATGCATTGAAATGCGAAACCCCAAACCGAAATCCCTATTCCCAAGCCCCAAAACCCTAAAACTTGGTCATGGATGAGTGTTAGCTGTTTCCCAATACTGCATGCAAAGGCTGTGGTTGTCTCACGTGCTCGACCACCGGGGACTTCCATGTCAGTTGTGAACCTAAAACTCTCAGGACCTGCACGACAGGCCCGACGCAGAGCTCCTCGAAACCGAGAGCCCGTGCTCCTGAGGTGCTACCTGCTGCTCAATGGGTTTAGGGTTTAGGGTTCTACCTAGACCCCCAAATGTAGGTAATATTATAATGGCCCAAAACCTATAAAAGGCTATTATTCTACATATTTTTGGGGTCCAGGTAGAACTCATGTGTATATAAATATATATGTATACATACAGATACATGATAGGCAGATAGATAGGATAGAGTTTGAACTATGCTTTAGAGTTTAGGGTGTAGGGATTAGGGCTTCTCTTCTGGGTCGCAGCAAGCAGTAATGTTGTCCGATAGGGATCCTTGTTGTATATAATATACTATAGGGGCCTAAATAATTACCAATGCTAGTTTGGGCGTTCCTTAATATAGTTTTCCATTTTAGTTAGTGCATTATAGACATTATACTAGTTCATGTTTGGCGTTCCTTTGTATAATTATAGAATGAGCCGCCCAAACCCCGATTCTAATTATTCAGGCCCCTCGAGACCCCGTTCTGCCTCTGGCTTTCGGGTGAAGAGCTTGAGTTGACAAGAGTTGATTCAAGCGGCAGCGCCATAGATTCCCCAATGTCACTAGAATGAGACGGATGTAGAGATTTGAACAACTTCAGAATCATTTCCCGCTAAGCCCGAGATTCAACCTATGTTTCACCATGCAAAATCTCTGTAAAACCCCGTGGGTTTAAAATAAATTAGGGTTGTTTGTCCATGGAGGCCACTACACATCTGGCGGAAGTGGCATCGTGGAATTCATGCGAAGTGTTTCAGTCCTTCCAAATACGGGACCACCGTGTGATGAAGGGCGCGTTGGGCTGGAGCTTTTTGAGCCAATCGTTGCACACATGAGAGAAAGACATGTGTCGCAACATCGAAGGACCGGTCTTTGTGGTCTCTACTGTTTTTGACGCTTCAAACGAAGTGCAGGGAACGCATGAGCAAACAGGTTTCGACTTGCATTTCTGTCCGACGGACTTATGACGGATTTTTTCTAGTCGTTTCTGGTCTTACATCAACTTACATCTTGTTTTGTGGAATGTTTGGGCACCTTGTTTTGGCGGTCCTGGACTGCGAGAGGCGTATTAACTTCTGTTGTATACGCCATTATATTAGTTGGAAGGCTCTGAGGAGTCAACGGTTGATTACTTCATAAATCTTATCCTGTACACCAGGCTCTGGCCACCAAGTGGTTTAGTATTTGGGGTTTAGGGAATCAGGAATTTAGTGCCTTAGGGATGCAGGGTCGGAGGCGCAGGGTCTAGGTTCCAGCATTTCTAAGTTTAAAGTTCTAGTTGGTTGGAAGGTTAGGGTTAAGCCATAATACGCTGAGATGTAGCTCCTTTTATTTGGACCACAGGCCTTTTTCAGGAAGTTGCTGAAGTAAGGAGCTTAATTAGCCTTCACACACACACACACACACACACTCGTGCATATATATATATATAGATATAGATATAGATATAAATATAGATATAGATATAGATATAGATATAGATATGTATGTATTCGAATTTATAGTCTTATAAGCACATGTGCATTGGTGTTTATATACAGATGTATGTACCTATTCGTTTACTTGATCCTATTTCTTCATCTTGATGTACATGTATTTGCACATGCAGATGTAAACGTCTATGGGTATGTATCCATATGTATAGTACATGGCATATGAATGTATATCTGTATGTGTGTGTATATATATATATATACATACATACATGTATGAAGGCAAAAGGCTGCAAGTGCGAATGTAAATGTGTGTATATGTGCAGTGGCATATGTCTGAGATCTTGCAACATTTGCGAACTCATTGCATAGACCGTTTGCCTAGGGTGTTGCGTCTTTCATGTACTGCTTTTCAAGAGGGATATTGATGGAAGGGTGCAGGCCGGCTGCACGTTTGCTTGTATTGCTTATAAAATGTCTACATGAGTGTATGTATGCCCGGCTGCGAGCAAGTATGCATCTGTGTGTTTGCGGTTCCGTGTACGTGCGTATACACAGGTCCAAAGTTGTATTCAAATTAGCACACACATGCGCACATATATAGATATACATATATATATACATACATATACATATACATATGTATCGAGATGTCTGTATGTATTTATGCATGTATGCATGTAAGCATGCTTGTGTATATGTATGCATGTACGTACGGATAGATGTGCGTGTGTATGTATAGCGCTCCGTGTGGGTGCGCGTTGTGTTTGGTTGGCTGCGTTTGTTTCGGTAGAATGCTCACAGGTAATAAAGATGCCTTCCCAGCAGCAGCACCTTGAGTCTCGTGAAGCAGTTTTCGCAGTATGCCGCGTTCCTTTTTTGTGATAAGGGGTACTGCTCGTAACCCTAAATCCTCAACCCTAAGCCCTAAGCCCTGTAACCCTGAACCCTAAACCCTATACCCCTAAACCCTATAACCCTACCCTAAACGCTAATCCCTAACCAGAACCGATATGGGTTGGGTACGGCCCCCACTCAGTAATGGTTGAATAATACTCATATTATAGACTTATTAGGACCTTAATAGTAGCCCTATTGTAGACTCTTACTGTATCGGGGCAGTACCTAAGAGATGGGTCAACTTCTGGCTTCGGTCAGCTTATTGGCTCCATGGAGTCAAGATTTTGCGCTGCAGCACAGCTTGGCATGCACGAGGGCTACTGCAAAACATAAGGGTCACGCAGAAAACGACCTTGGCTTACCATGATGAATACTATAAGGGATCCTTACGACCTGGCTTACCATGATAACTACTGTAAGGGACCCTCTCTGCTATGCAATGTTTTCCCTCCATCGCCTTGCTGGTGGCTTGCTGCCCTGATGCGACTGTGACATCCCCTCGAGAACATGGCTGTCCCGAGACCAGCCCTGCAAAAGTGTATTAGGGTTTAGGGTTTAGGGTGTAGGTTTTAGATTTTAGGGTTGAGGATAATTGTCTCGAGACTGGACCTGCAGCAGATTCCCTTACCTTATAGCGGCCAGATGAACTAGTAGTAGCGTCTCCTCGTAGAATATACGACTACACTATAATATGGCTCAATGTTGAAGGCCTGCATGCTATTCGGTTTTTGAGCGTCTCTTGCATGTCGAGGAGAGGTACATTGCGATGCACGACAGCTGCTGCCACCGTCCCGTCATTAGCGCTGTTCTCAAGGCTTTGGGCACACTGTCGCCGGTGGACATGGCCCGCCTGTCTCAGTCAAGAGAGGAATATACTGAGAGCAGCTCGGCTCTTTATAGCGGCCGAATACAGACGTCGGAATATTACTGTGATTTTGTTAGGGTTCCATATTATTATGATTAGAGAGTTAGCTATCACGTATTTTACCCCCAAACCCTATCCTGATAGACCGCAAGGCTAATGTATTTTCGAAAGAAACCCAGTCTAGTCATTCAAGCCCTGATGCCCTATGTCATTTGGTTTCAGTGGAGTCCTGAAGCACCGATGCATCGTGCCGATGCGCCATACAGCTCATTGCTTTGCATTCCTGAAGTTTCAAGTTCCTGTATCAGCATACCGTCAGACATCCCCAACAGTCTTGTAAGCATACCATAACAGATGCCCCGAAAGCTACAATGCTAGTTGTTGCGGCCCCCTGCAATAAGGTGCGGCTGCAACTTGGGTAAGGGGTTTCGGAAGATGATGGTTATCTTCTTGACATCAAGATGATGGTTATCTTCTTGACATCAACGCTTTTTGCCGCAATACCGCATTACCCTTATAGTGGTACGATCATTTTGATTCATGGTATGATGAGTGCTGCTAACTGTCACGACTACTGCTCGTAGTGCTACCATGATTTCCATCCTGGACGGCTGAGGCGTTAAACCCTAGACCCCAGTCCTTAAAACCCGTAATGTGGAAGCCAGAAAGCTGGAACATCATTGTCCTTATGCCCACAAGGTAAAGAGGGATCCTAGCACGAACCCTCCGAAACCCATGTTCCAACTTTCTGGGATTCGCTGTCAACAATTAAACCCTTAAACCCTAAACCCGTAAACCCTTGAACCCTAAACCCTCGACCCCTCACACCCTAAACCCTTAAACCTTGAGGCCTGGAAGGCATCGAAGGGCTCATGCGGACCTACCTTCTCGACAGCGATCACGGTAGCTTGGACACATTCCGCAAGGGTTTAGGGTTTTAGGGTTTAGGGTCTAGGGTCGGGATGCCCGAAATCGAATGCAATGTTATTCACGAGGTTCCTTTGTAAGATTTCGTAAGTATACAAATACCATCACTCTCACGTCCACACACATAGGATCAAGGCCTCTCTTTGTCTTAGGATTTAGCTCCCCTGCTGCACACCCAAACGCCGGAAGGGACGAAGCTCACGCATTCATGGGATGCTGAGTGTTGCTCATCCCTATGCTCTTCAACGTACTTGGGGGTTCATGGGACTTAGTAAGTAGGGTTTAGGGCTCCTTTTAAGGATACTATAGGGTTCTATAATGGAGTTCCTTAAAGGGATCTATAAGGGTTCTAGAAGGGGTTTCATGGGACTTAGTAAGTACAGTTATAAGTACCCTAACTGGGGTTATGTCCAATTAGAAGTCTACTTACCTTTTTTTGTGGCCATAGTTACTAGGTCTCATGAACCTTTAAGTAGTTGTTGCTTTTGTTGGTTTGTTTCCTATGATAACGAAGCCAGATAACAAAGAAGTTACATGCAATATTGGAGGGCGCAGGTCCCGTACCCTAAACCCGAGGGTGCACCCTAAACCCTAAGGTAAACCCTCTGGAGTCCTGATTTAAAAAGAAGCCGGATAGTGGACGCCTAGCATTTTGGGATCAGAGTGCTCCAGGACCATGAGGTTTGATATTCGAGGGCACTCTGCGGCACTCTCAAATTCGGAAGAGGAGATTAGGATCCGAACTACTATAAGGACTTCTCTTTCGGAGAGATCCTCAGAAACCGGCTAAACAGGCTAAACCCTAACCCTAAACCCTAAACCCTAACCCGAAACCCTAAACCCTAAACCCTAAGGCCTAAACCCTAACCCTAAACCCTAAAGCCTGCATCGAAATCCAAGGCAGTGTGGATGCTTGGAGGCTCTTTACCTCGGCCTCTGCCCGAAGGTCCTTGATGAGCGTGGACCTTTTGAAGGATCGCTTCGTCTCGTGGCCGGAGTTAACATGGGAGCCTTGATAGGCTACGGCCTTAATAATTAGAATAGGGTTTTGGAGTCTATTGTACTGTAAATATAATGAGGAACCTCCAAAGTAGTATTGGTAATAAGTTAGGCCTCTAAATTAGATCATGCAGATGTGCATCTCCATGTCTCCAAGTAGTGCAGTAGCACCCTACGCTGCTTCTTTATAGCATGTGGGTGTACCAGCGAGCCACGCGGTCAATCTAAGATAAGCCTCCCAACTGCAAATGCACTAGAAGCAGGGGCCAAACCCGTAACGAACCACAGGGGCGGGAAGGGTAAACCCTTATATACTTAACCGACAGCAATGATTGTCGGAGGATTCCAGCCCAGCCCTGCCCAGTATTCTGGTCGGAAGCTACGCCCAAGCCCCAAATACAGAATTTCTGTACAGTGGCGTTGGGTATTAGTGAGTTTAAGACTGTTCGATATCCTGTCGGTGGTTTGATGCCCTACCGAGGTGAAGCTGCAAACTGTGGAGGACATTGGGAGGGGTGGGATCCAGTTCGGGTTCATAGAAGGCAATTTGGCATCTTCGCCAGCCTATGGCTCTGCAAACTGCAACACAATTTAGGGTTTAGGGTTTAGGGGTTTAGGGTTTAGGGTTTAGACCTGGTAACTTCCTGCCCTTCTGTGGTTCATCTTGACTTATTCCTGTTGCCCTAAGTCTCTGATTCCAAGTTACAAATTCTAGGATGCCCAGTAGTACCTTATTCCCTTTTTGTAGTCCTAGGTTACTTATGAAGTTACCGAATACCAAAAAGAGAGGCCTTTTTATTCTTAGGTTACTGGGTATCCTAGAGTTCAATGCAGTCGAGACTGCAGTCCCAGGGCACTTTTCATCCAGCATGTTTATTGTTTGGGGGCTGTAAAGGGAACTCCAGAAAGTTGGAACATGGATTAATGGTAGGATCCCCTATAAATTACTTTAAAGGGGTTACGATCATGATATTCCAACTTTCTGGCTTCTACTGTAAGCCTCAAGATCAAATCAAGCTCCTCAACCTCGCGTCCGTTGCTTGGTGCTGTGTCTTCATGAGCCTCATGAACCCTAAACCCTAAACCCTAAACCCTAAACCCTAAACCCTAAATCCTAAACCCTAAACCCTAAACCCTAAACCCTAAACCCCTGCAAGGAATTAGAGACCATGGCAACTCTAAACCCGAAACCCGAAAGTCTAAAACCGAGAGTGTTCAAGCCTTCAATTTTCAGGGCTTACCTTAACCTCCCAAAACCTACTTTTTTTGTAGTTGTCCCTATATTTTCCGTATTAGGGTGTATAATCAGAACCTGCAAAAAAAGTAGGGTTTGGTAGTTTAAGGTAGGGTTCATAGTTCAATTGGGCAACGCGGGCTGGAGCCTAGAGCCGAGACAGCAGACACGCGCGCATCCTTGCAAGTCCTTGTCCTGACGCTTGCTGATGCTTCCTAGGACCCAGAGTAGGCCCTTATTCCCTTTTTAAGGGTTTAGGTTCCCTTATAACACCCTTTATCCCAAAAAGGGCACCCTTTTTATTCCTAGGTTACTCTTTGGGTCTAGCTTCTCTTTGCGCGGTCAATCCCTTTTTCTCTCACTCCCTCCGTCCCTGCATGTTTAGCATTTGTAAGTATATACATCATGTACATTGCGGATTCCCATGTCCGGGCAAGAAGCACAGTCTCTGTTGTAGGTCTTTTTGGTTTGTCCAGTTGTATATTTAAGTACCATGGAGACTATAGGTAGCTTCATTCATTGGTCGGCTGCTCGTAATCGCAAGAGTACTCCGCCGAAGGTGTATGTTCGTTTGAAACAGGCTGATGTATTCCCCCCTGCTCTAAACCCAAAACCCCTAAACCCTAAATCCAAAACCCAAAACCCCTAGATCCCAAACCCAAAACCCCTAAACCCTAAATCCTAAACCCAAAAGAAAGACCGGTATCCTTAAATTCGGCGGAGCCAGAAATGCCAGCGCTGCTGAGAGGAGGCCCAGCAACTCTTGGCGGAGGCTCAGGGGACTATAGTAGAAGCCAGAAAGTTGGAACATGGCTTTAGGAGGATTAGTGCTAGGATCCCTTATACTTTACCTTAAGGGCATGAGGATAATGATGTTCCAACTTTCTGGCTTCTACTACAGGGTTTAGGGCTTAGGCTACAAGCTATAAGTGCCGCATGATCCTGAAAATCTCATGCCCAAATCCTAATCCCGAAACCCTAACTAGGATGCCCAGTAGTACCCTTATTCCCTTTTTGTAGTCCTAGGTTCCTTTTAAAGTTACCCAATACCAAAAAGAGAGGCCTTTTTATTCTTAGGTTACTGGGTATCCTAGCTAGCTCCTAATCCCCAAAACCTTAAACTCTAAGCCCTACACCGTAAACCGAAATCCTACAACCTAGCTCCTAAATCTTAAACCCTAAACCCCTTAGCTTTCGATCCTAAACTCTAACCTTAAACAGTTTAGGGTTTCGGGTTTAGGGTTAAACCCCTGAGCCTTAGACCCTAAACCCCACAACCCCTAAAACCCCTGACCCTAAACCCTAAACCCCTGAACCTCCGACCCTCAACTCGAACCCTAAACCCCTGAGCCTTCGACCCTAAACACTAAAACCTGAGACCCTAAACCCCAAAACCCTAAACCCTAAACCCCTAAACCCCTAAACCCCTAAACCCTAAACCCTAAACCCCTAAACCCCTAAACCCCTAAACCCCTAACCCCTAAACCCTAAACCCTAAACCCCTAAACCCGTAACCCCTAAACCCTAAACCCTAAACCCCTAAACCCCTAAACCCCTAAACCCCTAAACCCTAAACCCTAAACCCCTAAACCCCTAAACCCCTAAACCCCTAACCCCTAAACCCTAAACCCTAAACCCCTAAACCCGTAACCCCTAAACCCTAAACCCTAAACCCCTAAACCCCTAAACCCCTAAACCCCTAAACCCTAAACCCTAAACCTAAACCCTCAACCCCTAAAAACCCCTAAACCCACCCCTAACCCCTAACCCTAAACCCTAAACCCTAAAACCCTTAAACCCCTAACCCCTAAACTAACCCTAAACCTAAACCCCTCCCCTAAACCCTACCCCTAAACCCTAAACCTAAACCCCTAAACCCCTAACCCTAAAACCCCTAAACCCCTAACCCCTAAACCCTAAACCTTAACCCCCCCTAAACCTAAACCCTAAAACCCTTAAACCCCTAACCCCCTAAACCCCTACAACCCTAAACCCCTAAACCCCTACACCCCTAAACCCCTAACCTAAACCCTAAAACCCTAAACCCCCTAAACCCCTAACCCCTAAACCCTAAAACCCCCCCTAAAAAACCCTACCCCTAAACCCCTAAACCCTAAAAAACCCTTAAACCCTAAACCTAAACCCCTAAACCTAAACCCTAAACCCTAAAACCCTAAACCCCCTAAACCCTAACCTAAACCTAAACCCTAACCCCTAACCTAACCCCTAAACCCCTAAAAACCCCCCCTAACCCTAACCTAAACCCCTAAACCCCTAAACCCCTAACCCCTAAACCCTAAACCCTAAACCCCTAAACCCCTAAACCCCTAAACCCCTAACCCCTAAACCCCTAAACCCCTAACCCCTAACCCCTAACCCCTAAACCCCTAAACCGAGGCCGTTCCGGCGAACCGCCGCCTTGGCCGGGCGCTCTTCCGCTTGGCTGCTCGGACATCGGAAACTTCAGGGGTTTAGGGTTGAGGGTTTGTTCGGTTTAGGGTTTAGGGTTTAAGGTTTAGGGTTTAGGGTTTCGGGTTTAGGGTTTAGGGGTTTAGGGTTGAGGGTTTGTTCGGTTTAGGGTTTAAGGTTTAGGATTTAGGGTTTCGGGTTTAGGGTTTAGGGTTTAGGGTTTAGGGGTTTAGGGTTGAGGGTTTGTTTTAGGGTTTCGGGTCGAAGGCTCAGGGGCTTTAGGGTTTAGGGTCGAAGGCTCAGAGAGGTGTTAGGGTTTAGGGTCGAAGGCTCAGGGGTTTAGGGCTAGAGTTGAGGGTCGAAGATTAAGGGGTTTGGGGTTTAAGGATTAGGAGCTAGGTTGTAGGATTGCGGTTTACGGTGTAGGACTATTTCGGGTGTTGTTTCGGGATTAGGATTAGGGTTTTGGGCTGAGGGTTTTGGGGTTGAGGGGTGTAGGGGATAGGATTAAGTTTTGGGGTTTTGGGGTTCGGGATTTAGGGTCCTTTCGGAGATTGGGTGGTTGAGTTTCAGGGGCTGAGGGGCTTAGTGGTTTAAGGCTTAGTTGTTTAGGGTTTAGAGGTTCGAGTTTTGTTTCTTTCGGAAGGATTGTTAGACGCTCACAGTTTAAGGGTTTAGGGCTTATTGGATAAGCGTGTCGGGGTTTGTGGGTTTGGGAATTGATGGCTTACTCGGTGGTCAAGTGGGAGAGGTTGTATTTCCCAACTAGGGTTTAGGGTTTAAGGTTTAGGGTTTAGGGTTGCTAGATCCTGTTTACGAGTGGCTATTGAGAGGCCTGAACGAGTCTGGCTAGCATCAACCCCGTCGCATCACACAAGCTTTCTCCGGCTGCTTGCACATAAGAGCATCCGAAGATTGCCTGAGTATTATAGAACCAAGCCCTATGTAGTAGGAATTGAGGTAAGGGCCCCAATAATCGGCCTCTAGTTAATGTAAAGAACCCCTGCTATGCACCGCTTGTAGCACCCGACAAGATCCTCTGATTTAAGGAGACATACTACATTTTCCTTCTTGGACACATCTCGGCGGTAAGGCGGCAGCGAATGCAACTCGGCTTGTGTTCACGTTTTGGATGCTTTGCTGGGCGTTTTCGAACATTACAGAAACCTGAAAATCAGGGGGTTGCGCGACCTGAAACTCTAAACCCTAACTCACTGGACTGGTACTCACATGCAGGATGTGTCTGGTCACTTATGTTCTGAAACTGCCATGTCGTCCGGTTTAGGCTTTGAGGGCTTAGGGTTTGGGGGTTTAGGGTTTACTAGGACCCAGAGTAGGCCCTTATTCCCTTTTTAAGGGTTTAGGTTCCCTTATAACCCCCTTTATCCCAAAAAGGGCACCCGTTTTATTCCTAGGATACTGACTCTTGGGTCTAGTTTAGGGTCGTCTGTATACCCAACGTCAGGATCGCCTCAAGGCCGCAAAAGCGCGTGCTCTCTGCGCCAAAGCCCTGGAATCCTACACCCGAACACTTCGGGCTGGTATTCCCTGATGGTCCCTCTTAAAGCACACTCCGAAAGCTCTCCATCACAAGTCCATTCTATTGAATCCTAAATACCCCACCCTAAACTACGCCCTAAACCCTAAATCCCTAAACTCTAAACCCCTAAACCCTAAACCCTAAACCCCTAAACCCCTAAACCCCTAAACCCTAAACCCCTATATAAATCCTGAACCCTAAGCCACGGAGTTCTTTCTGCCGCGAGCCGGCTCCTACTTCTAAGGGCAGGGGACTTAGTAAGTAGGTTGTAAGTAGGGTTATAAGTACCCTAAATGGAGTTACCCCAATTATAACCCTACTTATAACCTACTTACTAAAGTCCCCTGCCCCTCCAAGTATAAACCCTCTACCCTAAACCCCATAGACCCCTTTAAGGAACCCTATAGATCCCTTTAAGGAGCCCTTTAAGAGGCCTTACTAAGTCCCCTGCCCATCCAAGTAAGGCAGGAGCTCAGTCTGGAGGCCACGCGCGAGCTTTTTGACCCGTCTCTGGAGCTCTATGAAGCCGGGATGCAGGCCTTGGGTTTAGGGTTTTGAGGTTTAGGGTTTTGGGGTTTTGGGGTTTTGGGTTTTGGGTTTTGGGGTTTTGGGGTTTAGGGTTTTGGGGTTTAGGGTTTTGCGGTTTAGGGTTTTAGGGTTTAGGGGGGAGTTGGGGTTCTAGGGTTTGGGGTTCTAGGAAGCAGGGTCACAGTTTAGGATGGTGTGGACAGGGCAAGAGTGAAGCCCTTCGCCGGCAAGCATGTGTTATCGGCCCATCGCCACAACCTTGCATGATGATACGTGAATGAATGCACAGCCAACATTACTTTCAACTATAGTCAAGTCCTGTCTGTGCTACATGTGGCTGCGGCAGACCCGTAATATAGGGGCTTAAATTCGAAATGGTTACCAATACTATTGTGGTATTGTGGGGGGTTCCTTATTATGATTGTAGTATAATATGCCCCAAAACCCTATTCTACTTATTTAGTATACTCAAATTCCCAAACCCGATTCTAATTACTAAAGGCCCTGAAGTAAGCTCTACGGACCGAACTTGTAGCGTAACTCCGAAGACCCCAGACACCATTCCCTGACGCGCACCTCAACCTCTCAAGCGTACTCCCAAAAGAAAGACCCACTTTAGGGTTTTGCGGTTTACGGTTTAGGGGTTTTGGGTTTAGGGGTTTAGGGTTTAGGGGTTTAGGGTTTCCACTTGCAGGCGTACAGCTTCCTGGCCTACAGTCTCATTCCCAACCTGCAGGCCTGGCTGGGTTTAGCCGGTGTAGTGGCAGAAGCTGGGTCTTGGGCTGAACAATTTCGAGTTCTGTACCGTCGTCGCTAAACTTCGTAGACGACTCTTGAACATTTCTTGAAAAGATGCGGGTTCCGGTCCCTCATAATTGATATTGTTCTTTTCGATTCTTTGTGTTCTTTGTGGCTGAGGGTCCAGCATGGGAAAGCGATCTCGTGCAAAGGGTCGGGGCTCTGAGGAAGCGCAAGGCTTCCAAGAAAAATTGCTGATATAGCCTCTCCCGCGACTACATGCACTGCTCCCTGCCGCAGATTCTGTGCCAAACTTGAGGTCTTTAGCCGTCAGTTGGAAGCACCGGTGGGGCGCGGCTATTTCCATGCGAACTCATCGCAGATGAATTCGGCTTCTTCGGCCCCGGTGGCTCTGCTCATCGTGAGCTTGGGAGACTGGGCAAAGACTGGATTTCTGACCCTTTGGAGTCTTTGTCAGCTGGGTAACATTTTACAGGTTTATGGGCACTTAAACCCAATAAGGACTCGAAGTATACATCTCTTTAAGGCTATCCTTACTTAGCCAATTGGAGAACTTTAAACTTTTTGGCTTTATGTAGTTGGTCTATCTTAAGGACCCGAAGTATATATATATATATATATATATATGTATATCTCTCTCTCTTTAAGGCTATCCCAATTATGAACGAGGAGTGTTCTCCAACATCGGACAGCCAGTCTTCGCGTGGTGGTGCTTGGGGACGAGCCGGGATTGCGTGCATGGCAACTAGCAGTCCAGGAGCTCAAGACCAATTTAGGATTTACAGGGAACTCCAGAAAGTTGGAATATGGTTTCAGGGTAGGATACCCTATAATTTACCTTAAAGGGGTTTAGGATAATCATATTCCAACTTTCTGGCTTCTACTTTAGGGCTATAGGTCTGTAGGGTTATAGGGTTTAGGGTGATAGTGCTGTAGGGTTACACGGTGTAAGGTTCAGGTGTATGGGGCTGTAGGGTTATAGGGTGTAGGGTTTAGGGTTATAGGGTTATAGGCTTCAGGATTGTAGGGTTCAGGGTTACAGGATTTAGGGTTGTGGGCTTTAGGGTTATAGGCTTTAGGGTCATAGGGCTTAGGGTTTAGGGTTATAGGGTTTAGGGTTCAGGGTTATAGTGTTTAGGGTTTTGTCCAGGAGCTCAAAGACCAATTTACGAAGTTTGAGGGCGTGACCTTTGAGTACATCAACTTCAACGACCATCCGCAGTTCTCCATGTACCTCGAGAAGTACCCCACTGAGACTTGTAGCTTTGGTGCTGCTGGGAAAGCCATCCTGGCGCGGGTGGTCTGCCATCTACTGCTGCCACCGGACATAGACAAGATTATTTCGATCGATGCTAGGTTCTTGTTAAAGCATTTTATTTAAGTTGCCATTATAGAGATCTATCGTAAAGAACAGGGTTTCCTCACCATTGTGTTACCTTAATCTGAAAATCCCGTAACAAGAACCCAGGATGTGGGTGACATCATCCTGCTGGACGACATTGCAAGCCTCTGGAGGGAATTCGACAACATGCAGGAACACCATGTGCTGGCGGCACCCCACGCAGTTCAATTGCACCATGTGAATGCTGGTGTGGTGCTCTACTACGTCGCGAGGACTGAGCGACATCCACCCTAAACAAACTACACCCTCCCAGGATCCCCAGTAGTACCCTTATTCCCTTTTTGTAGTCCTAGGTTCCTTATAAAGTTACCCAATACCAAAAAGAGAGGCCTTTTTATTCTTAGGTTACTGGGTATCCTAGGCTCATTCAAGCCTGAACCCTGCGCCCAAATCTTAGATTACGAATCCCAAACTAGAAACCCGACCCTAATTAATCCCTACACCCAAAAAGCAGAAGCCCGAGGATGCGGGAGAGCAACTTCACTGAAGAGACCCTGCGAGCTGTGAGCGACATGCAACGCCGTGCTCCCGACCCGACTTGCCTCCGGGAGTTCGAGGGTTTAGGGGTTCGGGGTTTAGGGCTGACAGTTTCGGGGTTTGGGGTTGAGGGTTTCGGGGCTTTAGGATCGGTAGAGAGTTTCTTTAGAGCTTACAGGGATGATACATGATGACTTAGGTCAAAGGGTAAAAAGAGGGACCCCTAATAAGGACCCCTAGGTATATACCCATAATAAAGCCATTATATACCCATTATATAGCCCATTATAGGGTAGGGGTCCCCATTAAGGGTCCCTCCTTTTCCCCCTTGATTAGGGTTCATGTGAGGTAGCAGTGCTTCAGAACTTGGGGTTTCGCTGCGCGCAAAAAAGGGCTCTCTAGGAACGGTGGTGATGGTACATGCATTTTGGTTGCGTAACGCTCCTACTAAGAACCCTAAATTTTAAGGGCTACGCCCGTGTGCGCCAGCGCATTTTCGGTTATAGCTTCCGAAGCACCGATTCACCCTGTGTCGCGCATGAAGAGCTGGTCATCCCAGTTCCCGCAATTCGCTTCAATTTACTTAAACCTGGTCCGAGCCGCTTGCTTCGATTTACTTAAACCCGCCAATCGAAGGATTACAGAAGAGGGCAGTGCACTGCATGTTTGCTTGAACAAGAGGGTGCCATGTACCTTATGTTCGCCCAGTTGAAGGAGGACAGGGGGCCATGTACCTTATATTCGCCCTTAATTGAAGGAGAGCAAAGGAGGGCCGTGTACCTTATGTTATCCCTTATAATTGAAGGAGAGCAGCGTAAGGCCATGTACCCTATGTTCGCCCTTAGTTGAACCGGAGCAGAGGGGGACCCGTGTACCTTATGTTCGCCCTTAAATGAAGGAGAGCAGAGGAAGGTCCTGTACCTTATAATCGCCCCTAATTGAAGAAGAGCAGAGGAAGGCCGTGTACCTTCGCTCGCCCGTAATTGAACGAGAGAAAAAGAGCAGAGGAGGGCCATGTACCTTATGTTCTCCCTTAATTGAAGGAGAGCAGAGGAGGACCGTGTACCTTATGTTCGCCTCAATTGAAGGATCGCAGAGGAGAGCCATGTACCTTCCGTTCGCCATTAACTGAAGGAGAGCGCGAGTATATCGTGCGTTCGCCGTTCGCCCGTGTCTGGAGAACTACCGAGGAAACATAGTTCACCCATATCCAAGTACTTACCGAGACGGCCCCTATACCGCATGTGTACCCTTTCTAGAATAATACGGAGAAGGGTTTATACCTACTTTATGTTCGCCCTCAACTGAAGGGTTGCTGAGAAAGCCTATATACCTGATGGTCGCCCTTACTTGATTAATTGGTACAGAAGAATCCAATGTACCCCTTCTGTTCGCGCTTAGCTGAATAACTACCGTGAAAGCCTCCTTTTCGCCTTCAGTTGGAGAACTACCTGGTTACTCTGCGAGTTGGCTAGATAACTAGTTGAGTTAGCTATGTCATAAATAGCTAGTTACATACTTTGCTAGTTAATCAGCAGACTAGCTAGTTAGTGACCCAGCAAGCTAGGTGGTTAACTAGGTAGGTAGGCATACAGTTCTGGATAGGCGTCCAGGGATTACTTAGTTATTTGGTCAGTTGGTTAAGTGTTAGTTAAGGAACTGATTGGTTCAGTAATCAGGCCCAGCGTCCAACAAAGGGCAGTATGAATAGGTGTCGCAATCGTGATGCGAGCATTAGGCATGTAGGTGGTCCGGCCGACAGGCAAGGAAGCCGGCCGGTAGCTAGATCTTGATTGACCGATTGACCTCTCAACCAGTTATGTTCGCCTGCCGCAGCGTTTTCAAGGATTGATATCTCCGCCCCGCTCCCCCTCCAACATGGGCGGCATCTTTGCAAGGGCCCCGACGTACTACTTTTGTGACTACTAGGAGGGGGCATGGCGGTGGCGTTGGAGGGGATCCACGTGGAGGTGGGCCATTGCGCACTGCAGCTGCGGGTGCATGGAGACGCTCGAGTGCTGGTGGCGGGAGACGGAGGCGGGAGGTCTAGAGCTACGCTGTTCCATTGGTATGGGAGGACAGCCCGCCACCGGGCTCGGGAGAAGTGGGAGGAGGAGCGGTGGTGCCCGGCAGGAGTGGGAGAAATGGCAACGGCAGCAGGTTATGGCAGCGCGCCTGAGCTCCAAGCTCCCTGCGGAGGTCCTGCGAATTGTCCAGGCCGCCGTATGCTAACCCGCCGGGCGGGCTTCCTCCTTCCCCAAAAAAAGTTATGAAATCCTTGCCTCAGCCAGATCATATACGGAAGAAACTTATTTACTTTTGGTTCGCCCCTCATTGGGCAAATACCTGGTAGGCCAATATAACCCTGGCGTTCGCCCGCAGTTGAATAAGCACTCTAGAGGCCCGCGTGCCGCCATCATGTTCGTCCTTAGTGAAACGCTTGCCCAGGTGCCCCCCCTGTACCGTACCTTCGCCTTTCGTCGGACAGTGGCCGAGTAGCTCTCGTGTACCTTGGGTTTGCCCGGTTTGGGGTTTAGGGTTTCGTTTTGAATTCGGCCCAACTGCCTAATGTTGAACCCCGATTTGCGGCGCGGGGTCGACCCCTCTAAAGTTGTCAAATCAGTGTTTCGGCGATGAATTTACTTGGGCGCCAAGCTGCGCTGGCGGACCCTAAACCCTAAACCCCTAAACCCTAAACCCTGTGGGTTTAGGGTCATAGATGGGGTTTGGGGATTTTTCAAGGTTTGGGCATAACTGATTAAGATTGCAGGATTTGAGGCTGTTTTTTTATGAAAGGCATCAGTATGGTCCGATACGTTTTAGGGAGGGTGGAATTTTTGGGTTTCGGGAGTTGGGGTCAAGGATGCATAGAGGATTTAGCGCTTCAAAGATTGCGAGATGATGCCGTTTGGGATGCAGTGGGTGTGGGTTTTAGGCTTTTGGGGTTCCCCTGCAATAGGTTTTCCCCCGAAACCCTCAACCCTGAACCCTAAACCCTAAACCCTGAACCCTAGACCCTAAACCCGAGCAGTTGAGGTTTAGGGTCGTTTTTTTAAGGGCCCTCAAAAAGAAGACCCTAAGCCCTAACTGCTCGGGCCGCGAGGACCAGTCCATCATCAATGTGCTTCATAGCCACCGGGAAGACTTTGGCTATGCTGGACCCAGCCCGGTGATGATCCTTCCCTGTCGCTGGCAAGGGCTTCCAAAACAGGGGATTTTTAGATGGCCTTGCAGCCCCAAAGCTTGCAAGCTAAACCCTTAAGCCCTTAATAGCCCTAAGAACTTATCGCCCGCATCAACCCCAACAAATCCACGCATTATAACCCTAAGAAATGTCTATCCCTTCAACGCCCCAAAACACTATAGCCATGTCGCTGCCGGTATTTTGAGCAGGTCGGTCTTTCCGACCACCGAGTGGCTCTCTTATTGGCGCCTCCGCTCGCCTACTATTCAGGGTTTTGGAGTTTGGGGTTTATATAGGGGTTTACGATTTAGGGATGATTAGGGTTGAGGGTTGAGAACGGTAAGGATTCTGCGTTGATGGCTGAGGGTTGAGAAAGTGAAGTTTAAGGATTTAGGAAGGTTTTCGTGATCTTTGAAGGCGCAGGGTTTCGTTTTCCCCCCCGAAGCCCTGCACCGCAAAGGGCTTAGTGTGTAGAGTTTAAGGCTAAAGTCCTAAACCCTACTTAAAGGTTCATGGGACTTAGTAAGTATGGTCATAAATAAGGCAACTATACTTATAATTGGATATAACCCCAGTTAAGGTACTTATAACTGTACTCACTAAGTCCCATGAACCCCCAAGTAAAGTCCTAAAGCCTCCACGAACACTTTGCAGGAACAGCCCTGAGAAGTGGCTAGACGAGCTTCGCGACAAGCGCCGCTATCCTGGGATCATCTCCATACACCACGTTGAGGCCCTGCCCCAAACCCTAAACCCTACACCCTTAAACCCGAAACCCTAAAACCCTTCTAACCGAGACCTCGCGAATCAGCTAAAACCCACACCCTAAACCCTAAAACCCTAAAACCCTAAACCCTACACCATAATCCCTAAACCCTAAACCCTAACCACAAAGGGGAGTAAAGTTCAGGGCTTGAGGTCCCTGTCGAAAAACGGACCAGCAGATGTTGGGCTACGTATTAGTGGGATGTACGGTCAGTGTAGTTCTCCTTAACCCTAAACCCTAAGAAACCACGTTTTTAGGGTTCCCTATTATGATTTCCTACAAGTCCTTGGGGGTTAAAGTAAACCTTGCTGTGGTGGATGACGGGAGTACAAGGCATCAAGAGGTGGACCAAGAACCTTCAAGTGGCCGAGTCTCACGTTCTGACACCTGCCAAAATGTGAAACCGGACCCACCATTGCCCTAAACCTTCCAGTCTGTATGCCCAAAACCCTCAAGAACTAAAACCTTAAAACCCGAAACCCAGCTCAACAACAACACCAGGCGAGAAGACCTGTCCACCACACCCCAGTGCTTTGAGAGGGCGAGCTCCAATCATGCCGTTTGCCGTACCCAGAGCCATCATACCACATGGTGAAGCCAAAGCCCTTAACCCTTAATTTTTAAACCAACGGCCCCCCAAACCCCTCTCTATAAACACTTGTATAATCGATGAGATTTTCTGATAAATCCCCTTGAAAACCTTACACCCCCCCTACATCCTAAGTCCACTCAACCAGTGGTTTCGAAGAGCCACTAAACAGCAAACACCACGCCCCTAAACTTCTCTTTCACATGCATGCATGATTTAAGCTGTAATTGTATTCGTGGGCATTTGCGATTTCGGTAGGTTTCGCAGATGCCCACAAAGAAATCACAGATGCCCGCAAAGTTTCGGAGATGCCCACGAAGTTCGTGAGCATCTGCGATTTCTAGGATTGTCGACTTCTTCGTAAGCGCTTGCGAATTTCTTTGTGTTCATTTGCGATTTCTTCGTGGGCATTGGTGTTTCAGTGGGCCTTGTGGAGCCTTTTGAGCTGGTTCCCTCGGGGCGCATGAATTGGATTCGGCTCCTGGTTCCTTGTGCAATGGTGGTGCAGTAAGCGCATTCGGCTCCATGTTCTTTCTTCCCAGATGGTGCATTAAGCAAGCTGCGTGAATAGGCCTGGGGTTTTAGGATTTAGGACCTGAGTTCAGGATTTGAGCTTTAGGTTTGCGATTTAAGCCCGAGTGTCCAGGATTTAGATTTATGCCCAGGGGCTCGAAACCCCAAATAAAATCGTTTCCTCATGTTCTGGGCATCTTGAGTGGCTGGGGTGATGTCCGATACCAAAGACCAGACACTTCTCGAATTGGAGCTTCTGAAAACCCTGAACCCCGAAACCCTAAGCCCTAAACCCTCAACCCTAAGGCCCTGAACCCTAAACCCTAAATTTTTAATTCTAAGGTTTTAAGCCCCGCACCCTACACAGGTCTTCTGTCCCGACGACATGGATCTCTTGTCAGCCTGGGCTTTCTTGCCACTGAAGTCCACAGAGGACGAATCCAAGCAAACGCGAATGCGCCCCACGTCCCGGTTAACTAGAATAGGGGGCTGCAAGGGTGTCGTAGGGTTTTATATGGTCGCTTATCGAGTTTGTAAGGTTTACAAGCGGGGACTTTAAGGTTAGAGTGAGGTTGTAAAGTATGTCAGAATGGAGCTGTCTTGGAAATGTACGAGGACAGGGGGGTACTAGTATAGTACTATACTTATTCAGACCTCTATGTTGGTCAGTTAGGCTTCGAAGACTGTGGAGTCACATCATCGTTGAACGTCGCATTTTGGGCAGCTTTTTTGGTCTGGGGTTGGAGGATGTCATTTAAGGGTTTAAAAGTTAAAGTTTTGGGGTTTGGGGCTTAGGGTTCAGCCTTTCGGGTATGTGGGAGTTTCCGAAATCAGGGGACCCTACTATCGTACCCTAATATAGTAGGATCCTTATTATAAGGACCCCAAAAGGTATCCGTAATTTTCGGAAACTCCCATGTGGAGGCACCTTTTTGCAGCTACTATAGGGGCCGTAATAATTAGAATAGGGTTTGGGGGCCCAGTATACCATAATTACAATACGGAACCCCCAAAATACCGAGCAACAGGGCATCATAATATAGGGATTTTACTAATTAGAATGTGGATATTATATTCGAATTGTCTTTATAACAAGGAGCCCCGCAAAACCTTACTCCAATAATTTAGGCCCGTATATCACTTTGACAGGCGCAAAGTTGCGGAGGCTGAAGGAGAGGAATAGGAGTTGGCAGCCGAGGCGTGGGTTCTGGGGGTGGGGGTGGGGGAAGTTTCGGCTTTTCTGAAGGTCCAGTCTATATATGCATGTATAGTATATATATATATATATATATATATATATGTTTATATAATACTGTACATATATATATATATATATATGTATATGTATGCATATATATATATATATATATATATATATGTTGCAGCTCTTCGTAAATACTTCGAGGGGCCCGAAAACTGCAGCCTAGATCTGCTAAACCCCGTAAAGCCCGATAAATCCTGAATCCCCCCAGACCCTAAACCCTAAACCCTAAACCCTAAACCGTTAAACCCTAAACCCCACAGACCCCCGCAAGCTCCTCTGGCCAAGGTCTCTATGCACACTACCACGGTACGAAGCAGGAGCGATACTGCTCGAACGAGCGGACTCAACGCTGCTGCCGCTGTGGGGAGCGTGCCTCTTTGCTGCTATGTCGCACCCAGAAGCTTCGCCAAACCGTATCCCATAGAATCCAATATCCCTGAATTGGGGAATATACCTTAAATCATATAAGGGACTCTAATTTCGGGCATATTCCTCAATTAAGCCATATTGGAGTCTCTGGATTCTCTGAGGTTTCGGAGTTTGAGGTTCATGGTTTAGGGCCTTTTAGGGTTAGGGCCTGAAGTCCACATGCAGCCATGCTTTCAGCAAAACAGTTCCTTCAAGGCTCCTTGAAGGCTCCCTTAAGGGTTCTATAAGAGTTCCTTTAAGGCTCCTTTAAGGGTTCTATAAGAGTTCCTTTCAGGCTCCTGTAAGGGACGTTGAGCCACGAATGAATCCGAACAGCCAGGCTGCACATCCCCGGGGACATGAAGAATTGGCAGGCCATGCGTGCGCTAAACCCTAACTTCCCGAAACCCTGAACCCTTGTGAAATTTCCCTGTCTTGGAGTGCCGTGTTGACATGTCCTCATGCGAGCGTAGTCTTTTGAGTTAGATCTGAACGCACCCTGTACGACAGACGTCTTGGGCTCAGACCAAAAAGTGCGCTCGTTTGTGTGGTTGGACACTCACTAATCCAGTTCCTGCTTCAAACTGGTAGCGGAGCTGTGAGGACAACCACTAGTGTTTCACCCCCGTAGAGCCTGTGGTCCGGGGTCCGTTGGGTAGAGTAGTGATAGTCGCGGCGCAAAGGCCCCTTCTATCTGAAGCCATGAGCGTGGCAGGTTTGCGTTACCAGCCCAATCTCTGGTCACAGAACCTGAGCCCTGCAGAAACCAAAAGCGGGTCGTACATATACGACGGTACGGCTGCTGGCTTCCACGATTGGTGCTTCCGGACACAGATCCGCGTGCTGCAACATAAGGAGAAGCAGCGGCGCGAAGCTCTTAAGGACCTGCGTTTTGCCGAGTCGGCAAGGGCCAAGAGCGAGTCACCAAGGAAGTGGCGTGGCAGGGCAAGTCAGGGGACCAGTGCATCGCCCACAGATGGTGATGGAAGCAGCGGTATACCCGCCAGTCCGTCCAGCGCAAAACGGACTAAGCCCGCGTCCGAGGCAGAAGATGAGGATGCGGAGTCATTGCCGTCGCACCCCAGCCAAGTGGCGGGCGACGATGAGCAAGAGCCGGACACAGATCCGGCGGTGTACACCTTGCAAGACATTAAGGACGAGTCGCTTGATATGAGCGAATGCGTTAGCAAGATCTTGGAGGGTCTCCGAGGAGACGCCTTTTGCATCGCTCGCGACGTCGGCCTGGAACGTCTGCTTCGCCATGATGGCGTCGACTACCTGATAGAAGAAATCAGGAGGCAAGCCTTCCCTCTTCAATCTGAAGAGGCGTCCGAACTTTTCCGTCAGGGACAGCTCCTGACGGGCCCACTTGCAAAGCAACCCGGCGAGCCTATGTTGTCTTACATAGCCCGCCGAAAGCGGTGGTGGTCGACCTTGCGTGAGCTGGATCCTGACATCCGCCTCTCTGAAGCAATGAGGGCTAATCTCCTTGTTGAGCTTTCAGGGTTGGAAAGGAACGAGCAGCTAATGGTCAAGACCGCCGCCCGCGTACACACCGTGGATGAGTACGCACGCGTCCTTGTTCAGCATCACTCAGTGGTGCACATGAAGGAACGTCTTCTTACCCAAAAGGACCCTAGTGGCCCAGGTAAGACTTGGAGACGTTTCGACGCTAAGCCCCAGTACCCTAAGTTCGGCTATATGGGGTATGATGGTAGTGCCGCAGAGTATGGTCACCAGGAACAACAGGAATCCGCGGAAGGCTACGGTGACGGCTACGGCGAAGAAGCATACCAGGCCACAGCGTCTGGGGGAGATGATGCGGATGAATGGATTGATGATGAGGATCTAGCATTGCAACTCAACGCCTATACGGCAGTGGCATATGAAGCTGAGATTGACGATTTGGATGATTCCTATGCCGAGTCAGTTCAGCTTGCGTACGCGGCACAGACCGCCTTTGCCCAGGCGAAAGGAAAAGGAAAGGGGAAGAACAAGGGCAAGTCTCCCGGAAAATCCGGAGGGAAGGTCGTGCGTAGCAATTTGACCATTGCTGACCGTAAGGCCAAGTTAGCAGAGCTTAAGGCAAAGAGTAGGTGCCTGAAGTGCGGTGTGATCGGCCATTGGGCCGGAGATGCTGCCTGCAAGTTTAGCGGTAAGGGCAATGGCCCCAAGGGCACCACAACCCCAGCACAGTCTGGGGGAACTGCCAACGCAGCCGCAAAGTCGGCGACGCCGAAGCCTCAGGCGTATTTCGCCGCAGTGGAGGAGGATGACACAGAGTGTGTCCATCTGTCGAATGCGAGCGCTGGTAGGCTCGAGGGTTACCCAGCCAACCTTGAGCTGACTCCCTCAAAGACCAATACCGGCAAAGGCCGCGGCAATGAAACCCTCTTCTCACCACAGCTTCGGCGCACAGCCGCCGCTAGGATCATGCGTGACAGCCCGCCTGAGGGTTCCGATCGCGTTTTCTCCTTTGGTCAGCATAAGGGTCTGACTTATGAGCGTGTCTTGTATACGTTTCCTGGGTATGTTCTTTGGGGACGCACGCAGAAGTGCCCATCCATAAATTTGGCCGATTTCTTGGATTGGGTCACGGAGTACTTTGATGTGCGTGATGATAACCCCATTAGCATCACGAGAAGGGATGTCCCTCTCAGCCAGGAACCCCCGCCTGAACCCTTTCAGCCCGAGGTTCGCCTCGCCGCGTCAGCTGCTTCGTCCAGCGAAGGCCCCCGGAAATGCCGGGGAGGTTGCAAGGAGTTCAACAAGTCGGGGAGTAACGCATACATAGACATGCGGACCTGTAAGAAATGCGGCACCGTCACCAAGACGAAGAAAGAGAAGCCTGTCATAGATCAGGCCACATGCCCCCACACCTCCACCGAGAGGTCGGGTAGCAGTAGGAAGACCTCCCGCATTAAATGCAAGCTTTGTGGGATGCTTCTAGATGAGCAGCCGCAGACCGAGCGAAAGGCTAGGGATGACGCAGCCACAGTGCTGCGGGAGTCCAACACCCTGGACTTCGATCTTCTGCGCAGCATAGTCGGCAGCACGGGGGATAGCCTCCCCGTAGAGGTAGTAGTTCCCGCTATTGCCCAGTTTCAAGAGACCATAGAGGGTCACTTCGTAACCGAGCCCGTGATATCCCGCGGTGACCTTCTCGCATATCTGCAAGAGGCCTTAGACGATCACTCTGCGCCATCGACCAACAACAGTTGGGAAGTGGCGTCGGCGAGATCGCGCTCCTCGAGGGCCTCCGCGACGAGGCACGCCTTCGTGGCTTTCACTGAGGGGGTCACAGATATCCATCCGGCTTTGGTTGATTTGCCCGTAGTAAATATCTACGAGGATAAGCACGTATACGCCGTGTTGGATGAGGGCTGTAACTCGACTGTTCACGGTAGCGATTGGATAGCAAACGCGGCGGGGAAACTTGCGAACTTCGGTTACAGCACGAGGTTTAAACCTGAGGGCAATCGTACCTTCAAGGGTCTTAGCGGTGCTACCGAAACCCTGGGTAGCAGGACCATACCTTTCTCTATAATGGGATTGGAGCAGGACTTGAGAGTTCCGGGCGTCCTTGATTCACATGAGATTAAGGGTACAGCCCCTCTCCTTTTGTCCCTTTACGCCCAGGCCCAACTTGGTATAACCAAGGATCTTCGGTTTGGTGAGTGTGGTGTTCGACTTCCTTCTGAGGATAGCATCATTAGGATCAAGCTGTGTCGGACACATGACTCAGGGCTGTTATGCATAAACATAACAGAAGGTTTGACCCAGGTGAAACAACCCCGTCTCATAAAGAGCTTCCAAATCCCCTCGCCGCCAGTTCCTATATTTAGGTCTGCCGCCGCCGCCGCCTTAGCTCACTCAGAGTCTGTGAGCTCACCTCGAGATGCAACAGCGGCAGATGACGCAGTGGCAACAAGTCGCAGTCACAGCACTGTAGATACAGGCCATGGTCATAGCACTGTAGGGCCATGGTCATAGCACTGTAGGCGTAGGCCACGGTCACAGCTTCACAACGACAGCTGAGAATCGCAACAACACTAAGCGACGCATAAGCGTAGCGTTCCCGAACCATTGCATGGTAGGCACGTCCGTAGGAGACACGGAGCCCGCCGCGATGGCCGCAGCAGAGGGGCAGTTGCCTAAGAAGGCGCCCCCAACGGCAAAGGCTGCACCGAAGATTCCAGCAGCGCCGGACCCTGGCCACAGTGCCATGGCGAAGTCCCCTGCGGTCGGCCACAGTGCCGCACCGGCAATCACTCCTGCTTTCGCCGCGCCTGCGCCTAAGGCGCCGCCTGGAAGTGGCTTGCCAAAGAAAGCGCCTCCCATAGAGAAGGCTAGGCCTGGGGATAGCCCAGGGATACCGCCAGCAGCCCGTGCCACAGTGCATCCGAAGGAGATTGCACGAGGGCACCGCGAGCTGGCCGAGTTCGATGCGGTTGTGAAGAAGGACCCGCATAACAGGCCCCTGGTTATAATGGCAGGTGGAGGACCCCATGGTCCGGAGCTCGACACTCCTCTCCCAGCAACCGTGTATAATCCGGATTTGGCCTTGCTGCCGTACTATGCGGGGGACACAGCGAACCCGGACATCATTATTGATGTTTTTACCTGGGGCTATGAGCACCATGCCTGGCTGCAACGCGTCAGAGGGAAGTGGACGGCAGCCGAGCTCTTCGCACAGCACGAAGAGATGGAAACGCATGCGATCACGACGTATGCATCTGCCACTAGCTATATGCTAGTGATGTTGGACATGGTGTGGCTAAAGGACGATCGGAAAGACGATCTGACGCCTGCAGAAGCCCAACAGCGCAACGACGAACAGCGCGACCGCACAAAGCATGTTGGGTCAAACCCCGATATAATTCGGGAGCACGCAGACCATCCCAACTTGATCGCCCACGTCAGGCACATCGTGGCGAACGTCCTTGACGCTAAGGACGCTGGGATTCGGTCCATTGCCGTGCATGTCGTTTGCAAAGCCAACAGACATAGATCTGTTGCGGCGGGTATCCTTACCCATGCGACGTTTTTGGAGCTCGTGCCAGATTGCTCCGTCAGCCTCACTCACATGAGTGCAGCGAACAGTTGGCCGTTCATGGGCAGCAAAGCGTGCAAAGGACAGTGTCCCAAGTGTTTGCACCGCGCCCCTGGCATAGTCCAGGAGGTCGAGGAGCTTACGAGGTCCTTCGTCGACGCTGTCCGCACAGACGGACCAGAGGATAATGAGTGCATCCTTGTCGTGGAGCCGCAGTGTGCACGCCCCGATGATCAGCCTACATATGCTGAGCGCTTTCATGCACAGCTGCTTGCAGAGGGCCGCATACAGGCACCGGTGACGGGGGTAGGCCCCCTTGATAGGCCTCCCCTGGCAGGCGAAACCGCGTACCAGGCTGCAACCCGCATGGGGCTGGTCGGCAAGACACATACATCGTATGTGGCTAAGTTCGACCCGAACTCGCTCACTGCGGCGATGAACCGTGCACAGGGCACAGCCCCTGGAGGACGCCTGCCTTCGGTTACTTTTAGCTCGGGTCCTAACCCTGCTAGTTCTAGCGTAGGTGCGTCAGCCAAGGGCGGAGCGGCCCCCATAGAGAGGCCGAAGGATACACCAGCACCGCCGCCGGCAAAGTCCGGTGGGGCACAGGACCGCGCAGCGACGCCGACAGGGTCGTCGGCTCGGATTCGCAGGCTCGAGGCCGAGGTCCACGACCTCACCGATGCGAATCGCTGCCAAGAAAGCACTATAAGTGACTTGAGAGAGGCCCTCAACAACGTGAAGCGGCAGCGCGATAATGCGTATGATCGGCTGCAGGACATGCGCGAGAGGGCAGAAGACGCGGAACGCCGGGCCGATAGGGCCGAGGTGGAGCTCAAGAGGCTTACGCGCCGCTCCAGATCGCGTCGCAGGCGGAGGGATAGTTCCTCCTCGAGCAGGGGCCATCACCGTGACCGTACCCGAGAGAGACGGCGAATGGACTCCAGACCTCGGGATAGGTCCGAGGCTCCGACTCGCCAGCGCACCTCCCGTTGGGGTCGCGTCCGCGACCCAGGCGACCGTGCGGATCGGGACACAGTTCCCGAGCCCGAACGCATTCGTGCAGCAGGCCGGGACCCCGAGCGTGAGCGCACGAATCCTCGCCCCTCTGCACGGCCGGAGGTGGATTATGACCCCGACAAACCCAAGGGCAAAATCAAGACGGCACCCCACAGCGTGTACGACGAGGTCGAGTACGACGACGGCACAGGTGCGGGAGACTGGGATCCACCGGGACCCAGGAGCAACCTTGGCAGCAGGCGCCCGCCTGAGCCGCCGGAGCCACCGCGCTTCCGAGGCAGTGCTGGTTACAATAGGTTTCCAGAGCGGGAGAATCCGCACCGCCCCATGACGGCCAGAGAGTCATGGTGGTATTTCCACGGCGATAGGCCGTCGGACGAGTGGAACGACGCGGAATGGGCAGAATTCCGTCGTCAGTTTCCGAAGCCCCCAGGGCAAGGCAAGCTCGTCGAAATCGACGAGAGGATCCTGGCCATCGACGTTGGTGCCATTGGACTCAGCCCCGACACAGGTTTCGGGTGGAACAGGCGCATCGTGTTTCAGGACTTCCCTGATGGTGTGCTGACCGCCCTATATGAGGTGATGTGCGAGAAGCAGGCGCCAGCGTGCTGGATCGGTCCATATGCACCGAGGCGTTTCTGGGCTGGTGATAAAAATCACCACGAACTCAGCGAGCGGCACAACATAAAGTGCACTGTGGTCACCCGCCACACAGGCCGTTCGTATAAGCCGACGGGCAAGCTACGGGACATAGATCCCATAGGATACTTGTTTTCCCATCTGGACCCCTCCGACGGTACCAGTTGGACGTATGAAGGCGCATGCTTTCCGCCGGGGTCAGTCTCCGAGAAGTTGCCCACCGAAACCGGTGGAGCCGAGCAAGCATGCCCGACGCAAGAGCCGTCAGAGGACGGCGCATACGTCGCGCTTTGGGTGTTTCCCTTGGCGTTCGACGCGGCCACAGTGCCCCACCAGATCGAGGACACAGATGCCTTGAGTGCCGTGTATATCCCGGGCACAGACCCGCGGGCGTCGCGCATTGCCACCTCTGCCGGCCCGGGCACAGCCCCGGAGGGTGACGTTTCACCCATGGAGGAGGACGGAGCAGAGCGCGAAGCATACATGGCCGTCTGCAGTGGGGAGTGGGTAGGACAAGCCAGCCAGATTTCTTTTCCAAGCCCTGATCCTCCCGAAGACCTGCCCCACAGTAGCAGCGCAGCCTATGGGCCCTCAGCCGCTAGCTTAAAGAAGCTTAGCAAGGCCCAGTCCAAGTACCTCACCTCAAGCCTTACCGAAATGGTAGCGGGAGACGAAGTCTTAAAGGCAATCGTGTACAACGCTGCCATGCGAGAAGCTGATCACCTGATTAGATTGCATGAACCCTCGGCACAGGTCCTCGCGAGCGTGATCAACGAGAGGCAGAACGGGCCACCGGGCCTCGTGGTTGCCAGGTTTGAGACTTCCACAGAGGAGTTGTGTTTGGAGCTTGAGTGTGTAGCTGACACCCTCAACATTCCGATCATATTGGTTACCCCGAACGGCTACCCAATGCTTGAGGACACGGTTACCTTGAGGGGAGACATGCATATCTCAGGCATAGGCCCAGAGATTGGAAAGGCTTTGGACCTCTTCCAAGCATGGTCAGAGTCTTACGGGTATATACCCCGTAGCTATGTTGATACGGATAGTACTGACTTTTGGAACCTTTGTCGTACCATTTCTGAGGAGTACTATATCAACGCATTTAGCCGAACTTGCTTTGTCGGCGACGCCCAGGACACAGATCCTGAGGACATCAGCGAAGCAGAGCTGGTGCCCGACGCTGAGATGCCTCAGCGAGGTGCCCCTGATGGGGTGGACGATGCCGGTGGCGCACTGACGCCCGAGGAAAGAGAACGTCTCATTTTGGAACAATTCCCGTTCCCCGGAACTCCGAACACAGAGGCAGAGCGCCGAGCGGCGTGGAGATCGTTACCGCAACGAGTCCGGGTAGCTATAAGGCGCCTGCACCGGTCGTTTGGCCATGTCTTGGTTCAGGTTCTGAAGCAGGCCCGGGCGAGCAAGGATTTCATCGCCGCTGCCGGACTTTACAAGTGTAAGGTCTGCCTGGACACAGCTCCAGTGCCCAGGCATCACCCTGTCGCGGGCGATAGCGTGTTCCCAAAGGAGTTCAACCATACGATAGGTATGGATGCGCTAGAGGTCAAAGACTTCTACGGAAATCGCTATACTGCTGTCAATATAGTTGACATGGGAACAAGTTTCCAGCAAGTTGTGCTCGTGAAATCTGGGGGTGGTAACCCAAGTGCCCGCCAGTGTGTGAAATGCCTGATTGACAGGTGGATCAGCTGGGCTGGACATCCCAAAGTCATAACCACTGACAGAGGGACGCACTTCAGGGGAGAATTTTCAGAGTATTTGGCACAGCATGGTATAACCCATAAGAACGCCCCTCTTGAGAGTCCGCAGACTATTGGAAAGGTCGAACGCCATGGTGGACTTGCTAAGGCCATCATTAGAAAAGTCGCGCAGGAGACTCAGCCCTCGAATATCGAGGAGATGGAGGCGGTCGTTACCGAGAGTGTTACTACTAAGAACGAGCTTAGTAGGCACCAAGGGTTTAGCCCAGCACAACACGTGTTGGGAAAGCAGCCTCGAACGCCGGGTTCCGTGCTAGATGAATCCGAAAGCCTTGGTACATTGTTCACCAAGTATGATGAGACGAGTGTATACTACATTCGGCACAGAGCACGGCAGGAAGCCAAAAAGGCCTTTGTTCACTTAGAGACTTCCCGCAAAGTGGCCAAAGCGTTACAGCGTAATGCAGCCCCTCTAGACACTGACTATAAGGTTGGTGATTTAGTTATCTACCGTCGGGATAACGTCCCTGGCAGCCCAGGTGTCGTGTGGTCCACGGTTAGCCGCGTCATAGGACGTGAGGCAGAGAATGCGTACTGGGTATTACACGAGAATATCCCTGTACTTGTGAACGCTAGGAAGATGCGACCAGCTGATGAAATTGAAGTTGCAGCGCATCGCGTTTTGGCAGGAGAACCAGTGCTTCCGGAAGCCATTGTACATGGGCCGGAACAAAGGTTCCAGGATGAGCGCGTAGCAGATCCGGTCACAGCACCAGCGACGCCACGTCCAGTGGCTGCAGCTGCCCCGCTTACACCGGCAGTCGCGCACGATGTGTCTATGCCAGCACCATCGACGCCAGCGATGATGCCCGGCACACCGATGCCAGCGCCATCCACACCTGCAAGGTTTCGCGCCAAAGATAAGACGGGCGAAACCGCCCGGTCGCGATCGCCAGTAGGAGGCCGTGATGATGCACTAGTTGCGGAAGAGATTGATCAAGTAGAGACCATGGCGAAAGGCCTGATAGATACTCAGGGTTTTTCTCCAGATGAGTGTCTGGCCCTCCTTCGTGCTTATGACCGCGACCGACGCGAGGCGTACACGCGCCCGCTCCTAGATGATGGAGATCCCGGGAGCATAGCCCTCGCGGTGGGAGTATATCGGCACGGTGGTCTTGTTGGTGTCTCTGGACCAACGCGCGAGAGACCGTCGTTCGCCATGTACCTCAACCACTACATCTTGCATCACAGTATGCAAGCCGGTCACCATCTCCCACAGTGGAGTAGCGTTCAGCTTACCAACAGAGGCGCAGAGGCCCATAGAGACCTAGCGAACACTCCTGGCTCGTATAACTACACTATAGGTGTGGGCGAGTATCGTGGAGGCGGCCTATGGGTGGAAGAAGCCACGGGTACAACCCCCGTGCGTGTTCAAAACACGACAATGTATGGCACCGTCCATGATACTAAGAACAAGGTTCTTAAGTTTCGCCCGAAGGACGTGCACATGGTCGCACCGTTTGTAGGAGAAAGATACAGTCTCTCCGCATACACGGTGAGTGATCTCGGCAAGTTGTCTAAAGATGACATACAGCTTTTGTCGGACTTAGGCTACCCCATATATAGGGATGCGCCCAACACCTTTGGCAGGAAAGGCGATGGGATATACACCATGGGTCACTCTGATCTTCCCATCGAGACGTTCCTAGAGCGCATCCACGAGTACGGGATTAAGGAAATCGTAGATTGCAGAAGTCATCCGTACAGCGTTCGGCATCCACAATACAATTGTGATGAGCTTTCCGCCACATGCTTTGCAAAAGGGGTTGTGTACAGTCACGCCCCCGAGTTAGGCAACAGGAATCGGGGCGGGATTGAAGCCAATCTGCAAACAGACCAAGGACTCTGTACGATCGCTAGAATAGTTAGCGAGGCCCACGATGACTTTCACCGAATACTTCTGTTGTGTTCGGAGGCCAGTTGGCGGCGATGCCATCGGCGAAATATCGCCCAGCACATATGGCTCGAACATTCGAAACTTGCCGAGCACATACGTGCTAACGGACTGCCAGAAGCCCATCCGTGTCACTACATTCCTGAGGAAGACGACGGACTGGCAGCAGCATCGCACACAGCTGCGATTGGCACGACAGTGCCAGCAGCTGAGCCCTCGGATAGTCGAGCGGCGGAATCCAAGGCCTTTGCTCTCACCCCAGATGGGGAAGACGCCTCGGCTCTAATGTCGATGCTGGCTACATGGCCTCGCTCCTGGATTACCATAAAGCCCCTGTAGAGGTACAGCTGGGGCTGGATGCTGCCATGAAAACTGAATGGCAGAAGTACACTGAATTCAACGCAGTGGTCCCTTGCACAGACAAGGAGTTTAAGGAGCTTACAAAGGCTGGCCACGTGTGTATCCCCACCAAATGGGTCCTCACCGATAAGAATGAACACCTAAAGGGGACGCCAGCATACACTCCCAAGTGGAAAGCACGCTTGGTCGCATGTGGAAACTTCGAGCATATCTCGAATGAGGAGGATATCAGGGCAGACAGCCCCACGGCCGAGCCGGAAGGTATAGCCCTTCTGTGTTCATGGGCGGTTTCGTTGGCCCTGCGGCTCAAAGCAGCCGATATAACGAACGCATACTTCCAAGGGAAACCCCTTGAGCGCCTCCTCATTCTTCGGGTTCCCAAACACCCTAAGGGTGTGCCCGATGCAGAGATTCAGCGAGCCGGGTATATGATTGCCCGAGTACCCGTGTATGGCACCACCGACGCGGGTCGGAACTTTACCTCCGTATAAAGGAGAGTTGCCGAGAATTTGGCTTAAATGCCTCGCAAATTCTGTCAGCCCTGTACTATATTACAGGAGAAGGTGGTCGTTTGTGCGCTTGCTTGTGCACCCACGTGGATGATTTCCTGTGGGCTGCTACCGCCGAAGGCGAGCCGGCTATCCAGAACCTGCTGGATAAGTTTAAGATCGGTCGCATAGAGACTGAGAAGTTCCGTTTCTGCGGACGCGAGTATGTGCAAAGCGCCGATGGGACCATCAGTATAAACTGTAGGGATAACACGCGTGCAATTCGCCCGATCGATATACATAAGTCTGAAAAGGGCACGACTCCAGTCTCGAATGGCCAGCGCACAGCGCTGAGATCCGTCATAGGATCGCTGGCTTGGGTGGCTCGCGCCACGAGACCTGATATTGCCTATAGGGTGAATGCCCTGCAGCAGCGTGTTACGACAGCCACGGTGGATACACTCCGTGAAGCAAACCGCGTAGTAGCACTGGCGTTAGGAGATGCGGATAGGCCGATCACGTACAGCGCTAAGTTACCCTGGAATACAGGGGAGCTGGCGGTCGTCACGTTTTGCGACGCCTCCTTTGCAGGAGAGGCGAACCATAAGTCGCAGAGAGGCCGTTTCCACTACCTCACTTCCGCACAGTCGGCGGTGGACAAGAACGCGCCAACGCATGAGATGCACCTCATTTCGTTTTCCTCGTCCACCATGAAACGGGTTTGTCGAGCCACACTGCAGTGTGAGGCTTACTCGTTGCAACATGCCATAGAGCATGGAGACCGCATTCGAGCAGCAGTACTCGAACTGCTCGGCAAACTGCCCCGGTCACAGAACTGGGAAGAAGTCGCCAAGAGATCGATGTTCCACCTGCAGTATACGGACTGCAGGTCCCTTTCGGATCATTTGACTGCGTCGATTCCAAAGTCTTGCGAGGATAAACGCCTTGCCATAGAGATGTCCGGACTCCGCCAAGGACTTTGGGAAGAGGACGAGCTAACGCACGCTCTGTACCATCCCTTTGGCGATGAGTTGAGATGGATACCGACGCATTTACAACTTGCGGATTGTCTCACTAAGAGTATGAAACCGCTTTTGATCAATCACAGCATTGATCGCAATCTCGTTCAGGTACTCGATGTGCCCGCGCAAGCCGCACAGAATACCGAGAGTACCGAAAGCACTCCGCTTCGCGATTGAAGAACTCAGCCTGGAGCCTTGAGTCGCCGCACTCGGCTCGGTTGATTGCGCAAGCTCCCGGTATAATCCGGTGAAGTAGGCTTGGCCCAAAGCGGCCATAATTCGAGCATGATTCGGACGTCACACTACAGATAAGACGGGTGTGAAATTTCCCTGTCTTGGAGTGCCGTGTTGACATGTCCTCATGCGAGCGTAGTCTTTTGAGTTAGATCTGAACGCACCCTGTACGACAGACGTCTTGGGCTCAGACCAAAAAGTGCGCTCGTTTGTGTGGTTGGACACTCACTAATCCAGTTCCTGCTTCAAAACCCTAAACCCTATAAACCCTAAAGCCTTATAAGCCCTAAAGCCGTATGAACCCTAAAGCCTGATAAACCCTAAAGCCTTATAAGCCCAAAATCCTTGTAAGCCTTAAACCCTCGTAAACCCTAAACCCTTATAAACCCTAAACCCTCACAAACCC